>MU376188.1:132963-309171 GCA_022495205.1 Hypoxylon sp. FL1150 | reverse complement strand
AATAAAATAATTATAATATTTAAAAAATAAAAATTATTAATTAAAAAAATATTAATTAAATATAATTTAATTAATATTTAATATATATATATATATATATAAAATTAAATTAATAAATTAATTTTAATTTTAATATAATATTTTATTATATAAATTAAAATATAAAAAATTTTAATTTATATAATTTTTAAAAAAAAAAATTAATTATTATTAAAAAATAAAAAATATATATATTTTATTAATATAAAATTAGTAAATTATTTGGAAAAAAAATGACTAAGTATAATTTTATAAACTTTAATTTTTTCTAGCTAATTAATTTATTTAGCGATAATTTCTAATTAATATATATATTATATATTTTAATTAGAAACGCTTTATATTTAGTAATTTCATTATTATAATATTTATAATTTTAATTATAAATCCTTATTTTTTTTTTTATATGATAATATTCTTTTAAATTAAATTGCCATAAGGCTTATTTGCTTTTTTTCTATTTAATCGTAACCGGTTTTTATATTTAATTTAAAATTAAAATTTTAATTTAACCGATATTTTTTTAATAGATACGAATAAATTCATTTTAATTATACGATTAATTAATTTTTAAATTAAAAATTCTTATTTACTTTTAGCCCGAAATTAAATTTTAAAATTAAAATTTCAATTAATTATTTTTAATAAATACGAAAAATCCATTTAATTTTTAATTAATCGTATAATAATTAAATTATTTCCGCTTATTAGCAAATTAATTATAAGATTTATATCTTATAAAATTTAATTTTAATTTTTATAATTTATTTATTTATCCGATTATTTAATTCGTTCCGATTAATTAACCGAATTAATTTCTTTTTAATTTATTTTTTAAGCTTAACGTAACATTTATATTATAAAAAATTATATTATTAGAAATTATTTTTAGAAAATTATTATTAAAAAATTATTTTCAAAATATTAATAAAAATAATATAATCGTTATTTTTTTTTTTTTATTAAAATAAAAGATAATAAATTATTTAAAAAAAAAATAATTAAACGTAACTTTACGAGCCTTAATTTTTTCTAACTAATTAATTCACTTAGCGATAATTTCTAATTAATATATATATTATATATTTTAATTAGAAACGCCTTATAAAAATCGAATTTTTATAATTATAATTTTTAAATTAATCGTAAAAATTTATATATTATTATTTATAAAGTTTTTTAAATTTATTACGTATAAAAATAAATTAATATTAAATTTTTTTTTTACATTTAATATAATTTTTTAATTTATAATATTATATATTATTATATTAAAAAAATTATTTAAATAAAATACGAAAATTAAATATATAATCGTAATAATTTAAAATAAAAATTATATTTATTTTTTTAAATATTATTTTAATAATAAATTTTAAAAAAATAAATAAAATATTATTTTAAATTTTTTTAATTAATTAAATATAATAAATTATTAAATTATAAAATTAAATTTATTTTTTTTTTAATCGTAAATTTAAATAATAAAATTATAATAATAAATATAATAATAAATTATATATAAAAAATTATTAAAATTATAATTAATATATTAAATTTTTTCGAATTTTTTCCATTAAAAATTAATTAAAATTTTTAAATTTTTTTTTATTTTTTAAAATATAATATTAATTTAATATTAATATAAAATATTTTTATTAATTAATAAAAATAATTAAATTAATTAAATTAAAAATATAATATAAAATAAAAAAAATAATTTTAATTTAAATTAAAAATCTAATTAAATATATTTTATAAATTAAAAAAAATTTTAATTTTATCCGAAATTTTTATTAATTTAAATTTTTTATTAATTTATAAAATTTTATTTATATATAAAAATTATATATAAATTAATAAAAATAATTATAAAAAAATATATATATAAATTAAAAAAAAGCTTTAATTTTATTCGAAATTTTAATTAATTTAATTATTTTTATTAATTAATAAAAATATCTTATATTAATATTAAATTAGCGCTATGCCTCAGGGGATATACTAGAAATTCTATTGAATATGATTGGCTAGCCCGTTCAAGACTCGCCCCCACTAATTACCCTTTTAAAATTTGTTGCCGAAATAGCGCTTAAAAGGATGGTTCGTTGAAAGTCACCTAATTTTCACTCGCTGATGACAAGTTTCGCTCAAGCTTCGCTGACTCGATAATTTCATGTCGTAGCGCGGCAGGACCAACAGTAAGAACCGACTTTTCTCTTGCCAGCTATCGAAATCCTTGCAGGTATTCAAATTCGTTTCGAACGATTTAGGAGTATGCGCTCCGATGCTCAGTATCGAACCGGAGTGCTAACATTGCATCTGTTGTGCTAAAACTACCCTATGGCTATTAATGCGGCCCATCTTGCCTCTTTGTGCGGAACAACTCTAGACTCAGGGGTTCTTATAATCGCTTACTGTCTCACTCTCTTGCCCGGTGACTTCCTACACCTATTTTTCTATTCTCACTACAGCTACGGCTCGTGCGGCTCATTAGTCGGTGATACTGTTTTGTTTGCTATATATGATGAATTACGCTGTACAATTAATTAGGTACTATTGCAAAAGGAGTTTCATACGATGTTCCTACACAATTATGTGGATGTCTCGTGGATCAAAGATAGCACGAAGCCGAACATGAACAGTCTCTGCGCGCTTATGCGGCGATTGCTCCGTCAGCTTCGCGCGAGCGAGATAGGGCTTTTCTCAGTGACTGCGTCGATTGGTAGTCTTACTGGTAATGTAACATATAGTTATTCTGGATTTGACTATTGATCCGGGCACTCAGGCCACCGATAAGGTTCTTATCACCAATCCCAGACGCATATTAACACTTTGGGGAAGCTTTGACGATAAAAGAGATATAGTCGGGCTGATGAGATTTTAGCACCACTCAAATTTGAAGGCAATCCCTCGACATTTTTATAAGTCATCTATGATCCATGAGATAGCCGAGATTGGGTATTTATAGCTACCTAGATAAATCGATTTTTTTCTCTTCTTGTAGAGTGCACCCTAATTCCTTATATAAGCGTTGGGCAAAAGAATATTATGAATGAAGGGCAAGCCGCAGTCGAACAGCCATGAGTACCTGAGGTGGTAGCTCAGGCAGTTGGGCAGGAAAATATGCTGGATAGCATTTTCTTCGATGTTGCCCATATTGTATCATGGTTTTTAGCTTGGGTGTCTCAAATATCTATCGAGCATATACCTGGCCTCCCATGCACGAATTCCGGCGGTGATTTGTTTGCTTGGGACAAAGTCCATTCGGCAATATCAGCGCGTCTTAGATACATCCCCAGTGTCCCGTCGCCGACGTAACCGTGGATTGGCCTTAGGCGAGGGCCATTTGCCAAGAACCCTACACGAAACAGAGTCCAATCAATGTCATCGCCTTCCTCGTCGAACACTTTAGAAACGTCGTTCACCGTCTTCCACACCTTGTGCGCGGCCGCCCATAATGTCGTGGCGAGGAGCCAATGCAGGAGGCTGAACTTGTCTAGCGGATCGCGGACGCCGAACGTGCTCAAGGCTATGATGCGCCTGACCCCCTCATTCCTCATAGTGGTAAGGATCTTCTTGTAGGCGGGAACAAAGACATCAGACTTAGACTTAGTCTTAGTGAACGGGCTCGAAGGACCCAAGACGGAGATGATGACATCTTGGCCGGAGATTGCATCTCGGAGAGTCACCTCGTCGTCGATGGGGCCTTCGAATGTCTGCAATTGAGAATTTAGTAAGCGGCTCGTGTTTGGCGGTGGGCTGCCCTCGGTACCTTGATATCTCCATTTGCGGAATGTTCCGGGAGCGTTCGCCTTCCACATACGGTGACCTGCCAGCCCATCTCCAGCGCCCGTCGAACGATGAGTTGGCCGGTCGCGCTTGTGGCGCCAAAAACAAGAAGTTTGCCAACGCGCATAATGCTCTCTCAAGTTGGCCGGTAGAGAGGAAGGCAGTCGTCACGGCGCGGATGAAACCTCGTGGTGTTATAATTGGTAGTTGACATGGGTGGGTAGCGGCAGACGAATCAGTGTGAAGGGGTAGACGGGTGGGCCGCCAAGAGCCCCTATTTTATGGCCCAGCAATTTCAAAATGCCAACGCTTCTTAAGGCTTATATCGATTCGCAGCCAAATTCGTGGGGATCAAAGTTATAGAATAACTCAAGTGTATTGCCAGCTCGAAGATATTTTATATCAAACATATCACGCACCGCTCCATTTTATATGTCGCCTGCCACTTTCTACGAACTTTCGCGCAACCACAGTCTTTGGAAATTCATTTCTACTTAGATTTCAGTCGGCTATTGGAAGCGCCGGCATTCACGGTTGTTCCCTAAACCTTGATGAGAGCTGTGCCGCAATCCTCTTGAAATTTTTGCCGCGATACCCTCTTTTTTTTAACCCCTTGTCATTATATCCGCTTGCTCCGATTGCCGCGTCTCGGTTAAACCAGTAGGTCAGGGACAGACCAATCAATACAAACTACCACATCACTTCTTTCAAGTCATTCCTTCAAGTCACCCATCGTACGGATTGTCAATTTCTTACAATTTCCCTGGAAGATAGTCCCACATTTGCTGCCCTACATGACGTTGCGAAACAAATCAGTCAAACGTACCTGAAGAAACAAATGATGCAATAATTCTTGCGGGTAGGTTACTGCTTATAGAGTAGCCGCAGAGGTTGAAAAGACGGACTGATATCAACTTGGCTCGAAGAATCCTAACCCGTTTAGCCACGAAAATATGAAAGGCTTTGAACTGAACTATCTTTCAAGATAACAGTTTGAAGAATTTACAGTTGTATAATCTCACATATTTATTAGCACTATTCACTTTCTTATCCTTTAGGTAATTTCTTGATCTTTTCGTTGGACTATTGAGATGGAGCATCTGCAACAATAGATCCTACAAGGCTAACAGTGAATTATAGCCCGATGGAGCTATGTCCCAACTTGTATGTAATTAGAGTCTTTACTGGAGATCCTATAAGAACTTCACAAATCAGAACGTAAGTCTCTAACACCCTCCATCTCCTGTTCCACAAGGTCACAAATACCCAGGTAATGTTACTACCTAGAGATGTATGGCGTGTGTGTAATGCGCGCCTGACATTACAGCTTACCAGTTCTTATATAGAGCCGCCAATTTAAGGACTACGTGGCGTCGCTAACAATGATCATACGGACTCTAATCACGTAGACGACGTTGGTGGATTCATCGGTAAAAGAGTAGACGGCGAAAACCTTTGACGGCAAAGATGAATGATAGCATCAGAGACGAGAAAGTCGAAGCTTAACTACCTAGGTAGCAATCATTGCTGCTTCGGGTTTACTTTCGGCGGAATTGATGTCTTTTGATATGTCTACCTATGTAAATAGACTAATGACGCGACAAGGTATCTTATTTCTCGGATATAGAAAAGTAACAGAGCTGCTGAGAGCGAAGAACGCTAGGCTTTCGTCTAAAACCACCGGAAAATAACCTGAAGGGTACACCAAGAACGTTTGGCATGGCTTTTAATTTTCTACTTCTGCTGGCCCATTATTTGCGAGTCGGATGAACTTACGATTCATCTACTTTTGGTTCTTTCAACCTGACAGATTTGCTTCCAGGCCGTTATGGGCAACAACCTTTTCAATTCCCCTTTGTTCCTTGATCTTTTGCTCCAACACTGCTACTTCCGATAGGCTCTTTACTGTGCCACCCCAGAAGCCAATGGGAAAACGACAGATCATTCGCATCTGAGATGCAAACCGGCCCTGCAATATCCAATGAGGCGGGCTGCGTTTCTCGAGGTCACGAACAACCTGCTCCGCCTACGTGGTGAGATTGGCGCCGTCAGCCATGTCCCCACCTCCTATAGCTTTCTCAATGGTCTCCTTGGCGATGTTGTACAGGGAGGTGGGCGGCAGTATAGGGGTCAACCCGTTATCCCAGATGTCAGACCTCACGGAGCCAGTCATCAGGTTGATCACCTTGATGCCGAACGGTGACAGTTCTAGTCGTAGCGCCTCCGTGAAGCCTGTCGCGGCAGCCTTCGATGTACCATAGACCGCCGCGAAGGGAAAGACACTCAAAGACGAGATCGAGGTGTTGTTGATGACCATACCGCCATTCGTTGACTTCATCAGTAGCGGGAGAAACACTCGCGTCATAGTGATAATGGAGAAGGTGTTTACGTTAAACAAGGCTCGGGTTTTCTCGATGTCGATGTCCATAAATGGCATGTTGTATGTGGCGCCGGCGTTGTTCACGAGGGCGTCGAGCGAACCGCCACTCAAATTTTTGACCGCGGACACGCTGTTGGCGATCGACTCGTCGGAGGTGACATCTACTTGAAGGGTTTCGACACCTGCGGTAACGACCTCTTTCAACTTCGCCATGTTTCATGCCGACGCGAAGACTCGCCATCCGGCCTTGTGAAAAGCGAGAGCAAGAGCAGCTCCTAAACCATGGTCCGAACAGCCGGTGATGAGAACCGTTCGCTTGGCCGCCATTGTGTGGTGAGTGTGATTCTTGCTTTGTTTCATATAATTGACAAGATGGACGTTACGAAACCACACCTCTTAAAGACAAATGGTCCAACCCTGAGTCTATTGGTAGTTTGCATTTTATTGACCCGACGGGGAAATTGAAATTTCAGAGGTAATATGACAATATACCCTTTGTCAAAATATGGTGTAAGTAATAGCTATTGCCATGTTCGTTTATTTCCATGACCTTGATTCGGTCTCGGACCTGATTGTACGAGTGATGTCGCATTCGAAGAACCGGGTGTATAATTGTGCCGAAATGCGAGAACCCATTCTACTCTACGCAGTTCCATATAACAGCGAGATTTTAGCCCCCGTTAACTATGGTTTTATGAGGAAAAGGGGAAATCTAACATTCGATATATTCAAGAAACATGTATATGTTAGTTTTGTGTCACGAATTACGTAATAAGGTCTTGGGGGTATCTCGCCATCATGCTCCGGGTGTACGTCTTTCACATTAGTTGATCCAAACCATTTGGATGCTACCGAATGATAACTACGCAACCTACAGCTATCGCTTCATTGTATTATTGAACATAGTTTCAGCTCCGAAGCGTTTTGATCTCGGGACCGTCGAATTATCTTAACTTCATTGCCGATCTCAGGCGCGCCATAGGACAAGCCCTGCCTAGAGCCAGTTCGTGGCTGTATCTTACTCTAGGTTATAGGTTGATAGGTACATGTATATATGAAACTTTCGTTCGTGGTAATAGTTTCGTTGTTCGCTTTCTCGGGATGATTTTATCATTACAGCACCTTTGGGGGGTTTTAAGTAGGCGATGCGAACGCCCGGCGCCATATCGTTCGGCAATCGCAGAACCATGTATATGAAATCGTCAGTTTTCATTTCCATAAGTGCTAGGAAGACTCTTTTTTAACAACATGTGCGTCTGGTCCAATCCAGCATTTTGCCTGCCGCCTTTCAACCAACTTCCTCGACTGTGGATCATCCATCAGGCGGTACGGAATACGCTAAGTCTCATCTAATGACGTTGTCATTTTCACTTCGGAGTGGATGAGGTCGTCGTTGATGATGACGTACCAGAAGCTTCGAGCAGCCCAAAACATATATCTGGGTAGAGGGCCTGCTGAGTAACCTTCGACGGAGGGAGGTTATCGCCTTTGGCCCTTGGGTGCTACGCTAGGGGCGGCCCCCATGATTCTTGCTGCTCGCATTGGATTGAGTTTGAACAGTGCTCATTTCCCAATCAGTTGAACGGACACAAATTGGAGCTCGGTTGATGGCATTGATAACAATCTCGAGACTCTCAGCTTTCTCAACCCGATGATCTTGCTCTTGGAGCTGCCAATCGCTTACGTAAGCGGCAGAGTCCGCGTTATCGCTTCACACATATCCCTCGAGACGCTATCTTCCAAGCCCATGATGAAGACTTCCAAAAGCTTCGATTACGCAGCAACTGCAGTTAACATTTTTAAACAGTCTGCATCCCTGTCGTCACGCCCCTGTTGAGTCCATGAGTGATGACAATGATGGAGCTTAAGCCGGCGTCGATGTTTGTTCCTCCTGGCGCATATGATTTTAGTTGGCTCATAGTAGTGGCAGCGTTATTTGTGTCGTATCCGAGACTTTGTCCGCCGGGTAGGATTGACGTTGGTGAGGTAGTAAAGTTGTCGATGTTGAATGACGACTTCTTTTCGCTGGGAAGCTGATCAGTTGGCATCGAAAGGGGGAATGATATGAAATGTGACAAGGGTGTGTAAGCCTTGGCCGTACCACTACGAGTACCGTAGACGAGGGCCCAATGCCAACGGATCCTCTAATACCTTTCCACACTAAGGATAATGGCGATCCGGAGAGGGACTACTGGACCTCAGAAATAACGCGACACTGGACCAAGCTGAATTATCAGTACGACGACTTAGTGCCTGAACTAGATGCTAGCAATCCGGACGGCACGCTGAACGAAGAGAGATCCACTCTCGACCTCGAAGCTCACATACAGGAAATATATCCCAGCACCAAGAACTATGTTCATAGAATCCGCCTTGATCACAATATCAAGAACATTGATTTCTTTGACAGGGATGAAACCTGGGATAAGGACTCCTGGGATGACTACATCATCAACGTCGTCTATGATCATTATGCTCTCAACGGCCTTTCATACGCCATCCAATTCTGGGTGGAAAGCCACTCGGACAGCAGAATGGTCGGCCAA
Source organism: Hypoxylon sp. FL1150 (assembly GCA_022495205.1). NCBI lineage: Eukaryota > Fungi > Ascomycota > Sordariomycetes > Xylariales > Hypoxylaceae > Hypoxylon > Hypoxylon sp. FL1150. The sequence goes on along the minus strand of MU376188.1, from coordinate 300,414 downwards.
GTGTATGCGTTCGCCGGTCTAGTTCCTGGCTCGGCCGAGTCGGGCGGCTGTACGAACTGCGGATTGCAGAGGGACAGCAAGGTGTTATCCAAGCTCAGGTTCCATTGACAGTTCCAATCATGGTCCTAGCTCTAGACAATACTTATGCACCTATTCGATCGATGCGACAGGAAGTGGTGGTGGATTTCCTCAAAGATAATCTTCGTTGGAAGTTCGTGCAGCTTGGCGGACCTGTGAAGCCAGCCTCAGACTTCCCGAACACCAAAATTTCTGTCTGGGATCTCAGGGGAGGGGTGCATCTCCCGGCAGAGCGTCTCCCAGCGGTATTCTCATCGTTCCCTATACTCGTAGAATCTCGATTTTGGTCACCTACCCTGCCCCTTTTGACAAGGTGCGACAGATGATCGCTTAAGTGATTCATGTGCGGTGGCCCGTTAATACAGCTCCGCCAAAATTAACAATTAAATATCAATTAGTCCTAAAGGGGGAAATTGCCATATAAGCCATGCCTATTTATCCTTATAAGCGTATATTATATTTAATTAACATATGAATTAAAATACTTTTATATATAAAATATAATTAATATTTTTATTAATTTTATAAATTATTATTAATTATAATAATTAATTAATTATTTAATTAAATAAAATAATTATTTTTTAAAATATTAATAATTATAAATTTAAATTTATTAAATAAAATAAAAAAAAATAAAAATATTATATTTAATTATATTATTTTATTATATTAAATTAATTAAAATTATTATTTTCGGAAAATATCACGTGATTTTTTTTTAATATTATTTAATATAATTTTATTTCGAAATTTTATTTTTAAATTAAATTATAATTAAAATTAAATTAAAAAAAATAATATAATTAATATTTAAATTTTCGCTTTTTTATTTTTTATTTAATAAAATTAATTTTAATTTTATAATTATTAAAAATAATTAATTTATCTAATTAAATTATTAGAATCATTTTAATTACATATAAAATTATCCCAATTCCCTATTTCGGGGCTAGCCGATTTTCAATTTTTGATTTTGGCGGAGTTGTATGAACGGGCCACTCCATCATGCTAAAATTACAATGTACTGTACTTTGTTTGGCAGTTGCAAATAGAAGCTTATCTCAGCTAGCTCAGACCTCAATTCAAAAGACGGGTGGCTGCGCCACCCAGCCACATCGCCGTTGGTCCGTGCAGATGTATCTGTGGGTCCAGGTGTGGCGTCAGGAAATCGAAATTCGTGGGGAGGGGTAGGTCAGGGGGTCTGATTGGCTAAAATCATTTGAGGCTGGTGTGGTACAAAGAATTTCGCATCCTGGTCTGAGTTTCTGAGATAAATAGAAGCGGGATGCACCTTAACTCCCTAAAATTATAGCGCTTTAGCACATAGACCCCTCCATTTTGGCGACATAGTAACCTACTCCCTGGCGTGCCACATTATCCTGGCACTGCGGGACAGATAGCTGCTAAGTCAGCAGCTGACTTGTGTAAGATTGATGACTTAGATTGCTGACTCATCAGGACAACCTCCCTTTTTATTTCTAAGAAAATCTGCATTTCACCTTTCGTATCTAATCCAAAGGTAAACTAAACTGAGTATTCCTATTTCCAAGTGCAGCGAGCAGATATGATTCTAAGCTATCAAGGTGGTAGAATCCCATGTTATCCCTTGAATTCATGAGTGACTTTCCGTTCTCGACTCTAACTTCGGCTTGCTCCGTTTCTGTTTCTTATACATCAAGCTCTATTTTATTTTTAACAATCATATAGTTGGTGACCAGAGTCATAATAGTTCCCGCTTCGATTTTGTGCCCGTGCTGGATTCAATACCTGCTACGTTCATAACTCATTTGATTCTATAACGCTAATTCAATGTTAACATAAGAAAAGCGCCTGGTGCTTACGTAAGCCAATGGTCCGTTTTCCCAAGACGAGAAGGTAGTCAGCGAGCTAAAACCCATGGCGGGCAGGCCAAACATCATTCTATTCAGTGTATCTTCCCAGCGTTTAGACACTGGCCAGCCATAATGCAACTGTTTCACGCCATCCGGTGATTGCTGTAAAACTGACTCGGCATTTGCTGCAAGCAGTGAGTATACTGATAAGCTACTCCAAGAAATAAGCACTAAGAGATCGGCCAACTCAAGCACAGAAGACCGTCGAAAAGGATTTAGATGTTGCTTCAAGATATGTATCACTAAATTACTCACGACTTTCGTTGGGAACACATTGTCTTGGAGACAAGTGGTAACAAACGCTCTGATTTGCTCATGTATCTCAAGACTTTGCTGAATAGCTCGTATGTTACATTTTGGCGATATTCAGGGGTGCATCCGCCGACTGTGAAATTGATCCAACGTACTGTTCCTAATTAGCCCATGCAATAAGATAAAAGACCTTGTGTTTGGACCCAGCTAGTTTAGAAATAATCGACTTAGGACGATGTTATAAAGCTGAAAAACCAAAGCCAAAAACAAATATGCCTATATCTTATTAGTAGAAACAATGCAAACCCTCGGTATTATAAGCTCGACAGTACTAAATAAACCAGCTATAATTTGGAGATGGACTATTACTCACCAGACTGTTATCATGTACTGCACTTATAAGAATAGAGGATAGAATGGCTGGAGTCTATGATGGTGTTGCAAACTCCCAGGAAAAGGGGGGATGTATTATGTAATTGCAGAGGCGCGGGGCTAATGGAAAGTGGAGTCATTATGTAAGTAAGTACGTACCCAAGTATCTTTTTATATTTCGTGCAAAACTTCACCACCCCCTTTTTGAACATTTACAAGGAAATACGACGTCTCTAACCCTTCTTGATCTACCTAGGATCATAGTTACCTTTACGCCCCGTACGGAGTCATAGCCGTAGCGAGAATTTGATATGTCCATAACGTGTCACACTAGAATGCCCTCGGTGCAGTCCAGTTGGGCTGTGCTCGAGCTCATGCAGCAGTCAGATTGCCTCGCTTGTCTGGCTGCCTTAGGTATTCCATCTGCTCGAATGAGATTTCTCAAATTAAGCTAGTACAATGACTGCAGCCTGCGTGCGAAAAAGGTATCAATCAAATTATTTTTGTAGCCTCAGCCTATCTTGTGCACTGTTGGTGCTGAAAACCCGCTCGGCTATTAACTGCTAAGGAAATCTTCGTTTCTTGCATGTATGAAACTCGCAATCTTTTCGACGCTAATTCAATTAAATTTCGCGTCTAGTCTCCAGTAGTCTCGCGCCTGTTGCACAACAACGTTCAAGGCCGGCTCTCCTTGGATCTTATAGATATGCAACCCATTGAATTCACAACAAAGTAACGATCCGTGAATATGGCCGTATCCAAAGTAAACCACATGCTGTCGCAACTGACCAAAAGCCTCACGCCGCGTCTCAAGAAGAAGGACAGTCTCAAGAAGAAGGACAGTCTGAAGAAGGATGACTCGAAAAAGAAGGACGAGTCGAAAGGATTTGATTCTGCATCTTCCAAAGACGACACTATGAAATGCGAGATCAAGCATCTGGACCTGCGCTACGATGACCAGGACGAGCAATACTATGCCGAGCGAAAGGAAGAAGTCAAGAAACCGGAGCAGAAGGACTGGTGGCGCCTCTTTGCCTTTTGCCTTGTCAAGGAGTACGACGACGACGGGAATTTCGACACGACTCGCTTGTACGTAAATCACCAGCCGCTTCGGCAGCTTCTCGGCGACGTGATTGGAGACTACCCGGATGACCCCATCGACGTCGATGACGTGCAAATCGAAGCTCCGTACTGGTCGCTATTCTATTATCGGAAGGAGCTCGAGACGAAAGGCCTTGACCGATTCAAAGGAGACGAGGAATCTGCGGCTCAGCTCAAGCTCCTCGTAAGCTGGATCAAGACCCATTTCGAACAGGATATTGCCGCCTACGAGAAGTGCGTCGCCGGATGTTTGAGAGCTATTTCGTACGATCAGCTATGGACTATATTCCCACCGGGCGAAATCATTCACGCCAAGGTCCTTAACCAGCACCGCGGCTTCCGCGTCCTCAGCTGCCGATACGATGAGGGCAAGGATCCCATATTCAACATGTGGGCCTCTTTTGTTGACTTCGACGGCGAGCAGCTGGGTGCGCGCAAGGGCGATCTATTCATCACTAAGTACTCGGGAACAAGGCAGCTTCGAGAGCTTGCAGCCATGCCGCTAGCCCTAAAGGAGGATGAGGGAGTTGGGGACCGGAGCCTCCGCGCGGTGATGATGGCGCGGGGCCGTAAGTTTGAGGAATACGTGGGCCAGCACTTCGCCCAGTACGACGGAGTTGCGTTACGCAAGACGGAACAAGGGTACGCGCGCACCAATGTCAAAGGTCGCATCATGATCGACTGCGAGACATACCACCGAACCGAACCCAACGACATGTTCAACGTAGCGGAGCTGGGTAGCTCCAACTCTACTCTCGCCGGCACTCGCAAGACGAACAAGGTCCGGCCTAAGGCCGTCAATCACATTGACTTCGCCCCCGAGGCTAAAACTTTCGACAAGTTGTCCGACGATGATGCCGTTATTGCCAACGCCACCGTTCGCGGTTATGCTTTCTCGCTCAAGCAGTTCTTCGAGTTCTTCGTAGATGATGTTGCTCCGATCGAGTGGAACCTGCGCTGCTTCGAGGATCTTGTGCTCGACCCGATTACCAAGAAGACGGTCCAGGCTGTCGTGTCGACGCATTCTAGTAGCCGCGATGGGTTCGATGACATCGTTAAGGGAAAGGGCCAGGGACTGGTATGCGTTCTACAGTAAGTATTGTAGACCCCCGATGCAGACTAAATTAGATTACTGCCACGTTCGAAAGGGGCAACGGCTAACCTGGAGTACCTCAATAGTGGCCCTCCTGGTGTCGGCAAAACGCTCACTGCCGAATGTGTCGCGGAGTATGTCAAGCGGCCTCTATTAATGGCGTCGTCAGGCGATCTGGGTGTGTCAAGCGGACAGGTAGACAGGTATCTGTCGGGGCTCATGAATCTAGCGTCAACGTGGAAGGCTGTACTGCTGATCGACGAGGCCGATGTGTTCCTCGAACGCCGATCTCTACACGACGTCCACCGCAATGCCATGGTCTCGGTGTTCCTGCGTGCCCTCGAGTACTACAGTGGCATCTTATTCCTCACGACGAATCGCGTCGATACTTTTGACGACGCCTTCAAGTCTCGCATTCACGTTCCTATTAGATACACGAACCTTACTGCTGCGTCGAGATTGCAGATATGGAAAACATTGTGCGATCGCGTCCCCGGCGGTGTCGACGTAGATGAGGCTGCGCTCGAGGACCTCGCAGCCCACGACCTGAATGGCCGCCAGATCAAGAACATAATCAAGGCTGCCGAGAGCCTGGCCGCGTTCGATGGCGTGCGAGTCGATTACGCGCAGCTACAGCAGGTTACCAAGATCCAGGACACGTTCGAGCGCGACTTGACGACTGTCGGTGGGGTGGATTACAAGGCGCCGGGAGAGTCGAAGAAGGGCGACGAGAGTTATATGTTCCTTTGATGCGATTTTCTCAGGCGTCGATGGGCTATGGATGGTTGCGATTTGAGGGTGGGGGATACTGCGCTGGTTTGCGATAGGAAAATGGAGTTGGTCGGGTACGACGGATACGACACGATACGCATTTCCATCACTTCTACTAGCAACTTCAAGTAGATACCATAGGACCCCTATAATGGCAACCTTCTTTCTCAGCCCTAGCAGTCAAGTCTCAGATACCCGGCAGTCACAGCCAGTCACTTAGTTCTCGAAAGCCCACTTGCCCATGGAAAGCAATAGTCTTATTCCTCGGCGAACATAACCCATTCTAGAATGGATCATGCACCTGAGTTGCTATCTACCTAATACGAACCCAGTGAAGTGACCCCAGGTCCCATCTGCCAATGAGACCAGTATGTATGAAACCCGAAATCCCCCGGAAAGAAAAGGAGGCAAACCCGCAACGAATCCATGAATGTCTGCCCACTCGCAGAAAGCACCCCCCTTAACAACATATGCACCGTGAGGATGCAGCTACCACTGTCTTGACTGCTGCCACGCTTCTTCCTTGAGAGCTAGCCGACGAAATGATAACCGCGGTCATCATATTCGCAGAGGACGTAGAACAAGAGCAAAAGCGCAGTAAGCATAGCAATCTGTAGCACCCCACGTCTTCTCTACATCCCCCTAGCCATTCCGGCGACACACGTCCCAGCTACCCTTGCTGGGGCGTCGTCCATTGTGAGTGATGGATCCGCCAGCTCGGCCTCCCTTCGTGAATAGGGACTCGGTCGGGTCGGTGGCGAGATTGTCCACGCCAATACAATACTTCTCAGAATCCGTTACCATCAGAGCGTCAACTTTGAATCCGGCCTGCTTGATCACATCCGTCGCTTGGATCTCGTTCTCAGTGACTTGGCTTTTATTTCCGTAACAGCCTCCAAATGCAGTCATCGAGTAGTCGGCACCGCGGGCGGAGTAGAGGAGGGCGTAAAGGCCAACCCGGTCGGTCGCCCAGATCGTCGACTCAATGCATAGGTCAGGTAGACACTTGGCAGTCATTCCCACGAGCTGGTGACAACATGTTAGGCAACGAATTCGTATAGTAGATAGATCAAAAGAGCTTACCTTGGTCTCGTTGGTGATGCGGCTTAGGAAAACGTCGCTCCAGCAGGCGCTATTCCAGGGCGGTAACATAGGTCCTCGGACGCCAGAGCCGAGCATGATGAATCGACCGTAGTTGTTCCACAGGCCGCCTTGAGTGAGTACCTCGCCATGAACGCTCAGATCCAAACACTTCTTCATGCCGGGGACAACATGCACGTTGCTCAGGGTTGGAATGAATTTCGCAGCATCAGTCAAGCCGTTGAGAACGAAAACGAAATCAGCAGCATTGTCTGCGAAAAGTGGTGTTAGTAGCTGTAATAACTTCATCTGCTGACAGCTCAGAAGTTTCTATACGTCATCGCTGCCCGAAGGGGATTGATTGTAAGCTTGATACATCAGTCAGGGATCACTTACGCAAACCGTTGTCGACGAAGAGCAGCAAGTTCTCTAGGGCGCCAGAGGATTCCGTGTACACATAAGTGACTAGAGTACCGGTCGGCTCCATGAGAGGTGCGGTGACGCTAGGATAGACGGCGGTTGTGGAGCTAGGTGCTACAGGGGCTGCAGTGTGTGTCTGCAGAAGGTGTATCAGTGTATTTAATCTTAATCTGTAAGTTAGACTAGGATGCGAAGAACATACGACAATAGCATTGTGATACGGTGACTTGCCGTACTCAAAGAATCCCATGAGGATCATGAAAACAACCATCCAGATGATGGCCGCCAGAAGTCTACGAGCCATTTCGTCCAATGCTCGTCTTACATTCAGAATCCTAGAGTAAAGCGAGTAATCTGTTCTCCGAGTTCTGATCGAGCATGTCGAGCAAACCTGGTAGGCAGAAGTGGATGATGTGTTGATGAGATAAAGGTGCTTAGATTATTTTGTTGGGGGTTGCAAGCTTCCTTCCTAAAGAACTAGGAACTGTGCAGATTGCTAGCTGCGTGGTCTCTGCTTTTAATTATTTACTCCAAAGAAGAAGGAGGGGTTCCCAATACCACGTTCTGCCTAGGCAACTGTTTACTAGGAGACGGGGCTGGCGGGTCTATCCTAAGACACGATGCCGCCTTAGCCCCGGAAGAGACGAGATATCCGGGGCCCGGGCCGGGGCCGGATCGGCGACGGAGGGGACACGGCTCTTGTCTGCAGGTTTACACGCACCCGTACACGTTTTAATACCGAATATATGTAGCGTACTGATAGTTCCACGCTGTGAATGCCCTTGAAACACAGTTGCAAGCACTTCGTAAGGTGAGTCCATGGATAATACATGAATAAAAGCTGGTGTGAGTGTCACTATTATACCTAGTATATCTATCTCTCGACAATCTCCCTGGGTACCCAAACCAGACGTGACTAAAGCCAAGCTGATCAGAGAAGCAGCGAGGTTCATTATTGGATAAGAGAAGGCTAGTGAAAGGGGGAAAAGGGGATTCACCCCTTTTCAAATAACCACATGCAAGTTCAACTGTTCCGCATTATAGGTATCTACCAACATACCATATTTCTCCCAGCACATTGTCCACTTTGCCCGTAAGTAAAATGCGATTTATTCCAAATTCTTTACATCTGGTTCATCCCCATGTATAAATTCCCCTTTACCTACCAACGTAAGTTAAGGAAATCACTTAAGGAAATCACGTCGATCTGGATTTGCAACTCGGCTCTGATTCCTTAGCTGAGCGATTAATAATAGATACACAGGAGTAGTGTTTACTCGATGAAAATTCGTTCTACCAGTTGCCTCATTCTTTACTCTTAATTTTTTTCATTTGTTCCGACCATCTCACCCAGGCACTTGATATTTATTCTGTTGACACATACCGAATACCTATTTTCAATGGGACTAAATACAAGTATAAGAACAAAAACGGTAAAGTCCATACTTACCTACACTACCTTACAAGTGCTTATCTCCACAATAGATATCTACTGTATATTCCATAGGTATGTATCATGGTTAGGAGGTAGTCAGAAAGTCGCGTTATGGCCGCTACGATCGATAGTTGCATTAGACCCCCTGAAAGCCGGCCACCCCTGTTATGAGATGCATCAACAAGCTAGCTAGCACCCCCACTAGTACATATAGAGATAGGTGCAGGAAGTGGGACCGCCGTTGCTTCTCAGCCTCATCAAGCTCTACTATGTACAAGCCTTGCATCTTTCTCAAGAAGCAGGAAGCTTTCTAGGTTAGGTACGCAGATTCACTTCTTTTTCACAATCTTTCGCGAGCAACACGCGTTTTCCCTGCAATATTGACTTCCTGGATTTATTCTTCCAAAGGATGTCTCCAACTGGAGATGACATTTGATCATTTCCCACTCCTGCCTTACTTTTCGTAACGCGTAGTCTTCCAAGAAATTCTCCAATCCTCTGATTCTCGCCTTTATCTCCAACATCTTTACTGGTATCCTGATATCCTTACTCCTGCGCGCTCCTCCCTACGTCTCTCATCAACTCATCAACCATGGCGACAATGCGCAACGGTCATTCAAATGGTGGTGCCAATGGCGACATGGTTTTCGCGCCCGTTAGCAAACGATTCTCCGACATCCCTAGCGCTATCGATATCCCCGTGCGCGGCGATCAGGAAGACGAAGCTGTCGAGCTTGAGCTAGAGGATCTGGTCGACGATCCCACGGAGCTCTGCACCCTTTTCGAGAACGAACGCGCCGCGCGCACATACTGGATGACCGTGTCCCTTGCCTATGCGAAACAGGGAAAAATCGACCATGCCATCGAGATGCTCAATCGAGGAGGTAATGCCATGCAGGATAACAACCCTAAGGAGAAGCTCAGCATAATTACCTGCTTATGCTGGATGTATCTCTGGAAAAGCCGCGAAGCTCCACGTGTAGCGTCTGAAGAGACCGAGTCCAAGACGAAGGATTATTACCTACAGTTAGCCACATCCTCTCTAAACGAAGCTTCGCGAATAAACCCGGCATTCCCACCGCTCTTCCTCGCTCGTGGTGTTCTCCAACTCCTCAAGGCTTCCTTGCAACCACCCTCCAAGACACCATCCGCCGGGCACGTCGATCCGGATAAAGCCGACCTGTTGAAGAGTGCCTTGAAGGCTTTTGATCAGGCGAGCAAAGTCTCGCAGGGAAAGAACATGTTGGCATTACTGGGGAGGGCAAGGGCGCTCTTCGGCTTAGGCAATTATAAGGATTCCTTGGAGATGTACCAGAGTGTCTTGAAAAGAATGCCTGATCTAGTAGATCCGGATCCGCGAATCGGAATTGGATGCTGCTTCTGGCAATTAAGATACAAGGATGATGCGAAGCAAGCTTGGGAGAGAGCCCTGGAAATAAATCCGGAGTCCAAGACTGCCAACATCCTCCTTGGTCTATACTACCTTGATGCCAGCGGCCGCGTCCCTACAAACAGCCCGGAGTTCATTCGACTCTACAAGAAGGCCATGACCGAGTATACGCAGAAGTCTTTCAAGATTGACAAGAACCAGCCCTTAACGTGTGCAACCTTTGCCAGCTATTTCTTATCTAGCAAGAAGCTCTCTCATGTCGACTCGCTCGCCCACAAGGCCATCCAGTACACTGACGTGAACAATATTGCGAGCGACGGTTGGTACCTGCTTGCTCGAAAGGAGCATTTCGGTGGCAATGTCGATACGGCCGCAGACTACTATCGCCGTGCTGACGAAGCCAGAGGTGGACTTGATAGAGGCTACCTGCCAGCGAAATTCGGGGTTGCTCAACTTTCAGTCTTAAATAATGACCTAGGCGAGGCCAAGCTTCGTCTGGAAAAGATCATCCAATCCGCCAACAAAAATGAACGGAATTACGAGGCAATGATTCTTCTAGGCACGCTATATGCTGAAGAAGTTTTCGCTAACCAGTATGCTGCGTCCAAGGAGGATAAAAGCGCGGAAACGCGAAAGGCGGTAGAGTACCTAGAGCTCGTACGCACGGCGTGGAAAGATCCCAAAAAGAACCTATCGCCAGATGCGGCGATTTTGTTGAACCTTGCTCGCCTATACGAGAGCGACCATCCGGACAAAGCCCTCGAGTGCCTGCAACAAGTCGAACAGCTCGAGTTGGACCAGGTACCGCAGCCAGAAAACCCAACTGATACGGAAGACGAGTCTGCTATTCGCAATGCTTTGCGAAAGAACCTCCCGCCGCAACTACTCAACAACATCGGTTGTTTCTATTCCCAATCCGAAAAGCATGATTTAGCCAGCCAAATGTTTGAAGCTGCGCTGAGTTCTTGCGTGCGGATCGGTGAGAAGGGCGACGACGTAGACACGGATGCCTTGGTTACCACGATCAGTTTTAACCTTGGCAGAAGCTACGAATCGCAGGGTCTTGCGGATCAAGCAGTCGAGGTTTACGAAAAGTTGGTGGCACGTCATGACGACTACACAGATGCCAAAGCTAGATTGGCTTATATCAAACTGCGCAAGAACCCGAACAAGGAAGGACCGGACGCAGTCGCGAAGCTGTACCAAGAGAATCCGTCCGACCTTGAAGTCCGTGCTTTGTATGGCTGGTATCTTGGCCGAATGAGCTCCAGAAAGAAGTCGGGACATGTCAACGAAGACCCTGAATTGCGCCATTACAAGCATACCCTCCAGCATTACGACAAGCATGACCGTTACGCACTCGTCGGTATGGGCAATCTGTACATGATGGCTGCTCGTGAGATGCGCCGCGAAACCGAGCAAGAGAAACAGAAGCGGTCGGCTGGGTACACTCGTGCTGTAGAGTTCTTCGACAAGGCATTGCAGCTAGACCCGAAGAACGCACATGCTGCCCAAGGCATTGCTATCGCGCTTGTTGAGGACAAGAAGGATCACAAATCCGCACTCCCTATCTTCTTGAAGGTGCGCGAGACAATCAAAGATGCCAATGTTTACATCAATATTGGACACATCTATGCTGAACTGCGTCAATACTCCAAGGCCATTGAGAGCTACGAGACTGCGTTATCTAAGGAGGGCAAGGGGAATGATCCGGGCATCCTAGCGTGCCTCGGACGAACGTGGTTGAATAGGGGCAGGGTTGAGCAAAATCTAGACGGATACAGGACCGCTCTAGATTACGCAAAAAAGGTAAGGCTGATTATACGTGGTCTACACTTTAGGAAACTAATGCATTCCTCTAGGCTCTCGAAGTGTCTCCAGATGCAGTTCACTTCAAGTTCAACGTTGCATTTGTCCAGATTCAGCAGGTTCAGTTCATCATGAATGTGCAGGAGACTCAACGTACGCTGGCTCAATTGGAAGAAGCATCTGAAGGTCTTGAGGCGGCTATTATCACCTTGGATGAGATTGCTACTCACCCGCAGCCACCATATCCGAAAGCAGATCTCGAGCAGCGAGCAAACATGGCTCGTAATACTCAACGCAAGCAGCTCGGTCGTCAGATCGAAAGCCAGAAGGAGTACGAAGAGAAGAACAAAGAGAAGCTCGCGGCGGCTCTTGAACTGCGGCAAGCCGAACTGAAACGCCGCGAAGAGGAGCGCCAGAAGGCGCTTGCGCTAGAGAAGGAGAGACAAGAGAAAATCCGCAAGGAACGTGAAGAAATTGCAGCTCGCGACAGAGAAATCGCCGCGCAGCGAGCTGAGGAGGACAAGGCCCGTCAGGAGGCCGAGATGACTACAGATAGTGAGACCGGTGAGAAGGTCAAGCGGAAGCGGAAGACTCGACCCAAGTCTACCGGAGAGCCCAGACCGAAGGGCCGCTCGCGCAAGAAGAAGGGCGACGCGGACGGCGACGAAGGCGAGTCGGAGGAAGAGCGTCAACCGAAGAAGAAGCGCAAGCTGGCGAGCAAGAGGGAGTCGTCCAACAAGTACAAGTCGGCGGAGATAGTTGTCGACAGCTCTGACGAGGACGACGCTCTGGATCGTGCCGATAGGGCTATCGAGAACCACCGTTCGCCTGCCTCAGATGCCGACGACGCGTCGAGAGCCGGTGGAGACGAGGATCGTATGGACGTAGACAACACGGCGGACCAGAACGACGACGACGACGACGAAGATGAGGACGATGAGGTTGCTACTGCCCGCGCGACGACCAAGCGGGCCCGCCGCGGTAGGGTCCTCGACGATAGCGACGAGGATGAAGACGAAGGTGGCGGTGCCGTGAATGCGGAAGCGAACGGCGGCTCAGACGCGGACGAGGCGGGCGGGGCTGCGGATACTAGTATGGCAGATGCGGCTGACGACGATGAGGAAGACTAAAGCATAGGCTATGTGTATAATACTGAAGTTGAAGTCGCGTTTGGTACTGCTCTAATGATTCGGCGGAGTCTAGACATACAATTTGCTCCATTAATAAAGCCTGGTAATGAAATCCATTCGGTTATCGCTTGAGATACATGGTTAATTGCCTCTATAATGTGAATTATCCAAGGTTCCTTTCTATACCATCACAGTTACTATATGAAAGGTATTATAGAATTTTATCATAGATTACTGCGTGGCTCGGTACGATGGCAGAAAAGGGGGCCCCTAATTATTGCATGAAAACGTCCACCCAATTAAAACTGAAAAACTGAGAGCTCGCGGCAATTAACATCCTCCGTCTCCTCGGTCTCGCTGAATGCTCTCTTTGAAGGTATTCCAGATAAGTGCTAGTACTTCTGTCTAAAATGCAGAGCTGGATTCCATTTGGAGTAATTTCAAAAATAAATGGCGCCAGCCATCAACAACGCTCCCACCGCTTTTCCCAATCCTTTCATGCTTTCCTGCAAGAGGCATTACCTATTACCTGTACCCGGCAGGTTTCCCTGATTGGAGTGCCCGGCTCGGTCGAACGACACAAGGAACGAAGACCAGTGCGTCCTGTCGTGCCCTCGGGAACAGCGCTCATCGCTGTCATACAGAAGATAATAAAACACGTTACGATGGTAGTGCCATAGCTTGAAGGCCTCCTTCTTGTTACTGTTGACTGCCATCCACAAAGTCTGCTCATTGTCTATGTATACCTCAAGAGAGATGGCGCGGGCCCAGGAAGTCCACGGATGGCTGGAGCGCAAACATGGTCTGGATCAGATCCTGGGCGATCTAGTCCGTGGCGTCCGACAGGCCAGTTTCGTTGAAGAGGACCACCAATGCCGACTGAATCTCCGGGGTGATGTATAGGCTGAACATGTAACCGGGCACGTCGCCCTGGTGGCCGTAAAGCATGACAGAAGGCGAGTTGCTGCCTGGAGTACGGCGAGCTCGTATAATGCGTTATTGTAGAGAAAGTTGGTGCAAGGACTGTGCTTGACCGGTAAGGCGAGGCACTACATCCTCGTTGGGGGAGGAGGATGCGCCCGTCTAATCACTGTATGATATCGTCCAGACCTAGCAGCCCAGTACGAGGGGAAGAAATGTCTCGTATCGTCATACTAGCTAAGCGTTTGAATGGGCGGTGCGTTCGATGTAAGGAATGACAGACCCAACAGTGCCATCCCACGAGAACTGTTCTTCCTGGACGAGCAAGTCGAGGGATGCCGTCATGAAAGCTCTAGGCTCTGATGCAGTATGACGTGTGGCTTTTGATCTTTTTCCGGAGGACTTGAGATCCGCGAAGCCCATACCGTAGCCGAGTAATTCTGTGCCTTGGTGAATCACGTTGATGGAGATACCAGGTTGGCCGGTAATGGTGAGAACTTCTTCCATCGTTTTGATCCGCCCTTTCAGGCAAGCTTCCAGAGACCGATTACGGAGCCACTCCATTTTGCTTGAATTTGTGGGTAGAGATGTAGGTGAGTCAAATCCTTTAGAGATGAAGTAGGGGTTCCCGGTGAAAAGTGAAGACGTAACGAATGTTTGAGATTATCGTGAGGAACGAAGCTGTTAATGGAGACACAAAGTTTGGAAAGGGGGCGTAACTTTTATGAAGTGAGTGTACATTTTAGGATGATGGAGCATGATGAGATAAGTAAGGCAAGTCACATCTTGATCTCGTGCCCAACGGCGCCCAGTTGTTGATCGCATTCTAGAGCCATTTCATTTCATATCATTGATCGAACACTCTCAGGACATCATCATAATTATATAGTCAATCTAACACAGTGCTACCCAGGCTGATACGCAAAAAGGAGTTCACAGGATGTCGCGAAGTCATCAGCATCTAAGTATTTCATTTACACGCCGCCTTTGCGTTTCTACACTGGTAGATATTTGTTTTCATGATAAGACAGTGAAGACTAGGCGGATAATCTGAAAAGAACGAAATAGAAGATCTATTGTGACAATAATAAAGCAAAGCAGTCATGCCAATTACCATCTTGTGTCCATCTTGTGTCCATCTTGTGTCCATCTACACGGATGTCATTCTCCCTTTCAATGGTCTGTGGTTGATTGACTGATCAAAGTATTGATGACAGGTATGTCATATGCAGTAGCTGCATTTTTTCAGATGACAAGTATATCCTGAGCACCAAACCCACAGTAGATACATACTAGGGGGTGTATGCCAAGAAGCATCAAGTCGACAGGACAACTCTACGAACATCTCAAACACTTAGGCACTACCTATTCAATTCATCCTCAACTCCTTATACACACACACACACACACACATAACAACATGAGGGCGAATTTGTCTGGTCCGATCTGCCCCGTCTATGTATATTATCTCTCTCTGATTACTCTTCTCCTCCCTCCTCTTCTTGCTTCGCACTGCAAGATCAGTTCTCACTTTTTTGAGGCGCTCGCATTCATTCGGATATCCCATTGAGCAGTAAAAGCTCCCTAGAAAAAAGAACTCTCGTCAAGTGGTATCTATCGTATCTCTTCTCCATCTTATCTCTATATGCAACCCATGGGCAGCTTAATTGCTTGAACCAAATGACATATTTTTCTCGTGTCCGTCTTCAGTTTCTGCGAGTCATTTGGACACACCAGCGCCCCCGACGGATAATTAGTAACCGAAGGGCTGGTGACAATCAAATGATAAAATGCGCCTTGTCTTCATATCAAGTAGTGAAAAAAAAGCGTCCATTTTATGTGGTCCAAATAGCAAGCCTGTATCATGCAAATCTCACAAACGCAAACGAGCTACCGCATCATAACGCCCGCGGCTCCGGGGGAATATATGGGAACCCTAGACACAAAGCCACCAAAACCGCCATTAACGTCAATTAGGTAATAGGGTATCGTCATTAGGTACGTGTTCTTATCTGGCGTTCTTCCGGAACGCGAGCAGCTCCGAGAGGCTTCCGAGCGGGCAGCCGTGCTTGAGGAAATCGTGCTGCAAGAGCTCATCCGCGGAAGCACGACTCTTGACATCCACGCACAAGCAGACAGACAGGAAAGCTTTCAGCTCTTTACTGAGCTTTTCCGGCTTCTTCAGGCGCGGCGTGCCGTTGGTTGCAATAAGGTACAGCGCCTTAAGCGGCTCTTCGTTGAGGTACGGCGGTTCCGACTCGATCATCTCGATTGCCATGATACCCAACGACCAAATATCCACCTTCGGACCGTACTCCTTTTGCTTGACAACTTCAGGAGCCATCCAGTAAGGAGTTCCCACCATGGTTGCTCTCTTGGACTTGGATTCGGTGAGCTTGGCGCAGAAACCAAAATCGGCTAAATTCTTGTTAGTAAAGGCGAAACGCGTGAGTCACCAGGGAACTTACTAATCTTGACATTTCCGCGAGCGTCCAGAAGGACGTTGTCACTCTTGATATCACGATGGATGATGCTCTGGGAGTGAAGGTGTTGTAATCCGCGGCAAGTCTACACATTGTTTAGTATTATTGCAGACAGAGAAAAAATTTAGGATGCTTACCTCCAGGCAGATTGTCGAGATCTGCTCCTCAGTGATGACAGGGTTGTTATCAATGACATCTGTTAAAGCACCACCCTCCATATACTCCATGACCACCCATAGTTCGGCATTGTTGTTACGGAGGAATGCGTCGAGGAAGTTGACAATGTTTCGATGCTTGCTGTCCTTCATGACCATGATTTCGTTCACAATAAGCTCTTTACGGGGCTGGTGCGCGAGATCCATCTGCTTGATAGCAACCTGGGCTCTAGCTCCTTGGGAACGGAGTACGTCTCGAGCAACTGAAGAGGCAGCTCCTTCCTTCACCTTTGCCACGTAAACTGAACCAGAAGCGCCCTGGCCAATCTTCTTCTGCTTCGAGTACGACAGGTTAGGATCATCTTTCGAAACAACTTCGACGAGTTTCGCCATGACTTCCTTTTCGGACATGGTAGACATGCGAACATCCTGCTTCCTCTCCGACGGCGACGGTTTAGCCGTAAGTGCGGCTTCTGCCGCCTTGACGCCGTCATTCTGCTGTGGTTGAGGTTTCGCAGGAACATTAAGGGGCTTCACAGGGGCAGGCATGCGCGCAGCTGCCTGGTTCTGGGCCTGGCCATTCGTTCGGGGTTGTTGGTTATTAACATTATTCGGGTAACGAGGTGCTTGAGATGGTTGATCGTTTCGCGGCGGCACACGTTGTGCGGATTGGTTAGCCTGAGGCTCACGGGAGGTCTGGATGGAGCTAGAGCTTTGCTGGGAAGCCAACGGAGGCCTATTGGCGGTGACAGCTCCCGAAGAGCTAGGCGCGGGCGGAGCAGGCCGTTGTGCGCGAAGACTCGATTGCTGGTTGAGCGGCTTCGGTGCGGGAGGAGCTGCTCGGCTCGGGTTGTAGCGATCTTGTGACGGAGCACCGCCGTAACCACCTATTTCTTGTTGAGCCATAGGCAATTTCTTCTGTGGAATAGAGGCATTGTAGGCCTCTAAATCACGTCGATTTTGCTCCTCAATCTCTCGCTGCCTCTGGAGCTCAAGTTGCTTCTTGCGTTGCTCCTCTCGCACCGCTTCCGCAGAAGGTCCGTAGCTACTACCCGCACTTTGTATAGACGGTCGTTGCGACATATCCGGCGGATTTGGTCGGGGTGGTGTGGGACCCTGTGAAGTGGGCATATTGGCGTAGCTGCGTTGCGAGGGTGGCATTGGACGAGGAGGCGCAACAGAGGCACCACCGCCGCCGTAACCAAGCTGCTTGTTCCCCTGGCTGCCAGGAGGCGGCGTCGGGGTAAGACTCGGGTACTGCTGGGGGTTCTCTGCTCTTTTAGTGAGATCTGAGTAGAAATCTAAAACCTCGAAAACAGCCTGAGGGTTCCGCTCGTAATCTTCCTTAGTGATAGCGGACGAGTTCAACAACTTGGACCACTCCGGTGGCAAACCTACAAATTGCCCCGTTTGCGGGTCGAAGCCAACATGGACGGCATGGGAGAAGTTTGTCGGGTTGCTGACTCCGCCCATGGTAGGGCATCGTCCGTAGAGAAGGTCGATCCAATCGTAAAGATCATCGTCGCTCTTGACTCTAATGTGTAAAGTCCTAATTTGCCCATCGTCATCTCCGGGGCTGTTGGAGGACCCTGGTAAATGTCGCTTGATCTCGAAGATAGTGCCGGCAGCTTCAACTCGTCCGACGTTTACGACGTCCTTCAGGAGAAGGGTATAGGAGACTTTGCCGCCTTCGGTCTTGTGGAAATCGAGATTCTCCTTGCGCAAAATAAGGTACTTCTGCTTCCACGGTTGTATAAAGTTCCTGCTTTCTTTGACTTGCGCCCAGCCTTCCTTTATGATTGCGACGCCTCCCATGCCATCGGTCTGGTTGGATCGCTCACGGGCTAGTGGTAAGGATATGGTTGATCCCGTGTACGTAGAGGTAGCGGTGCGCGTAATGGGGGACGAGACGGCGCCCGTCATACCGCCCGCCATGCTGCCTGGGTAATTCGTGCTTGGGGTAAGATTAAGTCGTGGTCGATCGGTTGGTGGTCGCGGAGCTGGTCCAGGATTCATAAACGAGCCGGGGGGATATGCGCTTCTATAATTTCCCATGGTCAGCGAGCCCGTATTTTATGTATCTTGTGCTTCGCAACAAATTCCAGAACGACTTGTTTGTTGCAAGTGAAAATCAAAGGCCCAGGTTGTTGCCAGAATGGGTTTGTTTAAATTAAAGTTGGGCAACGCAGACTCGCCGATGCTCTACCCCCGCTTGCGATTGCAATACGGGGAATCTGGCAATTGCGCAGTAGTTGAGATAGATAGGGGACCGGACGAAATTGGTCACAACGAACGTACCCGTTGGATTGCGCCATAGTAGGCAAGCTTTGAAGATGTAGATTATCGTAGCAGCGTCGGCAAGTACGAAGGGATCCTTAGCCTGCTTCTTGAAGGATTCCAATGATGCCTAACTCGAGCAAGGCTTTGTTCGATCTAAGGCTAGGACGCCACAATCGTTAGTCCTACATCCAAGACTAGAGACGACGCATCACAATTGACAAATAGCTGGCCAACTCACCACGGCAAGTATCACAAGGCAAGTAAAGAATGAATTGAAATCAATTCAAAACATATGCGTCATGTGTCGGGTTCTGGAACATCGGAACCACTGCAAGTAATAATGACAGGTTGACCTCGGGGGGTTGCTGCGGCGTGGGAAGGGAAGCCGTTGCTTAGGCTCGGGCTCGTCTTGGAGTCGCTCTGAAAGGAATCGGTTCGGAAGAAAGAAAGAAACGAACGGGTCGGCCTCACATCCGAAACCAAAGCATCAATGCGGTCTCTAATGACGGTGGCAGTGTTGAGTTTTGTGACTCAACTCGTCTTCAGAATTATTTAGTCGGTCGAGGAAGAATAGGGGGAGGTAACCGCAAAAAGGGTAACCTAGTGAGTGTTGGGTTTTGTCGTTGGCTGGCCCGCGCCTGAGTGCTGAATGCTAAAATCTCCCAATTCTATCGATTTTAGGGGAAGAGGCGTAACTTGTAAGTGTGTGTGTGCACAACCAGGCCTAGGAAGGAGCGATAAGACAGAAAAGGTAAGACATTGGACGTCCAGTCAGCAAGGGGAAAGGGGGTGATGTTGGAGGGGGGGCTCTACCTGGCTCTACCTGGCTCTACCTATCGTCGGTTAGGAATGAATGATTGGCGCCCCCCTAAGCCCCAGGGGACCTTGATGTACCCTCTACATGCGGCGCCATCCACCGGTGGGCATTATTAAGGACGCATCAGCAAGCATTAGTTCAACGCTTAGGTGAGATGGAGCCCCACATACATGTATCCGGATACATATGATCGGGTGGTGGCCTCGTCCCACTACCCAGATTAGCTGCGTCAGGTACCTCATACATTTATATGGAGTTAAAATAAATGACGATCCCTTCAAGGTTCCATGTTCCTAACCCATTATACAAACTTAACTTAAACTCTCAGCCTTTTCCCTAGGAGAACCCTGGATAAATTTTCTGCTATATAGAATTGGGCCGACTTGAAATCAGCCAGGTAGGCATTTGCCTAGCACAATACGAAGTAGTCTATAATATCCCAACCCCGCAAAACACAAACATGCTCGAGGCCCGAGTCGTCGGTATTACTGTTTCATCGGAAGCAGCTGGGTGGTCACGTACCTAGGTAGTCTCGAGTTTTCCGTAGCAGCGATACGAAATCCATCTTTCGAGACCAGGGACCATCAACCTGTATGCGGCCCGTTGTGCATATCAGAGTTCTACCCGCCTGTAAGCTCCCGCCGCGCGGGGCCGGCGCGAACAGATGGCACTCGATTCGAACAAAAGCCAAGACAGGCAGCACGAGACCAGCTGCTTCATATCTACTCTCACCAGCTGCTACTCACTAGGCAGTCACAGTTCATCTCAGAGCCCTTAGCAAGCCACTGTTGTTCATCTTATGATGTAATACCTGACAGCTTTGTGGATTACCCTAGATTCACCGAAAAGGAACCTAATCTGGCTTCCAAGCGTCTTCTCTTTTCCCGCCGAGAGCTTCCTCGGTGCTACGGGAGGTGACAGCAGCCCAGTCCTCACGCGCGTAACGCAGGAGACATCTCTCTGCAGCACGCAAGGGGTTGCTTTCGCGAAACATCCTCTCCACTGGATTGGAGAGCCGCTGAAATTAGAAACAAACCCTCTGGCCTCTCCACCGGAGTCCTTAGATGATGACATTTTGACCTTTTGACCTTTTGACCTTTTGTAATTCTGAAAATAGTTATATCACGTCGGCTCGAATGTTCCGGCCCCGATGGGTCCTTGGGACCTTCACCTACATAGTACCTACCCAGGTAGCGCTTATATGTAATTCCGCAAGGATTTCTCTCTCTTTTCACATCCTCCCTCTCATATCCGGCTCTCCCGCCGAGGATCCTCGTCTGTGCCACGTTTCACCCCAGCACCCCCAGAGACATTCCGCAGACAAGCGTGCCGCGAAGGACGGGGAACCTCAGCTGATTTCTCGGCGATCGTGACTGCGCTTGGGGAGGTCAGCCGTAGCGAATCAACAAATTCCGTTTCTCGAGAGTTGCTGGAAGAAGCAGGCCTTGCGCCGTGCCAGTGCATGGCCCCCAGAGAGCTCGTTAGGCTCCACTAACTTTGGTTTCGCCAATGCGCGGATCTGTCGCAGAAGTGTTGCCCGCTTGGCGTGTCAATGGATCGCCCATGATTTTAACTGGCTAGAAGCTACAAGGAGGCTGGATTATTTCCGACAGAAGTCCGTCGGTTCGTAGGATGTAGCAATACAAATCGTGACCGAGTTACATTCAGCAACTAATCTGCTGATCGGGTGCGACCAGAATTGATGTGAGATTGGAGAACATGGCCTTCTCAAAATCAAGCCGAAATAGCTACGGCTTAGATATATCTTCTCATCTAGGAACTCAATTATTTCTCGAGGCAGCCAGCAACGTTGAATCGCGCCTGACCGAACCTACAACTGAAACTATCTCTAGAGATGATAACCAAGTGGCCAGCATTTTGCGGTCTTTGATCCTTCTAACATCCTCTTCGGACCCGTGTGCCCGCTCACCATCGTGACATAACCGATTCATGTCAAGATATTTGGAATCAGCGAGCAGCGATCTCTACCTCCTGTCCTTCAAAGATGGGTAGCTCAGCCTCAATGTCCTTCCACTGCTTGCTGCCGTCCACCACAGACTGAATTGCCGCAATGATCTTGTCTTCGTCCGCGCGAACCTGCTTAGTTGAGTCACGATCTCGGAGTGTAATGGTACTGTCTTGTACGGTCTGGAAATCAACCGTGATGCCAAGTGGCGTGCCCAATTCATCGTTACGGCTGTATCTCTTTCCAATCGTGGCGGAAGAGTCATCGATACGGCTAGAGATACCAATCTTTCTCAGTTTTTGGGAAAGCTTATGGCAGATAGGTCTGAAGCTCTCGTTGGAAGATAGGGGTACAATGAGCACTTTCGTTGGGGCTACTGTCGGCGGGAAAGAGAGAACCTAAGAAAGTTAGCACTAGACCTAATAACAACAACTGAGAACAATAATTGAGAGGTATGAAAACATACTCCACGGGCTTCATCACCGCCTTCGCTGGCTCGAGTCCAAAAGTTATGCTCCATCAAAGCGTAGAGTATTCTACCAATACCAAATGAGGGCTCGATAACGTTGGGAGTGTACTCTCTCACGTGGTCAACTCGCGTTCGCTTCTCGATCGTAATGAGATCCTTGGGGATCTCGACCTTTCCATCACCGACGCCGGCAACTTCTAGGGTGATGCTACCCTTCTCGCCCAAGTCCTTTGCCAGGGCCTCTCGCTTTCCTTGGGAAGTTGCCTCAACAGCAGCTTCTACTGTCTTGCCATCCTTTTTGAAATGCGGGCCAAACTTCTTCTTGTTAAGGTCTACCTGCCATTCCTCGACTACTAGAGGTTCGGCACGTTGTTCGCGAACGATCAGAGGAGCGCCAGTTCTCTTGGCGTGAACGCTCAGATCATAAGCACTACGGTCTGCGCAGCCAACACACTCGACCCAGCCATAGGAAGTAAGGAGCTCGGCATCCCAGCAGTCAGCAGCGTAATGAGCCATCTCGTTCGCCATGTGCTGTCTGAACCGGATTTTAGATTGGTCGACACCAATCTTCTTGAGGAATAGGTGAATCCGGGCCAGGAAGTAACCCAAGGTCTCGTTATCGACAGTGCCATTGGCCACAGCCTGACCAATCGATACCTTCTCGACCTTTGTTTGACCAGCCAGTTGGGTTTCACGGTTCAGGAGGACCAATTCAACGTCCTTGACTTCCTGGAAACGGGGATGCTTCTTTCCACCCTGGGGATCTACGAAATGTTCGATTTCCGCCATCAGGAACTCACGCACACGCAGCAAACCGGCTCGAGGGGAGATTTCATTTCGGTAGGATCGGCCAATAGACGCCGAGGCGAATGGCATCTGGCTCTGGTTGAACTCTAACAGCTTGGAGAAGTTCAAGAACTGGCCCTGAGCGGTTTCCGGTCTTAGATAGCCGGGAAGATTGCTGCTGGGCCCAATTGCAGTTTGGAACATCAAGTTGAACGCAACAGGAGGCGACGGCTGTACGCCGGTAGCCGGGTTCTTGAGGTCGTACTTTTTGATCAGCTCTCCGAGCTCCTCGCCGTTGTAGTTGTCGATTCTAGCCAATATCTCTTCGTACTCCTTGACAACAGCATCGTCAAGCTTGACAGCCTCCAATGCCCCCTTGGCCTTTCGCTTCTTCTTCTTGGGGTCTTCCTCCTTCTCCTCAATTTTCTGTCCACGAGCTTCCTTGTCACCCTTCAGCCGGTTCTCAAGTATTTCCTCGACGAAGTGATCAGCTCGAATGATTTCACCGTTCTTGGGGTCCTTGCACATCCAGTCGGCAAACTTATCCACGTGGCCACTGGTCTTCAGGACTTCATGAGGAGTGAGCACCGAGCAGTCTACCTCCAGCATATCCTCCTCGAGGACAAAGTGCTTGCGCCACACATCAATGATATTTGCCTGGAGACTGCAGCCGGGCGGGCCATAGTCGTAGAGACCAGCAACACCTCCGTAGATCTCGAATGATGGGGTATAGAACATGCGCCGTCGAAGCATGGAGTCGAGGGAGGGGCGATCAAGGGGCTGCCCCTTGAGGGTAGTGGCGGTGGTTGTCATATTTGGACTTTCGTTATTCGACTTGACTTGGTGAGGGTATAGGGTTAGTGTCGAAGTAGTAAATTTCCGTGGAGTAGAGTTTGCGACGGGAAGCCTCCGAGTGTTATTGATGTAAACACTCGTGAATGGTCTTGCGATTAGAATACTCTGAAGAGTCTTCGAGCTTCTCCAAGGCTGGGGCTGGGAGGAAATTGCACGACTTAGGCTCGACCGACGCAAAGTTTCCAGAAACATAGGCTGGCCTGTTCATGGGGGTGAAGACGGATAATAAGCGTCTCCCTAAATTTCATATGCAAAGCTGTTCTCGGTTACCCATCCCATTTGACTCAACTAAGCTTGACTCACAGAGGCCACCAGTATTCTGCCGCCGTTTTTTACTCGCCAGCAACCAAAATTACTCCTCTGCCCCTCTATCGGCCCCTCCAAAGAACTTGCACCGCGGTCCCCAACAACTGGACAGGGGTAAGGTGACCCACTCAGGAACTGGATCCACTAAAATTTTCAGATGCCGGTCAACTTTCGCATCGTCGCTTGTTCCCAAAACTTTTGTGAATCGGACAAGTCTTCTCCTGGCAACTACACATTGGTGGAAGAACAACACGATGGGGTCAACGAGATCTACCTCCCTGACTCAAAAGACGGGAAACAAACTTCACCGCCAATCGCTGTATGTTAAGCAGAAAAGAGATCGCGAGAAGGAAAAGCGTGAATCTCGATTTCGACGAAAGAAGGAAGAGGACAGAGAACCTGAGCTTCGGAGAGAACGTGTTGCGCGAAACCAGCCTGCAACCATCGACCGGAAACGAGTTTGGGACGATGTTGACGATGATTCGCTCGGCGCAAGTGTTGACATGGAGCAGCTGCTCAAGCGAAGGCGGTTACAGCAAGAGGAAGCAGAGGAGACACTAGCTGCCCAGGCAGAAGATGACAATGAGGACGAGGATGATCAAGACGAGGCAGACAGTATGTTGGGGTCCGATGGCGAAGAAGATTCCGACGAGGAAAGCGCAGCGAAAGCTCGCGCAAAACAAGTAATCCGTGACGATAGTCTGGCACCTTCGACCACCTCTACAAATCTTGATCTAACGCCAGAGTCCTTGGTCGCCAAATTCCCGTCGCTTTTTTCGGACGACGGGCCTGCGGAACCTCAAGTATTGGTCACTACTACCCTTAACTCGACACTTCACGACGAAGCAAGATTACTATGCACCCTATTCCCACACAGCACCTATATACCACGGTCGGCGCATAAGTACGGCCACAAATACAGCGCGAGAGAAATATGCAAATTCGCTGGGAATAGGGGCTTTAGCACTGTCATGATTCTGCGGGAAGACCAAAAGAAACCTATCGGCCTAGACATTGTACATCTACCCTCAGGGCCGACGTTCCATTTCAGCATCACAAACTGGGTTGAGGGAAAGAAGCTCCCAGGCCACGGTAACCCGACGAATCACTATCCAGAATTGCTACTGAATAACTTCAAGACGCCACTTGGTGTTCTCACTGCGAGACTTTTTCAGTCGCTTTGGCCTAAGACGCCTGAATTGCAAGGACGCCAGGTCGTGACTCTGCATAACCAGCGTGATTACATTTTCTTGCGTCGACATCGATATATATTCCGAGACAAGAGGCCGACCGAGAAGAGTGTTGTTGGTGCAGACGGAAAGGAGTTGAAAGGGGTAGAAAGCATCCGAACAGGTAAGACAATGGCCCGAATTGCTCAAGCCCAAGACTGTCCATTTGCTAATCATTCATATTTTAATAGGTCTTCAAGAGCTAGGTCCGCGGGCTACTCTCAAGTTGAGGCGTATTGATAAAGGTATTGGCCGAGCAGGGAGCGAAGGGGATGATGCCGTGCAATGGGAATGGAAGGCCAAGATGGAGAAGAAACGAACCAGATTCAATCTCTAGATCTGGCTCGGCCTGCTTCATCTTGTACTACCCAGCGAGAATCAATATACCCCAATATCCGAGACGCTTCTCATTACTCTTTGACGCGGTGTAATGCGAATTTGTTCCAGCTGTAGGTGTAGGTGGTGTGGGCTGCCTGTAGTGTCTTAACCCAGTGGCCGGGTTGGTGGTTCTAGCGCAGGCCAGCCCCGGCTTCAGCCTTCAACGCCAAGATAAGATAGGTGGTAGCGCGGGGAGTCAGGCGCGTTGTGGGTGCATTGTAGGAGGTCATCCAGCTGTCATGCTAACTTTCCCATGACATACACGAATGACCTATCTCACATCTCACATCAGTCCACGATCCACGACAGCTACCAATGTTGACAAACGGCTATGACTAAGTGAACATCACTACGGGTAGTCTTACAACTACCCAGCCTTTTTTTTTTTTTTTTTTTTTTTTTTGCGACCGTCCATTCCAAAGACAGAGGTAGACAGAGGTGGACAAAGTAGTATCGCAATCCTTACAATCACGATAGCAAACAGCATCACCACTACCACCCACAGCAGCCATGGATCGGTTTCGTTCGCTTTTCCGAAAGAGGGAAGAATATCGGGAGGAGTACCAGCCGCTAAACGACGAATCGCCAGAAAACAATGATCGGTCTTCGGAACACAGCGAGAGTCATTACATACCGTTCTCGTGGATCGAATATGGCATATTTGCTTTGCTCGGTGTTGCGATGCTATGGGCTTGGTACGACGGCTTCATGAAGGCGCTCAATTAATATGATGGCTAACAGCAATATGAAACAGGAACATGTTTCTCGCAGCGGCACCCTACTTCCAGCTTCGCTTCCAGGACGACGATTGGGTCCTCGACAACTTCCAGTCAGCCATCATATCGGTTTCAACACTCGGGAACCTGGCGGCGATGATTGTCTTGACGAACGTCCAATATACCGCTTCTTACCCGTTTCGGATCAACCTTGCGTTATACATGAATGTTGCCATTTTCGCTTTATTGACGGTTTCGACCGTGTCGTTCCTTGGTGCATCACCTTCGGCATATCTGGCATTTCTATTGGTTATGGTGGCGTTTACATCGTGGGCTGCCGGTTTGATACAAAATGGTGCATTTGCATTCGCTGCGAGTTTTGGGAGACCTGAGTACATGCAAGCAATCATGGCCGGACAAGGTGTGGCAGGTGTTCTCCCTCCGCTTGTCCAGGTTATCTCCGTCCTCGTCGCACCGCCGGCAGACACGGCATCTAGGACAAGAGACGAAGCTGCGGCGGGGAACGGAAAGGCGGCTTTCATTTACTTTCTTACCGCAGTCATCATATCCGTGATTGCACTTGTGGCCTTCATCCCGCTGGTGCAGCGTCACAACCGCATCATCGAGAACCGGATGATGGAGCACATGGCCGCGTCAATGACGAGCATCGAATCGGCCGAGCGTCAAGCGCGCAAGGTAACTAGCATGGTGACGATGTTCAGAAAGTTGCACTGGCTCGCGAGCGCTATATTCATGTGCTTCGCTGTCGCCATGTTCTTCCCGGTATTCACGCCCAAGATCTTGTCGGTTACACCGCCAGACGAGGCAAGTTTGCTGTTGCAGCCGGCCGCATTCATTCCTCTGGGTTTCTTCTTTTGGAACCTTGGCGACCTCGGAGGGAGGGCCAGCTCGCTGTACCTATCGTTCCGAGACCGTCCTGCTCTGTTGTTCGTGGCAAGTATTGCACGGCTGGCATTCCTGCCGCTCTACGCCTTGTGCAACCTGCACGGCAAAGGGGCCGTTATTAATAGCGACGTGTTTTACCTGCTCATAGTGCAGTTTCCATTCGGCTTTACCAACGGCTGGTTGGGCTCCAACTGCATGATGGCGGCGGGCGAGTGGGTTGAGGAGGGGGAACGCGAAGCTTCTGGTGGGTTTATGGGATTGGCTCTCGTGGCTGGGTTGGCATTTGGCAGTCTGCTGAGCTTCACTGCCGCCGGCATATGAAAACATACGATTGGGTAGCATATGATGATAGCATACATTAGAGACTAGGTAGTTCACGAGGTGAACCCTGGAATCCTTGATATAGAGGGATCATTAAGAAAGGCGTTAGGGGGACTGTTAGATCTCACCTAAGTTATAACTAGTTACGATCTTCTTACGGGGCTCGCGGGGATGCCTACGTGGGCTGCGTGGTAGTAGGTGCTGAACCCTTGATACCCGGCTCGATGGATACTAGATGGATACTAGATCGTCGTGCAGGTATAGCCCAGCGAATGAAATGCTCACATCATCCTTCACGATGTTCGTCTCACTCGCCCTACGCTACCTGGCTACTATTTGGGCCTTACAAATTAATTGCAATGCAATAAATCTGGTCACACGGAACCATTCTTGCAGTTTACCTACCAAGCACACGCAGTATAGGTACCTAAGTCACAAATGACGAGTCCCAATGGCTTAGAGGCACCATCGGGCGTCTACTAAAATTATCTCCTTTTTAATCTCTCCTCCTTAAGGGAGGCAGGGAGGATATTTCACTGAGACTGCGCCACTATGGAGCAGCTGTCCAGCTGGTCGGTTACCCGCAGCCGCACCTTTTAAGGAACCCCAGCGGCAGTTGAGTCCAAACGATTCAACGTCATAAATTGCCATTCCATCTCCATCTCCATTCGCTTTTTCCCTTTTCCATATTCGTTTTAGACCAGGGAGGGGATAGTCCTATTCTTTTCATCGTTCCATCTATACTACCTTGGGGGCATACATTTCCTTATCTTATAATCCTATAACACGTTTCCTTAGGTGGTGCTTCCTGGTCACTAATAAGTCCTTCGTTTAACCAGCAGTGACCCGTAAAAGTTGGCCTCCCTATTACATATGTTATACTTGGAGAGTTAATTTAGGTTTCAGCTACGAGGAGCTGCACAAAGAAAGAAAAGAAGAAAAAGTCGCTCGATTCCTCTTTTTCCTCTTTTTATCATATCTCTCATAATTTCTGAAATTCACTTTTTTCTTTTTCTTTTTTTCCTCGAAGAGCGTCTTTCCTAAGTTGTCCTAATATCATCTCTAAATTGTTCGAAAGTGTTCCGGAATTCAAGGGAGCTAACATCACAATGAGGCCCCTCGAGAGCATCTGGAACGAGCTCTCCAAGCCCCTCCCGTCGGGGTGGACCGCCGCGGATATCGAACCCGCAATGACGCCGGACGAGCTGCGCGTGCTGTACCTGATCCTCGAGCGCTCGCAGTTCGTCCACCTGGCCGAGGGACGCGCGAACGCCGTCTTCAGCATCAAGGAGCCGCGGGACCCTAAAGTTCCGTGGGGCTTCTTCCAGGGGACGCTGCTGCGCGTGCCCAAGGCCACGCCCGACGTGACGCCGTGCGACTACGAGACGCTGCAGGACTTTCAGGAGAAGTTCGTCGACGTCCACGTGGGCCGCCAGCACATCGTGCCCCAGGTCCTCGTCAAGATCTCCCAGACCGTCGCGAACGTCCTGAACGTCAAGCGCGGCAGCGCCCTGAGGGCCAAGGGCGTCAAGGGCGACCTGAGCATCATCAAGGCCGGCTATGCCATGCTCGTCGAGGACATGGGCGCCTCGCCCGACTACAAGGCCCTCGAGTTCAAGCCGAAGTGGCTGGCGCAGTCGTCGCTGGCTCCCGGGGACGCAACCCGCTGCCGCACGTGTGCGAGGGAGGCCCTCCGCAACGGCAAGCTGAGACTAAGGGGATTAAAGACATCCGTTCCAGTATGTCCCCTCGGCCTGCTGCACGAGAACCACGACGTGGTGATGAGCACCATCGACCGGCTCGCGCCTAAGTGGTCGGAGCGGGACCGAGAGCGGCTCGCCGACGCCCTCAAAGAAAGCGGCGTGCTCGGGCGGCTCCGGGACCTGCAGGTCGAGGGCGACTCGGACAACGCACTATTCAACAACCCGTCGGACCCGAGGTTCGGGCTCTCGATGACGCTGCGCGACTGTTCGTGCTTCGTGCGCATGCCGGTCGACGAGCGCGCGCCCGTCGTCATCAAGCTCGCCGACGTCGACAAGAAGAACTGGCGCGAGAAGCAGAGCTACTGGCAGAGGCGCCACACCGACCTCGTCGCCAACGGATGGTACCGGGAGCAGGAGAAGCTGGACCCGCCGATCGAGACGGCGTGCGTCCTGCGGCTCGACCACTGCGTCGAGCGCGGCCTCGACATCCCGCCGGCGTTTCGCGCGAGGCTGAAGCATTGAATTTTTTTGCGGGTTACAACATCATCATCAACGCCGCCACAAGTATAAAAGAGGAGGGGGGATTTGTCTTTCCTATGCATCATGAAGTTTTTTTTTCTTTCTTTTTTTAATGTTTCATTTCCATGTCTTACGTTTACGCGCAGACGAAGGTGCAACGCTACGAGGGACAAGTCAGTCAGATCATGGGCGAAAAAAGGGGGGTCGGTCAGGGGAGTATGCATTCTGGTTGGGTGGGTGGCACATTTCGTCGTTACGCATACATAAGTGATTACCTTCGTATAGATAGGTTTTGGTCGCGAGGCCACAAGTCGGCAACTGGTATTATTTTATTCGCGCTGTAATGTCTCCTTCTCAGAACTCGATACTCGAAACTGTAGTCTAGGTACAGCGGAAATAGAAGGAGACTAATGAGTAAATGGGACTGAATACGCAACAAAGATGATCGTTTACAACATAGCCACTACTTGACTTTCGGTGCATCCAATGCGAGGTACTTCCAGAAATGGCACGGCGTCTTATTCATGTCTCGCTCTTTTGCGCCGGTTACCTGCATCTTATCAGATGCGGTGAGGCTCTAGTTACAAAGTACTCGTGGCCAACGTGGCTGGCTGAGAGGGTTGAAACCCTTATACACCAAAGTGATACACGAATATTGATAGGAACCAACAGGTTTAACTGAACCACCAATGACGAGTCTATAATGTCTGCAGGAGGAATTGTATATCACTAGCTTACGATACGAACTTCACCGCATGTCTTCCTTTAATATAACTACTAGATGGAAGGGTTTCTGAATGTCAGGCGTGTCAGAAACTCTATCACCAACACTTGCCTGAGAAAAAGCACATTTTGATATAAAAATTGCCTCTTAATAACATCAATGCCTACCTCCTATTTCAAACGAGTGTCCCATATAGTGGGAGTTGCTGAATGCAAAGAACGGTTGAAAAGGGGCAGAAGGCTTTTTTTTTTTTTTTTTTTTTTTTTTTTCGTAGTATTCGCTAAGTAGAGTCCGATCCATGATTTCCCGCTCTAGTAATTATTCCGGGTTGTATGATGGTCACGTCCGGTCAGAAGGAGAATGAGCGAGAAACGATGGGCACGAGCCGGTGTCAACTTTGTTTCCGGTTCCCGAGGTTCAGCACCGAGTCTGCGAATGCGACCCTATATTAGGTAGCGACCGATAGGGCAGCAGACCACCGTGACGCCCCTGGACGCTTCTGGACCTGCTCGTGTGCTGCTCGTGTGCTGCTCGTGTGCTCCTCCCATCGCTCCTCTTTCTGTGGGACCTAAAAACGGTGCAAGTTAGCGGCCGGCTAATGGTGACCGTGGCAGCGTGGGACCGGCCGCCTTCCACACTTTGTAATGGTGGTGTCAGCCGTCACCGTCAGTCGGGTTGCATAAAATCACACCTGGGATGCATTATTTCCCATCCTTCCCATCCTTCCCAAGCAGCCAAGTTATCCTGCCATCTCATTTCCACGCTTGGCTAGCTTGCACGAGCATAAACCGCTTCCAGAAAAAAAGAGATAGCGCGTTTTCTCCGCTTAGACCCGCTTTCCGGCCTTCCAAAGCCAATCAGAGCACAGCGCACGGAACTTGGGGGAGAAGGGATTAAGAAAAAAAAGACGGAATAAATTTATTTCGCGCTATCTCTTTAGGTACTTAACCTTGGAAATTATGCCTAGAAATCATAAAGCTGCATCGGCATGCCGCATAGCGTCATTTCTCCCTGCGCAACTCTCTTTGGTCCCCCAGGTCCCCTTGATCGCCCATGATTTTTTTGACCCTTTCCCAAGCACGCACCAAAGCAACCAAGCCCCAGTGCTAAACCTGCATCGACCTAATTCACGACCCTCTTCCATCTGCCCTATCATACGATCCTAAACCTCGACCAACCTTGCCGCCATCGCTTCACCGCAACACGATCAAGCAATTGTTTCGCTGTAATTTGTGGTTCGATCCACCGCCTCATCCCTGCCGAACAATTGTCTCGACCGATTCACCGATCGATATTGTGTCTTTTATACCAGCAGAACTAACCTAGTAGACTAATCCAGAATCCCACCTCTTCGCCGAAACACCGTACCCTTTCCCACTCTAATCTAATCGACCCTACCTTACGGTTTACTCTTTTGCGAGTTACGATGCGAATCTAAATGCTTCACCATGGCTTTCAACTTCAACTGGTCACCGCTCACCGCCGACGCCGAGTTCTACAAGCGTGCTCAGGAACTCTTGACGGACGCCCTAAATAAATCGCCGAAGCCCCCCATTATCGTCGATGATATCCTCGTCACCGAGTTCAACCTGGGCTCCGTGCCCCCGGACCTGGAGATCCTCGAGATCGGAGACCTGGCCGAGGATAGGTTTCGCGGCATCTTCAAGATGTGCTATTCGGGCGATGCGTACTTGACCCTTAAGACTCGAGTTCAGGTAGGTGCTATTTTCCCGGTTACAAATTTCGCCGCAAGAGAAGAAGCTATACACCAAGCGAAGCCGTTGATGGTCGCGTCCCGTCCCGCCCACCCTTTCGCATTTCTCGAACATCGCAAACCCATCATCAAGCTTTGTCAAGACGATGCAAATATCCATCTCGATATTGTGTCACATCATCGATAGCTTATTATGTCATAGGGCAAGTGCTCTTGACGTCCCACAAAGAATTCCCATATCAACCTATGACCACAACCACAGCTTGACCCCAGCTATGATGCACATGTCTTTCCAGCCCCTTTCTAAAAGCTTTGTTTTCAATCTACGCGAAAATAAAAAGTTTTTCCTACGCGTTTATGGAGCTTTTGCATGAATCGTGAAATTAGGTACCAGGGGTTCGCGCCATTTTTTGGTTTAAGCTTCCCCAACTTCTCAATTTAGGGTTCGTGCGTCAGGTATCAGACGGCTAATATGACACAGGCAAATCCATTAAACACATACCTATCAGCCAAGCCAACGTTTACGTCACCTCAACCATTGGCTGCCGCAGCAAGTTTGACGATACCGTTATCCATCACTTTATCTGAAATCAAGTTGTCGGCCTTCATCATATTGGTATTCTCAAAGCAGAAGGGTCTTACCCTAGTCTTCCGAAATGACCCTCTTGAGTCTCTCAAGGTCTCTTCGACCTTTGACTCGATCCAGTTTGTCCGGGACTACCTCCAGAGGACAATTGAAGAACAGTTACGAAACTTGATGATGGACGAATTACCGGCCATTATCCATAAACTCTCACTTCGGCTTTGGTGTCCAGACCAATTACCCAAAGAGGAGACACCAAAGGAAGAATCTGAAGATGAAGTTGTGGTTGACCCGTTTGCCAACCCGCCACCGGAAGCTGTTGATTCGAGTGGACACATACTGGATGCCAACGAACTCGCATCTTTATCGTTGCACGGTGGTCCGGAACTACAATCACTATTTTCTCAGAAGAATCTGTTGAAGCTAGGAGCTCTCAACGACTCGCACCGGACATTATCACTATTCACCCCTGGAATCGATGATGTGTTATTTAGGGCATGGGCTGGATCAATGGACAGGTCGGATACGGGAACCGCCACCCCAGTTTCCCCCCCTAGTCTGCAACGCATGCAATCGACGCAAGGAGGTAGCACAACATACACATTTACGGATACGAGCAGTGTGGATCAAGGTAGTTTGCCTTCTCGGCCATCTTTGATTAGTCTTCATTCAGCCACCACCGGTTTAGCTCTTGGAGCGGGCAGGCATTCTAGAAGCTCGCGGAAAAAGAAGAATCGTGTGGTCAATTTGCGTCGTAGCCAGGCTGGAAGTGAAGCAGCAACTAGCGAACTTGGCGATTCTCAGTCGGATACCACTTCTGTCGCTGGTCCGTTTTCTGAACCAATCTTACCGGGTTCCATCGCGGAAGACCCCGAGGAAGAGCCGGCAAATGATGAAGATGCTTATTCGAGCAAGGTGCACTTCACGCCTAAGAAGGATTTGCCTAGCCGCCCTTCCTTGACCATGGATATGTTTCAGGACCCAACCATAACAGACAACGTCCCAATCAAGTCCGTTGAGAAGGAGGAGGCTGGGGTTTCTTCAGCCGGCCAAGAGAAAGCTGCGGAAGCTGCCGGTTCTACGAAAAGGCCCTTCAACAACTTTGAGCGACACCGACAGATGGGTTCGGACACATCGTCTGTGATTCTCGAGCAGGCATGGATAACGAAGATGGCCGGAGAAATCGCACGTCGAGTATACGAGGAGAAGCAGCGCAACGAGAACTTCTGGGCGGAGCGTGACGACACTCCCCCCCCAGCATACCAAGCAACACAGTAAATAACAACATTCGAAATCGTCGTCGATTACTTTCCAGGGGAGAATTTCTTATGTCTATACACGATAGTAGACTGTACATAACAACACACCACGGCGTTTTGCGAGAGCGTGGGGATGATCGATGTCGCAGACGGACAAGGTGGAGGAGATATCCGATAGTATTTTTAGTGTGTATTGCGCGGCGTGGGCGATGCATATGCAAGCAGAGGCGTTTTCTGGGCGTACCAGGTCAACAAAAAAAGAATTGGGGCAGCATTCGGTTTTTTCATGGTCTTGTGTTTTTGGACAGCTTTACGATTCGATGGAACGCGCAATGAGCTTGGGCCATGAGACGAAATTGCATCATAGCCTGGGCTTGGAAGGCTCGCGGCAATACCTTTTTGCGATACAGACTTCTAACTCTTTCCTATGTCATGATCGGAGACTTGGGGTCCTAGAAGACCGTCAGTCGAAACGAAAGGGATGGATAGGAAAGGAAACAGGATGGGATGGTGGGTAAAGGGGTGATGGGCTGGAAATGGGTCATGCATGAGATATTGCATGGAAAGGAAGGATACGCATACACACAATCATGTCTCCCGGCGGTACGGATGAGCCAAGCGCCACGTTGCCGGGAGACTCGCTCGAGGCTGGGGTTCCTTGAGAGGAACTCTCCAATCTGATAAAAAGGAAAAATCAAAAACCTTTGAAACAACTCGATTTCTCTTTGACGTGATAATATGCTTTGGGTTTTTGTGTGAAACGAACTGAGAATCTGATAGTGAAAAGCATGAAGGCTGTGTTTCCTAATAAGGATCTGACTGAGCTCTTATTCGAGTAGCGCTCACGAGGTTTATGAGATATCTACGAAAGCCTTATAGAATTTTCAGTTTCTATGTAGCCAGACACGCGTACAAACGGATGTATATTAAATCTTGTTCATAAGAATTTCAGGGTGAATTCAACAACAAGCATATATACTTCTTCCCCACTGTCAGACTTTCCATCAAAGTTAATAAGTAACAAAGTGCGTTTCGCCGTCTGAATAGATAGGTACACAACAATATACACATACCTGGATGGGCTTAGTCTTTTAACATTTCAATAGGTAGTCTGACAAGAACTGATTCTGACTACCTGGCTGCGAAGCAGGGATGATTTCTTTCCTCCTTCTATAACACCGACAAAATTTTAATACCAGGATATCTTTTCTGATCCCCCCTATCCACCCGAACGCCAGTAACAAAAATGCCTACCGAGTTAGATGCAGTATTGCTACATCGAATACTCAAGCCGATCCTAGTCGTCCTCCTCTTCCTCGGCATCCTCCGGTTCATATTGACCACGGACGAGCCTATCGACATGTACCTTGGTGACCTTAGGCGAGACGAGGAGCGTTTCCGGGCCTACTGTGATGACGCCGACGACGCCAACTCGAGGACTACTCTGTATACGGGTGATGTCGATTTGGAATAACATTGAGCGACCACACCCCTTCTCCTACGGAAGATGGCGAAAGTCGTAAAGATAGTTCACGTGGGTGGTATCCGTCGACGTCGCTGTTGCTGCTACTAACACCAGTAATTGCGGCATCGGTACTCGCGCCGCCATCCTGACCCCGACCCTAACCGGCACACTACGTGGCGGTCGTCGCCGATCTCTTGAGCGCCGCCAGCTCCGCCTCCTTCGCCTTGACGGCCTTGCTCATCTCCAGCACCATCTGATCGACCTTGTCCTCTGCGTCTTTTAATCGTTTAATCTCCAGCTGTTCCGTCTCCCTGCTGAACGGCTGCCCGGGACGATTCGTCAGCGGGATCATGGCGCTGCGCTCTTTCACCTCGCCACCCCCCTCACTCGACGCCTGCGCAGCGTTCTTTCCTTTCCCCTTTCCCTTTCCGCCGCCCCCCGACGCCTTGTCGCGCGCGCCCGTCGTCAGCACCTTGTAGAAGTCCTCGAACGGCTCGTTGAACAGCTGCTCCTCGTAGACCCAAGCGACGACCTCGCCGCCGCTGCGCATGGCTTCTTTCTCCTGCTCGGTGCGGCCGTACGGGTGCAGCCGCAGGTGGTGGTACAGAGTCTGCGGCTTCTCGGCGCTGCGGACGTCGTAGTACAGGCGGATCGTGATCTCGAACTCGCCCCAGCCCGTCTCGCTGACGACGAACCCCTTCTGTCTCTGCGACGGCGGCTTCCCCTCGTTGTCCCGCTGGATCGTCTCGGCGTCGAGCGTGCGCAGGTGGTTGGGGATCGACTCGTGCAGCTTGAACTGCACGCGCCGCAGCCAGTAGAAGATATCGACGTCGTCGACGCCGCGCACGAATACCTGCCACGAGTGCGTGTGGTCCGCCGGTACCGACGCCGGCCGCACGTTGTCCGTGTCGTTAAAGGGCCGCGCCGTCGTCCCGTAGATGAAGGGCCGGTAGATCTGCACGCCTTTGACGCGCTTGCCCGGCGGAGGCGCCATTGGTTGGTTGATCTGTGGTTTGGTTCGAAAGTTTGGTTGTAGGTTTTTCTACAATTTTGTTGCTTGAGGAAGTTCAAGTACTTCAATGACGGCGAGGTTGTACATTCTTAATAATTATTTGGTTAGTACCTACTACCTACCTAGGTAGGTACCTTTTCTCTCTATCGATAATGCAATGCGGATCTCCACCACTTTTGCCCCCCTGTTTGTTCAGCCTTGCAGGGAAGCTAGAGCAGCTACGGAATAGACAGCTACGGATAGGTACCTAGTACCTAGGTTAGAAACACTTCTCGGATTTAAATATCCCGGCTTTACATACCCATACAACAGTTTCAAGTCCGAGTTGATGATGTCCATGACTCTAATTCACGTACGAGCTCCATATAAGCTCCATACCTCTCAGCCTATGCGTTGACGATCGTGACCAAACTCCAGTATTTGAGGGAGCTCTGCTGTGTCATTTGTGTACATGTTAATTGCATGCAACCAATTCAAGTTGATATCCCCCGATTCAGCACCGCTTGAATCATAGCTTACATACATACAAGCTACTGTTACAATTTCACCAAGTCATCATGGAGGCCAAGAGACTCGTAGTATGCGGCGGCAATGGGTTCCTAGGCTCAAGAATATGCAAATACGCCGTGGCTAGGGGATGGGACGTAACTTCTATCAGGTAGGTACCTATCTAAGTGGCATTACAAGTCCCTTCATAAGAGCTCACCTGAGCTAACCTACCTACCCTAGTCGTTCCGGTGAGCCTAAGTGGAATGCCGTCACATCATCAGCCTCACCACCGCCATGGTCACGGAAGGTCACGTGGGAAAGGGCAGATATATTGCGTCCGGCTACATACGCGCCGCTGCTGAAGGGCGCTAACTCCGTCGTCCACAGCATGGGTATCCTGCTGGAGGCCGACTACAAGGGAGTGCTACAGGGCCAAGAATCACCCATCGCTGGCCTACGGAAAGCCTTCTCGGCGGCACCACAGCCCGGCAACCCGCTGGAGCGCAACGTGGACGGGAACAACGATATACGGCCACCGGAGACGAAGGAGCAGTTGACGTACGAGAACATGAACCGTGACAGCGCCATCATGCTAGCCAAGCAAGCCGCTGCCGAGAACGTGTCGTCTTTCGTCTATATATCCGCAGCGGGAGGCGCCCCTGTCTTACCTACTCGCTACATCACGACGAAGCGAGAAGCCGAGAGCACGATCGCGCGCGAGTTCCCTCGTATGCGAGGTATCTTCTTCCGCCCGCCGTTCCTGTATGATAGCTCGCGGCCCATCACCACCGTGATGGCGGCTATGACTGGTGCGGGCGCGCTGTTCAATGGGGCCACGCGAGGTTTGTTTGGCGGCTTCATGGGCGCCGCCGGTACCAAACCCCTAAAAGTGGACGTGGTAGCTGAGGCCGTCGTGGAAGCATTGGACGACCCCGAGGTAAAAGGACCGGTCGAGGTGCCCCAGATCGAAGAATTGGCCAACAAGTCGTGGAGGAAAACAATGCTTTAATTGATTGACGATCAACGACGATGATGGATGCAAGCTGTCATAAGAGCTTGTATACTAATGCAACTTTAAGTTTATCTGCCTTATAGACTGTACCATAGTTACCTACCCCAACACCCCGATCATGCGTATGTAATTCTACTACGATAAAGAACTAGGCTCGCAGCTTAATAACAATAATACCAATCCACTTCATATTCTTCGTCTGCCTTCTCAAATCATGGTGCCACGCTCGAAGCTGTCCCTGATCTCCGCCGTGTACTTGTTGTAGAACCTCGCCAGCTTCTGGTTGAACTGCTTGTTCTTCTCGTTGATGTACGTAACGTCTCCGTCGTCGCCGTTCTGCGCCATCCTCTCGCGCCTCTTGCGCAGCCTCGTCTCCTCTGCCTTCTGCAGGTCGCCCACCAGCCGATCCACAGCCGCCTTGTCGGGCCTGTTCTGGGCGAATGAGGTGGAGTCAGCCGTCGAGTAGAAGCTGCCGTCCTTGTCGACGGCGATGAGCTCGCCGTCATCCATCTCGACGATGTCGAGGCCGCCCGAGGAGGCCGCCTTCTCGACGGCCGCCATCTTGTCCCTCTCGTAGCGCTCGAGGTCCGGCGCCAGGTTGCGCACCTGCCGCTTGTACATCTTGTTGCTCTCCTGCCGGTAGTCCTGGAAGGCGTTGTTGTCGCG
The DNA here is from genome assembly GCA_022495205.1 of Hypoxylon sp. FL1150. Taxonomy (NCBI): domain Eukaryota; kingdom Fungi; phylum Ascomycota; class Sordariomycetes; order Xylariales; family Hypoxylaceae; genus Hypoxylon; species Hypoxylon sp. FL1150. Next base: position 261,854 of record MU376188.1, on the reverse strand, counting down.
GTGCGCCGCCCTCTTCTTCAGCCGCTTGTCCCAGCGCTCGCTCTCCTCCGCCGTCCAGTCCCACGCCCGCTTGCGCTCGAAGTCGTCGCCCGCCTCCTCCGTTTCCGCCTTCAGCAGCTTGTGCGTGGCGATGTCGCGCCGCCGGTTGAGAGAGGCGAGCGCCGTCGGGTCCGTTGCCAATCGTTGCGATTCTTTGGTTGCTTCTTTTAGGTTCTGGCTCGATGATGTCTTGGCGCGGGCTTGGAGCGCGCGGAACCGTGCCATACGCTCCTTGGCTTTCTCTGCTGCGCTTTGCGTTGAGCTCGATTCCGCTTCTGCGATTGGTTCATCTTCCGGCGCGGGCTCGCTCTGTTTTTCGGGCTCTATGGGCTCTATGGGCTCGGTGAGCGCTTGAGGCGTTTCATCGTCGGTAACTGGAGCTTGCTCGGGCATATCTGTTAAGACTAGGACATCTTGGGTTGGCTCTGTGGCCGCGGCCGTCTTTCTTTTCTTTGCTCGAGGCGGCATATTCGAGGCTAAGGGAATTGAAAATAGAGTCTTGTCGGGTACTTGGCTAGGATGAGGACTTGATGCGTTGACGTGGGTAGAAAAGGCTTTGGAAGGCAATCTTATCACCCGGGCAATGCTAACGGTGCTAACAGTATAAAAGTGGAGTTCTTTCGGAGTCTCGTTGGCGGATTATCTCAGCACCCGTGATGCTTTTTCGTCGGCTTAGTCATAATGTGGCTGATGGAAATCGCACCTTTGATTGGCCATAGGATTTTCCCACACTTAGGTACTTACCCCGGAATCCGGGGAAGTTCAGCACTAGCAGTTAGCTAGGACGCCCTAGCCGCCAGGCCGCTCTCCTCCCTCCACATTGAACCCCTCGCCCTTAAAAGTCTCGTGCTCACGAGACTCACTGTATATAATGCGGCACCCTATCAAATTGTATTTTGAGAAAAGCGTCATCTAAGATGTCACTGTACTATTACTTCCATAATCTCCTTCAAAATGCAACGACTGGGAGGTGCGTGGCTTCCCCACCTCCCCATACCCTCGGCGAAGCCATCGTCTAACATCCAAGTTCGTTTCAAACACATGAGACCCTGGCCTTCAAGAAGAACGGAAGATGTTGCTCCCTTGCGAAGGAACTACCTCATGTTCGAAGCCTCTCCTCTCGTGCTCGACCTCGATGCCGAAGACAGCCCTTACGTGCGCCCGTACGATGAAGATGTTGATGGCCGGCCGGAATCCGCCATGTCTTATCGTTTTCGCAAGCTCTGGCCCGTGAGGAAGTTTGCGAAACGGTTCGAGATTCGGTCTCGAGCGATTGACGAAGCTTCGAGGCGCATTGTATCCGACAAGTTCAGTCCCTGGCGAATAACCGATTACGACGTCCTCTCCGTCGCGATCGACAATTCATCTCAGAAGGAACAAGCACAGCATATATCCACAATCCCCAACCCCTTTCGTAACCGTGACAATGAAATGGATATGGTCATTTATTCGAACGGGATACCACTCACCGGGCGAAAAAGCTCTGTCAGAACCATTGCATACATGCGGCGTCGGCAGCAGCTATCCCAGCGCTTGCAACCTGCTGCCGGTGACGAGAAATCGCTAAATGATGCGATTCGTGCATGCCACCAATTCTTGCTCCTCGACAGGCTCATCACGAGCGTTATGCAGACACCGCAAGGTTGTCAGCTTGTTTCCAACTGTAGCAACACTCTGGGCCAGAGATGCACTATTTTGGCCAAGAAAACGCCGCCGATACAGGTGCTTCCGTTTCTCAACAACTTAATAATGAATCTAGACTCGCAGGACTTACCCGTCTCAAAATCGATTATTTGGTACGCTCATTTGAGTTCCTTGCGGTGTGGTGTCTTTTCCGCAGCCCAGAAATACATGAAAAGGATGGATAGTGATAACTATGCACTCGACGGTGAACAGGTGGCGTTCACTCTTCAAGCTTTCCAGGAGTCGATAGCGCCGTACCACCCAAAAGATACTGGGACGCGTCCCAAGGTTGATATTGTACACCAACTATTAGCAGCCTACAGTCTTCTGGTAGGTTGCGAACTAGGGGGAAGCAAGTCGCAGGCATCGTTGCGTCACATTGTATATGGACATAGTGACACCAGCAGCGGTCGGGTCGTGGCTTGTCTTGCCCGATTAGGGGCGTTTCGAATACTGTGGTATCTCTGGCACTCGGACTACCAACGTGCCGGGGACGATTTGATGATATCCAAATATACGACAGAACCGTCTGATAGAGAAGCCCCGCTGGATGTCAAGAAAGGTCAATGGAAAATTGAGAAATTCGCTCGCGCCGTTCACAGGGCAATCATGGCCAACAATCGCTTTACAGAGCTAGCAGACATCCCTGGTTTCGCACGCGCGACAGGAGATTACCATAGGGATTGCCAGCTCGATATGGAAGCAATTATCAAGTCGGCAGACATTATTTCGACGCGAGGAGATGGAAAGTCCCGTCAAGTCGACGGCAAGGAAATGATTGAGATATTCAACCAAAGCTCAATCCAGGAATCGATGATGGCCCTACAGTCTTATCTCAGCCGAATTCCGACACTCGAGTCCGGTTGAAAGAACGAAAACGTGTACATAATGTATGATGGAGATATACCTAATGTAGAGATAGACGCTTTAGCTGAAGATGCCGGCGAATCTTATTATTTTCTAGACAGGACGGAAAAAATAGAGAACTTGACTGTATAGGTACTGGTGAAGTATTTCATTCACGTACTTGGGTGAGTTTTGACGTATCAGAGATAGTACGAAGCAGATTCGTCATCATTCCGTTTGTAAGTTCTACGTCGTCTGGGTTTTTGCTAGCAGGGAGAGCGGAGACAAGATCGACACTTCGGAATATCTTTTGCCTCGTGCTTCAACTTTATGTACCGCCGATACGCTAGCGTTAGCACCGGCTAGGGCCGCCGTTCCGGCGACAGTGAGTCACTACCTGCCGCGTACCGTAGATACACTGGGCGTTAAAGGCGCTCAGCACAGTCTAAGGGATCTCAGCATCATAGAGGGCAGTCTCTGCTGAGCCTCAAGTTGTATCCCGGCTGCCAGGTAGAACTAGGTTAGGCAATGAGGCGGTGCGCAACACGCAAGACTCTCCTACATATCCGAAACACCGAGTCCGTCCCTCCACTGGAGCTAGAAACCGATCCGATGGCCATCGTGCGGAGGATACGCTCGTTTGCCACGGCCTCAGTGCCGGTCCCGCTTACGACTCAGCTCCTCGGTAAACCGGCCGTTCGGACACAGTACATATCTCCCGTAGAAGTATTTCGCTTAGCTCGGTACAAGCCCCAGTTATGAAGACGGAAAGTTTACATAAATCGTACCTCATGCCAGGTACACCGATTTATATGGGAACAAAGTCGGCAGTGCACACTATCGTAACGATGAGGCTTACGTATCTACGGTGGCCCCTGAAGAGGCTCCCCAAGACGTCATGATGCGCGTAGGTACACGCATTGACGCCACGGGAGGATCGGCAGGAACGGGTCAATCGGACGGACGTTCACGTCTAGACGAGGTAGGTAAGTACATAGGTAGTTAGTTACCTGGGTAGCTACCTATGCTATGCTATGAATTCATTGCAAAATATGTAGTATGTTAAGAGTAGTAACAAACCAACACTAACGGCTAATAAGGGACACTACGTTCTGTTTAAACACCACTGGCTTATATAACGTCGTAAAGTTGTAGACGGGAGGTAGATATCTACCTACCTACCTAGTCTATGGCATTATATACACATGTATGGCAAGTAACTGATAGAATTACAAGTTATCAGATATTTAGGGAGCTGTAACACATTGGTCGAGGATGCATAGCATACCAGTTGCACAGGTTCAGTAGGAAGAAAGAAACGAGAAGAGAGAAGAGAAAAAAGGTAAGGAGCGGGAAGAATGAAGAGACCATGACATCTCTCGGTCACGATCAACTCCAGAAGCAATTTACGACTTCCGTCTTATTGATTAAATATATACCTATACCTACCTAAAGTACCTTAGCAATATTATTAGTCTATATCAGTTTATAGGCAACCGAAAACACAAGATCCCTATAGACGGTGTTACTTCCCGGCTATTTTCTTAATACCATAGTCTCGAGTTACACACTCAGTATTTCCTTCTCCATTCTCCTTTTTACGCTTCCGAACACCTTGGAGGTCCTCCAATAGCAGATATTGGCATGCTCCTGACTGTATGTTGTGTATGAGGGATAATTTTCTACCTCGTAGCCGTCGATGTCCCCAGGTAGCTTCTATCTCCCATCCCTCGTCCCTCTTCGTAAATTCTTGAACCCGAGTCCAAGCTCTACTATGCCGACAGAGCCTCCCGGAGTATGATGTCAACGGGTACACCGACATAGATAGCAGTAGCACCACCCGCCTATTCTAGGAACACTCTCCTATCAGCCCGGCATTGCCTTTTGCCTTTGCCTTCTTTGCGAAATATCTCTTTCCTCTTTGCAAACCTGCGATGCTACCTCGTAATAACCGCGCCAAGGCACCCGCAACTTCGCCACAGGCCTCCGGGCACCGGCAGATATATGTAGGTAAGTGTAAGGCAAGAAGAGCGACCCTTGGCCTGGTTGGTGCAACGTCAAAACCGGCGTCACATGCGTCGCGACCTTACTTTACCGGGGGACTGGTACCACAACTACTACCATTATAGCAAAGTCCAGATCAGGCTGGAAGCATATATGCTAAGGCAATGCTGGGGCCCGCGTTAGCGTCGCGCGCTGCTGTACCCCGACAATCAGAGGCAGCCACCCGAACCCAGATACTGGAGCCCGGGAGATCCGCCGTGCCCGTAGGTAGGGGTTACTTCATGTATCGTGGTTGATGCCTCCATCGTTATTTACTTACCTAAATACCTGGGTATGTATGTTGGCCGCCTACCTTCTAATATTATATCTATCGGTAGGTATGATGACACGCAGCTGCATAAGACTGCATAAATCCCATGTGCCAGATACGAAGTTGCCACGGAGAAAGGTCGGTTTCGACAGCTGTGAGAAACTTTTCAAAAAAAAAAAAAGAATAATAATAATAATAAAAAATTAGAACCAGTTAATAAAGAAAACTTAGATAGAACATGGGGTCCGGTGTTCCCGAATTATCGATCTTCCCGCCTACGTGCGATTTGGGGCCTTATCAGCTTTGGGAAGGCTTAGTATAAGACAGGGCAAAAATACCTCTCTCGTAGCTTGATTACGGAGGGCCCGGAGTTAGAAGGATCCTCCCGTCTATATCTCGAGCGGAATTTAAAATTTTCTTATATACCTAGGTATATATATATATATTTAGAGTAAAGACGATGGCTTACATAAGGAAGCAGCAGGGATGAACTTGGTGTGTACTATGTAAGAATTGGGTGGCATGCAAATTCAAGACCCTGATTGACATTACCTTGCCGTACCCGCGGCTGGGTGGCTGGCGTGGCACATGGCGGTACGCTTTTGTGGTTGACATCCTGCAAGGATAACTTGCGTGACCTAGAAGTGGATATCGCCTCCCTGAGCCTTCCTATTGCTTTGGGAAGAAGATCAACCGTTGCGCAATGGAGCCTGTTTCCTCTGCCGTCCGTCAACGGCAATCCGAGCTCGTCCGATTTCGCAAGGGCGACAAGTGTTGGATATGCCCTCAAATTTCTTTCGACGACCCACCTAGAGCTTCATGATGTCCACACAGTCGTACAGCGGGAGGAATCTGGGCACGACATGTAAGTGTGTACGTAAAAGATATAGTGTACGGTACTTGAAAAAGTTGCTGTACCCTAATGTAGATTGGCGAGATCTCGTCTCATATCCGGGGACGATGTCGAAACCCAATGCAGTTATCCATGATCTGCGACCTCGTGCGACACCTTTCCCACGTCGTAACACGTGCTATAGCCCTCTCACGAATAGAGGTACACCAGCTGTTGCTGCATGTCAATCCAAACGGTTATGTTTTATGGACTTCGCGATATTTGCCACCGTTCGCACAATCTCAGCACGTCTCGCGCGTGCTCGACTTCGTCAATGGGAGCTCTTATGGCGTATATAAGCTTACACAAATAACGCTGCGAGCATCCGGCCGGTCCAGCATCGCACACGCATCCTTGCAGAACAACGAGTATATTCGCCAGACAAGTATCGGATGAGGTCATCGCGATGACCCCTGTCCCCTGCGTCTGGTTGGGGAGACCTTGGGCTTCCAAGTATAGATAGATATTACCTAAGCGAATGACACCACCTACGCCCAAGGTGAGCGGTGAAGGTCTGACCCGGTCATTTCTTGTGTATCCCCTCGACCTCAATTCCAGAACACGGAAATGAATTCTCCGATTGGGATACAAATCCGGATTCCACCCTTCCCCGCGGAAGAATCTAGGCTAGAGCCTTGAGGCTCAACCTTGCGAGACCTGAGTGTCGTCAAACAACGTCTCGTCTTCTCGAGGAGTCGAAAAGATTGAAGAGCCGAGAAAGTTGTCGGGCTGGGCAGCGATAGTGGACATATTCCCGGACTTTCCGGGTCGCATGTGAATTCATCATTTAATATATGGCTTCCGGCTTATTCGTCTTGGCCTGCGCATAAAACCAGTGATAATGAGCGAAGCCGATGGGACTACCTGATCGCATGCGAATACCTGTGGCTCGCTTGCGCCCTCACTTGTCACAAGTATAGTGGCTCACACCTGCGAGAGCCTCGTGGTGCGACAGAAGCCACACGGGTGCGACGATGTCAGTACCATATCAGTAGTAATCGACTCCGATGCCGCTAGCACATCTTCATCGATGGCATCGCTTACTGCGCACCCGCTAGACAGATCTAGTTTCGGCCTAACATCTGACAGCTGAAAGATAGCTCACTCTGCAAGATAGCCTACGCACGTTAGCGGATGCGCGGCCGACCCAAGGCAGATCCATCTGTGATATCTATCCCAGCCTGGGCAAGCTCGCAAAGCTGGGTGCCCGTCTTGATTGGCCCTTAAGCGCAACAATGTATTGGTGCTTCGACTCGGTCATGTGTACGAATGTCCACGTCTAGGGTACCTGCAGGAATCTGGAAGAATGGTAGAGGTAAGATGGGACAGGGGAACATCGACGTGCATGTTATTGCAGGAAAATTTTCTTATCGCGGCCGTCTAGCTGGTAGCCATGTATGTCCGACACATGGGCTTGGGGACAGACTTTGAGAGGCTGTGTCATTGCCGCGACGTCGATAAGGTATCGCAAGGGTGGAAATTTTTTCAACGGCGCGCCAACGACGGGATTATATGGGTTGTAATACTCCACTATAAGCCTTGAACGGCCGAAGCTGGCCGATAAGCTGGTAGGGCTATGTTCTTGTATCCATTTCGAGTGCCTCAGGTTGATTGTGCCATTACGATATGTGATCACGATCCAACTACCTATGGCAAAGAGGATGGCATTGTGGCTTTCTGCTATGCCTATGGGATAGCATTCCGTTCGACTTTAAGACCGACCTCGAACTCAGCCCTGGAGATCATGTCCTGCTGTACAACACACCTCAAGGCATCTTATTGCCCTTTCATGATCGAAACGAGGTGGAGGGGGAAACGCTGTCGGGCATTGAATTAAAATCGGCCAATGAGGAGGGGGCGCCGAGAGGAGGTCTGGTATCTGTATCATGAAATCGGTTCAAACTTCTGCATCAATCCATGTAGCAATCCTCAGACTTGACAAGCCTAGAGCGGACTTTCCCATAGTCCATAGTCGTAAGTTCCTGGCCATGGAGCGTATCGGCGTTGCGACACTCCACGTGGGGTGGTAATTGTTCACCCCCAAACTAAAAGTCGCTAAGGCCCAGAATGGGTAATCCGGGCGGTAGGACGGCAATATAAAACAGATGAACCCATATTGGGGGGACGACGCGAAGGAATCGCAAGCAGTGTTAATCTTCGGCAGCTTGACCTGGCCCCAGTTGCTGCCAGGCTCTCGGCTCTCTCGCGGTCCCAGTCGCGATTGTATTTTTGATACTGTAGCTCTCCCTTGCAGGAGTTGTGCCGAATGATGTAACGATGGATTGTCAGGTAGTATGGCAAAGCCGCCCATGCCTGCGAGTGGAGCTCCCGCGAGTAACAATACCTTCAATATCCACCGTGCTGTGACCCTGTCGGCCGTGAATGAAGTACAAATGACCCAATCCTCGACCTCCAAGTCCCCCCGTTCCCCCGTTCCCCCAGCCCCCGGAGCACCGTAGCTAGAGGGCTACACTGCGTTGTCTCTCAGATAAACCGTGAAGATGCGACGTGAGACCCAAATCTCCCCCAGGGGTAACACAAAGTTGAAGGCAACCTGCAATTATTCACGAAACGGGCAATGAATCACTGTCGTATGTAGTACAGTAACCCAGGTTGGCTTGCTCGAGAGGAGGGGGTCTCGGGTGGCCAAGCGAGACAGACTTGACAGGGCTCAAGTGGTTTGAGAAGCTTCTCAAAGAGGGGTAACGAGATTGATCAACTATCATCACAGATAGCCGAATGTGAAAACTAATCAATGAAGATGGTTGCGCGCTATATGCTTTGAAGATCTCTACAGCTCGGATCGGCAGTCATGTGCAAAGGGGCAAGGGATATGGGATATGGGATATGCCGGAGGACTCAGACGACAAGAAGCGAGGTCGGACAGCCTCAAGAGTTCAAGACATGTAGGTAATTACAGAACAGCCCGTAGAGTCGCAGAGGCAAACAAACTGCAACGGCAAGAGTAAAGAGCAGTCGATCGAGACTTGCCGGTGGCGTGTTGACAGAATCGTACAAGATATTTCCATCCGGCTCAAGGTGTTGAGTCTTAACACGAGCAAGAAACAGAAACAGATGGCAGAGTCGACATTTGGCATCTGATAACCCTGACTGCCCAGAGTCCCAAGTAACTGGAGCCAAGGGGGCGGCTACACGGGAAGGGCTACACGGGAAGGGATCGAGGATCGAATAAACATGTTAAGTTCCAAGTTATTATTACCTTAGTTCAAAAAGTTGCTGCTAACGTAGCCTTTCCCTAGCGCTAAGGTGCCTCGTACCTATAAGTCGGCCCTGGTCGGTGTGATTCAGGTCGGTGTCCACCTCTAACCTACCTGTAATGATGCCTACTAGGTAACCTACAGTTTTACGTCTTCCAAGGTTACGGGGCTCACAGCTAGGGTTCACAATATTTATGTAGCCCCCATGCCCCCTAGAATTCGCATGAAGCATCAAATGCCCATAAACCCCATAAGAATATGGGACTAATTCGATTTTAACCCTATTCCTTGGATTTTACGAAACATGCCTCTGTTGGCAACCCACAACGCTCTCTCACACCCATTCGGATTTTAGTCCAGGGCAAAGTTTGCCTTGGTCTTAGACCTAAAGAAGAGTAGAGAAAAGTCTAGGAACAACGTGCGAAGGTACGAAGGCCTCTCGAGAATCGACATCAACGCAACCGCACACGTGCGAATCCACTCTGATTCCCTGGTTTCCCAGAGTTGAAGGACTAAAGCGAAGAACGTGCTCGATACGATCGAGGAGGCAAATTCCGTTCCGAAACGGAGTCGTCACCTCTTTTCTCGATGGGCCTCGTCTTGTTTCTTGTAGTGCGACTAAAGTGCCTGTTCCGAGCGAGCGCACGACATAGCGAAGGTTTTGTGTCCAAGCATCTCCGGCATGTCCAGTTGGCCAATTCGGGTTGTGTCGTATATGAAACGATACCTAGGTACAGTAATTACATAAATTAAACCAGAACTGCATAGCTCTATCGACGCACAGCTACAGCCTACTACTTACAGCCTACAATCTACGGCCTGCTACCTGCATGTGCAGGCCAAGCAGGCCAGCAAGCCCGCAGACAGCCCGTCCAATCCTTTGTTGGTACCGCATCCGCGTTGGGAAATAATCCAGGAATATCGGCACCCTTGGATTCGTAACCTGCGGTCTAAGTCATAGGACTACCTAAGCTTGACTACATACCCGCCTTGCCCATTACTTTTACGTAGTGCCTGATCGCGACATCAGACGGATAGATTCCGCTGAGAGAATAACGCAATTTGTCGTTGTTCATTTTGTCCCTTTCACCGAATTATATAATCCAGGTGAGAAATTGTGTGACGTATTTCCGCCGAGATGCCGTTCTTTGCCGTCCAACCTGGATGGCTGTATGCGCATGCCTTACGGAGCTTACGGAGCAACCTGGATGGACGGCTAGATATTAAGCTTGCTGGCCAAATCTGCAGTGTCAAATATCAATCATACATATCCATACAGCCATATAGGTATCAGACACGGCCATGCCATATTTCGATATCAGGGCAATGAAGACAATGAAGATCCCGCCGGGCGGTTGAACAAAGGGGACTCTGCAAGGCGCGCACCTATGGCAAACTTCCACATCCCTATCCGCAATATGTAGAGCTACTCTGTCTCGTCCTGCAATGCCGTATGCCGTGTGTGCTATATGTATAGGATTGCTGTATAGGATTATATGCCGCCCTACCTAGTGTATGTAGTACATAGGTAGCATCCATTATCCCTTATCCCTTAAAGCCTGCGAACCACGAAGCGTGAACCGCAGCGGAGCTTATGTTGCTTGCATTATTCATACAACGGGAGTGCATCATGGAAATCCCGAGCCATCAGAAGAGTCAAAGCCCCTGCCGTAGACTCTTTCCAAACGATTCTCATCAATTTATGAGCAATATGCATATACTACCCCCTCAAGGTTGTCCTCAAGGTACGTACGGTATAATTCACACAATGCCAAGTGATCAATACCTAGACTACTACCTACATCACCATCCCTGCAGCAAGCGTGTTCCATCGCATTTGCCCAGTGTCTTTAACTGTTTCGTCCTAGCTTTGGACCTTACTACGTTGAGTTATGTATGTACTGCATCTCGGGATGAATATATGTTGGAAGTACCTAAGGTATGGATATTATACCTTATACCGAATAGATAAAAAGATACCCAAGGCTTAAAAGATGCGCTGAATTCGAATGGGGGCGACGAGTGATGGGTTATGGAGCCACGGAGCCGTTGTTGTTGGGTACCGGCCAAAAGAAAAATATGAATTTGCCCGTCTACTTCTTAGAGGGTCCAGCATATGAATACAAACATGTGGTCTTCAAGCAGCATACGTTCCGGCAATGCATCGTGAACGATCTGAGAAATGGAATAAATTATAAGCAAAAAAGACAAAAATTTTCCTTATCCCCTTTCCTTAACCCCATACACCATACACAGACCCATGTTCAAGAAGTCTTCTTTCAAGTCCCAACTGTGAGGGTCAAAAGGGCTAGGCGCTAATAGAGCCTTCTGTCGTGATCACTGATAAGTCCAGACAAAGTGGTATGGGCACGCAATTGGTTCAGACCCCCCGCCATGGGTTCCATCTCCGCTTTCGGCATTCTTGACAGCTCTCAGCCAATAAAGGTACGCACGCAAGCACCTGCACTTACAAAGTTAGAAAGGGGAATGAGAAAAAAAAATCGAGTGAAGAGTCATGGTTGGTCGAATCATCGGTGCATAGGTAGGTACCTCATTATCACCCAAGGAATTTAACCCACATAAAACCCATAGCCCACAACCACATACAATCCACATAGCCCCTAGCAAGAAGTACATGTTCCGCGTGGGGTACCTTATGGGACCTACTGGACCTGCTGGAGCCATCCATTGCCTTACCCTTACAAGACCTAGGTTGCAGCGAAGTACACTGTATTCGACTACTCCAAACGCAGGGCCAAGCCAAGGATCAAAAAGGTACGGTACGAAGCATTTTCAAGGGTGCTTGAATATATCATCCACCTCCTCCGCCTCTTTACTTTTCTTCTCTCTTCTAATTCCCAAGGAGCTCTAGCAACTCGGAAACTAGCAAGTTTTGTTGATCTGTTTTGCCATCAGACCAACTCAGTTTAACTTAGCATTTTCCCTTCCCACTCACCCCAGAACACAGCGTACCTTACCATACACCTCTTGATACAACATTATAGACGCTCGCCATTTAGACCTACATGAGCATTAGATTGTTACTTGCACCATCGAGCCTTGTTCCTCGTCGTTTACAGCCAAAAGATATCGGTATCCGAGAACCCGGCTTGATATAACTAAACCGCCGCCAGTGTCCTGGAACATCCCGGTACATGTTACACCACCACACTTCCACTACCGCAAGCGTACCACCATATTGCCAGTCCACAACATCAACGCGTGACGGACGAAGGCGGCATCACCACTTTTGATCTGAGAAGACTAGGAAAAAAGCCATTGGAAGTTGAACCTAGGACCTAAACGTTAAGCGAACCACAAATCCGCTTGTGCATATCGTCATTCTACGTTTTACTGCATTAAAAGGCCGGCTTACAGCACACATACAATTGAAAGGAACTGGTTTCGTATTTTATCCTGTTTTTTTGTCAGCAAACCCGCTACCCGGCTGGGTCTTATCGTGCCAAACTTGGAATCCCGAGACCTGGGTACTTTGAAGATAGTCACCCTACATAGCCGCCTTGGATGCTGCTATTTTTTTTTTCTATCTGCCAAATATTTGACCGCAGGAACAGCGAACAAGTCCGAGCTGGGGAAGATCCAATTTCAACTTGAATTTATTTAACTTATCACCGCCGCCCGTTCTACACCTGTTACATCCTCTATCAGCCAAGATTTACCGATTTCCCCTAACCTAGGGACGGGACAACTATACAACTTTTTGGACATACATATCTCCGCCAGGCTCTTTTCCGAGCTGCGAGATAGATAAACCCCCGCCTTCAACCCCTCTTCGCACATTGGCGAAGGACCCTTACTAGACTAGCTGTAAGCTAGAGCTAGCATATCTTACACCGATCTACTATTTCCAGACGGCGCATTTTGGCCTGGGTTCACCAACCAGGGCCAGTCACATACAGTCACAATGCACCACAGTCGTCGCAAATCCGGGCATGGCTCGACGAACAGCTCAACCACTGACGTGCGCAAAGCCGGAACAACAGAGCATACCAAGCCTAGGAGACCACAGACCCTGAGTAGAAAATCAACGCCACAAACGGTGCAGAAGCTGGGCAAGAACCCCAGAGACCGGGAGAGGGAATGGGAAGAGGAGCGATGGTTCGAGGACGACGAACGAGAGAGCTTTCCTCAATTCTGGTACGTATGCTCCATGCTCCATGCTCCATGCTCCATCACGTATTGTCAAGACGCTTGGCGCAAGGCTCGCCTTTTCCAGCTCGTATCTTGGTGTGCCGCCAAACGTCATGCTACTCCTGCGAAGGGGGTGATCGGTTTCCCTTTTTCTCTTGTCGCTCGCAGGAGAGATACCGGTTCGGGCACCGTGCTGTAGGCTGCGTCACCACCTGGTATAAACCATGCGGGTGATCAACAGCTGGGGATGTCTTGTGTAACCAGCACCACCGTTCCTGCATCACCCCGAATTATTACACCTTGGACCTATGCTGACTGATCGCTTTTGACAGTATGACCTGCGAAAAGCAATTCACCCCACAGGATGACAAGTGTTTATATTGCTCCGAGGCGTAAGCCGCCCCGAGTCCCCAGCCAATAGCTAGTTCTCGTCGCTAACATCGGTGGTCAGGTGTCGTGCGCATGACCAGAATGCAAGTCTAAGAGCATCATCATCCCACCCGTCGCATAGAGGTCATGACGGCTTCGGAGCCACCCCGCCGTTTTACTCGGCAGGGTATTCGGAACCCCGAGACATTATCCCACGCGCCTCTCCGTCTCGTTGGTCCCCGCCCACAACCCCTACCAGCAGCCAGTATACCAGCAACCAATATACCAGTGCCGTCTCTGCGCTAAGGTCGCTAAGTATCCGGCCAGTGAGCCCGACTTCCCCCGTCTCAGGTAACCCTGTGTGGCCCTTCACCCGCAGTGCCGTAACTAGCCCTAGCACCTCGTACACAAAACCGAGCAATTTCTACTCATCAACATACGACAACGGTTACGCTGTTACGGGTTACGGTTATCAGGGTGGTGCAACGTCAGACCGGCCATTACCGTCGAGAAAACCCGGCGCTTACTCGAGACCCAAGAGCATCGAGTTAGTAACGCCGATAGTTGGGCGCTGAGAGAAGGGGATGCTTCTAGAAGCGAGTGTTCTGGCCGGACTATAGTGCTGACGTGAGCTGGGTCGGAGATTTTTCTCTACCCTCGCCTACGACCGATTTTGCCACGTTCAGCAGGTCAGATCAATGCATATACATATGGGCGTGGGAAGCGAATGCTCGATTGTCACAGTCGCAGTCGCAGTCGTAATTCGAAGGTCCCTTTCTCGACTATGGTTACATGGAGCGAAGAGATGCGGGGTGATTTTACGCAGCAAGATGCCAGAACGCGAGTGGAGGGCAGATAACGATGCTACTTTCCCCACGGATTCCCAATCTCCAATATCACACCATGGACCAATGACACAGAAAATCACCGCTCCAATAAGATCGCGCATCCGCATGACGATGACCACACCCCTTCACTCACAGTTCCTTCGGCACGGCACAGGAAATAGCTGGCGTTGTTTTCTTTTCTTTTTTGGGAGAGGCCTGGGTTAGCGCCTAGAACTGGCCAATTTGACTTCGCGAAGGTAATTAGGGGATATAAGGGGGAAAACACGCGACGCAAAAAGAAGCTGTGGGGGATCCGTTCCCCTCCCGATCGTGCCCCAAACCGCGGCGAAGTAGCCGGACGTCTCGGTCTTTGTGGGGCCCCACCATAATCGGACATATGAAGCCCTCGTCGGTGGTTTTCGTTTTCCTTCATCATCTAATCTTGGCTTGTCTCCATATCCATCTCCATCTTTTTCTTCCCCAATTTTACAGTAATCTTTGGGTGGAAACACACTTATCTACAAAATACCTACCTCGTTAGGAACCGAGGTGCAAAACATTTTGCATGTAGAGTATCATGAAGAGCGGATGTTTTATCATTATCATTCTGCATTTGAGAAAAAAAAAAGCGCGGCATAAGGAAACAGTACTGGCGGATGTACCTGTCAGGCAGGTGGGTGGGCTTAGGGTGGCTATAATGTTATGACATTTTTTGCGAACTTCATTTTCAACCCCTGGCATAGTCCTCATCATCGATAATAGGGTGGCACTTTGAGGCGTTTCGATCTTCATACTTGCAGTTGCAACCTTACCTTGGCATTTTCTGGATTCGGTATATACCACATATATATTTTTTGTTTTACTCAGCTTTTGAGCTTTGGGTTGTGGTCGTGTGCGTTTTTTAGGGGTCCAGTCCCATCGTATGCGAGTGTTTTTGAATCGAGTAAGGGTTGGGCGGGTGGCGGGCTGGGCTTGCAGGTGTGTCTTGTTTGCTGTAACCTAGAGACCCCTTGATGACCGAACGAAATGACGATACGAGATGATAGTTGATAGAAACTTATTACTCACATACCCTTACTTGCCTACTTGCATCACCTACCTACTCATATACGTGTACGCGTCTATCTACTGTATACTTACCGAGCTTCGTGGAGGAGAGCTGGTGGACAAAGGGAAAACATACATAGGGTAGCAGAATTACGCAATCGTAACACGTTTTTGACGACCCCCCTTCTAATGTATCGTATTGTATCATTTTTGCCTTTCCGATGTGATCGATCCTTTGGTTAGAGGTCCCTGGACCGATTGAGCAAAATGAAAAATTTTTTATGCATGTATGTAGGGACTTCCTGACTAGATAAGCACCGCTGAGGCTGGGGTAAGATTGGGGGGAAAGTTTGTTTCTACTTACATTGGCCAAAGACTGGACGGGATGGGGTGGGATGGGATGGGATGGGATGGGATGGGATGGGATGGGATGGGTGAGGTACGTAAGACCTGGATTTGCCGCGTAGGTTCTTGCTTACCTAGACTGGCTTCTCCGCTTGTATACTCGCACGCTAGCAGAACGTAGAAAGGTAGGCAGCCGACCTAGGTAGCTTCGATGGGTGCCTGGTGAGGAGTGAGTAAGCACGGGCGACGTAATGGCCCCCGAGCCCGGCGGTCGGAGGTCGGGGGTCGGTTCGCAGCTTGCCGCCCGTCCGCGTAACGGCACGGTATGTGTAGTCGAACCTACTCGAAATGCAGAGGACATGGAGGAATGGAAGGTTCATATCGTTGCGGTGGTAGAGCCGCCTAGTCTGGAATCAGGGAGGAAAGAGCTCGAATGCTAGATAGCTAGCAGTTCTTTTGTCTACCATGGGGGACCTTGTTGAGGCATGCACATATAGGCTGCCTCTCATCATTTTTCCCCGTATTTTCTAGCATATTGCTGATACTGCCGGTCGTGTCTCTTCTTTTCTCTTTCTTTGTCTCACATGTAGTGCGTGAGGTTCCATGTTTGTCGTCTTTTTTATTGTTCATAATGGTATACCCAGGTAGATATTTGTTGGTAGTATATACCTTGGTTACCTACCTGTATGAACTATTTGGATTTCAATGATCAAAATGGAAGCATCTGGGGAAATAGTGAAGATGGTATCAAAGGGCAGTATATTAACACGAGTACTATTTAATGTGTTTAACTCAAACTCTCGCTGTCGCCGTCGATGAGGCAATCAAGCATCATTTACGTTGTTCGCTCTCGACACATTCTAGTGTTCGTGCACATTCAATCATTCTTTGCACCTTTCGGCTCAAGATGAAATATGTCTGAATCTGTTCACATTGAAGAAGATCGGCGACGCAATCACCATTCATTGCGGCATCAGCGCAAAATATGCCGCCCAATGGACGCCTGTGGAAGCGTTCCGTGAGCTCATACAGAACTGGTATGTATACCATTTCGTCTCCTGCAGAGTTTAATCCTCTAACTATCATATAGGAGAGATGGCATCATCAAGTCATTTCACATCTCGGAGAGCAAAGTTCAAGTGACCTGCCAGGAAGACGAGAAGCAGATCATTTATAGACTTATGGAACGAGAAGGGAAATGTTGTTTAGGGTATATCAGATGGTCCCGGATAATGGGTGCGGGCACCGTCGATATCTTGAACCGAGGAGCGACCCTCCAACCGTGGAACCTTGACATGGGAGGGACGACCAAAGAGAACGAAGCCAACCAGGCAGGGGCTCACGGTGAAGGTATCAAAATCGCCATCCTAGTTCTTATGAGACAGCCCCAGGACCACGCTGTTCAATGCTACTCGGGCGGCTACTGGTGGTCGTTCTACTTCGACAGCCATGGAAAGCTTGTTGCTTATATTTCAAGAGCACCACTCCCTCGTGGCATGTTCGGCCCTATTCGAGACGTCTGGCATCGAGCGGATGAGGAAACCCACAGACACCCCTTTTTGTCTCTGTATGTATCTGGTAAAACCAATACTGTGCGGCTCCTCATCGACAACAAAGGCCGCCACGAGAAAGGATTCAAACCGCAGAAGGAGGTCACAAGAGAGGAGTTCAAAGAATGGACCAAGGCTGCTTTATTTCTACAGGAGGTGGACGCCGAGAATATTGTGACGACGCGTGACGGCGACCTGATCTTCGACCCTCGGTTCACCGGACACGTCTACATGACGGGCCTATTATTGGAAGAGTCGGCCCCGGGAAGATCCGCCAGCATTACAGGAGAGACGCTACACTACGGGCATAATTTCGCAAAGGGCTCCGTAAATCGCTAAAGGGAGTCTATGGCGTCAGCTGACGAGGAGTCTCGTGCTATCCTCGATATCTGGACTCATGCTGTTTCTATGAAGGCGGACCTGATTGGATAACTGCACAAGCTTCTGAACTCCAGAGTCCCGGAGTATGCTGACGCAGCAAATGCAGAATCGTTCATCACCACAGGAGGGACTTTGGAGTTGGCTCTGAAAACACACTTGCTGATCCAATTCGAAGGGAAGTGGATTTATACCTCGACGGAAAAATGTGATGTAAGTGAGAAGAACAATCCAAGAGGGAATATGAGAAATAGAAAGAGGGAATGCTTACACGACATAGAATTTACGATTCGACAGCATTATTGAAGGTTTCGGCAAGGAGCCAGTCGAGGTGAGGTCGTACTATTGGAGAATTCTTAAGAACAATGGCTTCAAAACAGCCGCAGAGATGGAAGAGTATAAATTTTGGCATGTCGAAGCTGCATCTATCCCCGATGATACCTTCGCCCAAAATCTTCATCATATCATTCGAGCTGGTATGCGGTCGAACGATTCAACCTTCGATATCACTGTGGAATTTGTCCAGGCTGGCTCATTGGGACTTGACATGTTCTTTTCAGAGTCGAAGGAGCTGCTGAAAATACACGAGAAACGGCTTACCGTAGACGGAGCCATGACCGAGATGGGGCTGTCGAGGAATGTCCTAATGTATTTGTCCTAATGTATTCTCTTCTGTTAAATGCTGCCAGGCGCCTCCTCGCCAATGCATTTGATCAAGTTTCATTCAGGCCCCCTGAATATAGCTGAGTCCCTCCCTGGACTAAAAAGCATACCATCACCCAGGTCGACCAGAGGATTCTGGAGTATACTCGGATTAAACAGGACTTACAGTACACATCTACCACGTTCGACACAGCCGTAGATACACTGACAGTAAAGTGGAATCCCGCTACTGGGTGGGTTTCGGAGGCCGCGGTTCGAACTCGACTGGAACTCAAGCAGTAATTGGGATTGCGAGAGAAGATGACACTCCCTCTACGTCGAAGCGCCGGTGTTAAGAGGAGGGTGCCAAGTAACGCTGAATACCTACATCCTACATCAGACAGGTATCTAAGATACCTTAGGTAATATTTTACCTGAGAGACAGTCATAATACATGCGATGAAATCATGAACCTTGGTATTCTTTAAGACTTGCTTAAGATGCTTACGCTTAGGTCTTCATTCAGTAACTGCCACTTATCGGATGGATATGTGTATCAGTACATGGTAGGTCTAGAAAACTTCATAACTTGGAAATTCAATGTTGATAATGCCTGTTAAATGAAATGTCGAGATCGTAATAATGGATAGGTGCATAAGTTGTTCCCCAAGGCCAATGACGTCCTGACCTAACATGTAGCGGGACCCCTGCAAAAAAGTCAATTAATTCTCGGGCCTGCAATCCACCAAAAGCAGTACCAACACTTGACATCCAGTACACGATTACTTGGTACACCGCGGTACTAAGGGATGGCTTGAATCTTCTTCCGGGATGTAGAGGAACACTTCTCATCATCCGATCATAGAAAACGTTTGAAATTACCAGCTGGTCCACCAACGTCGAGATGGCGACCGACGAGGATAAGCGACGCGTACGCGTGCGAACAGTTGAATTCGAGCCCGATATCGAAGACACAGACTCCGGCAGTGATGATGACAGCTTAGGCGACGAGGATGACTCTGCCCCGGTGGAGTGGCTGGCGACCGGGCGAGAAAAGCGATCTACCGCCGGCAATCGCATGAAGTCGATGATTGCCGCGGAAGAACCCGATGACGAGCTCGAGCTCCTCTTCGCCGAAGATGAAGACGACGCGGGCTTTACCGACGTGGACGATGGCGGTTCCGATGTGCAGATGGACTCTTCATCCGATGACGAGGACGCCCAGGAGAATGGCGACGAACTCGAGGGAGAGAAGGAACTGGAGAAGCGGGCGCGAGAGAGCAGACAGGCCGCGCGGAAGCGAAAAGCGCAAGAGGCGATCCCTGCCAAATTTCGCAAGAAGGTCAAGATCGCGCCTACGCCGTCGGTGAACTCTGCAGCAGCACCAGAACCGAAGCCGAGACCCAAGAAGAAATCCGAAAGGACGAGCTGGCTACCCTCAGCTGCCGATATGCCCACTCGAGCTTCGAAGCGGGAAACTACCATGCTTAGCAAGGAGCAGCTACACCAGCAGATGATCGAACGAGAAGTCAAGCGTCTTAAACAGGTCGAAGCCATGGATAAGAAGGCCAAGAAGATGGCGGCTCTAAAGAAACCACCCATGACACAAGCAGAGAGACTCGCCGAGGCCGCCATCGTAGAGAAGCGGAATGCCAAGAGCCTGAATCGCTGGGAGGAGGCCGAGAAGCAGCGTGAGGAGGAAAGGAGGGCCAAGCTGGCCGCTCTGAATAATCGAACGCTTGATGGTCCAGTGGTTACCTTCTGGAGCGGAGTCGGGGAGTGGGTTGACGGCAAGCTGAAGCACGTTGGCAAGATTGTTACCATTGAAGAGAAGCCGGCCAAGAAGAAGAGAGTCTCCGGTGCCGGGCAAGAATTAAACCAGGAGGAATCTGACAAGCCCATAGAGCCGTCCCAGATTACAGATAAAACTGGGCGCCTGGAATTAACTACCACCCCGGCTAAGGGACAAGATCCCAACCGTGAAGCCACCCAAGGCCAGGCTACGTCGGCGGCAACAGATCCTCAAGATGTCGCGACAGATGAGAAGATTGCGCCTACAACGGATACCGTAGCTACATCAGCTCCGCTGGCTCAATCAACACCAGCTCCAGCCCCTAAAGCATCTTCACCTTTACTAGATTCAACTACGCAGAACGCGATCACCCAACCTCCACTTTCTAGCTCAAATCAGCCGACGCTCCAGACCCAGGAACCGAAGCTGCCAGAAGCCAGACCTCCGGAGGTGAAGCCATCTGACATGCGACCTCCATCAACTGGAATCTATACTACGAGCATGTTTGCACCTCCTCAGTCGTCACCACTGATGAAGCCGCCGGAGCTGAAACCCCCTTCGAATAGTTTCTTAGCACCTCCAGCGGGCATTTCCCAGGGCGGCCTTTCAATGCCCATGATTGGATACCACTCTACTCCTAATCCCACCAACCCTTCAACGGTCCTTGCGCCCCCCAACAGACAATCACCCCTTTCCATGCCTCAGACAGGAGTTTGTCCTCCAGTATCAACGCCGAATCACCCTACTCAACCTACAATGCAAGCTTTACCAACACATGTGTCTACATCTACGCCTACGTCTATGTCTATATCTCTACCCATGTCTACACTCGTACCTACATCTATCCCCAGATCCGCGCAAACACCAACACCTGCTCCGATGTCCAAGTTACTTCCTGCACAAAAATCTACCCCAAACGTGCGATATACACCTAAAAACCCCACGGGTGTTGCTAAGCCTACGAAGGCCAATTACCAGAAACGTCAACCCAAAGAGGCTTCGCCTTCGCCACCTGCCAATGGTAAAGCTACGCGAAACTGCATCATCCTACAGAACTTCAACGAGAATGCCGTGAAGGAAAAGGCCGTGCAGAACCGAATTCTGTTCGGCAAGGATATGGCCAAGCTCCATAGTAAATCGTCTCCCGTTCTTATAGGTAGCTTATTGAGTACTGGTTACTAACCATGGATTAGAAGCGGCACCAGTGCCTCGCTGTGTTATCACCAATCAACCAGCACGCTACAAAGACCCGAAAACGGGTTTGCCATACTACAACGCTTATGCATATCAGGAGATCCAAAGGCTGTCGCAAGGCGAGTACAAATGGAGTCGTCTGACGGGCGCATGGTCTGGGAGCGGAACATTTGCTGCGACGGGCGTACCGGCTCGGTTCTTGAATCCAGACGCGCCGGGCCCGCCGAAGAAGACAGATGCGCCGGAAGATTCCAAAGACGGTACTTTTGAGTCGAACAATGATACCACGTCAAGCGAGCATAAAGAACAACCTACCGCCGCAGGTGTACCATCTTCTACATCGGATATAGCCCCTTCAACTTCGGTCTCAACTTCGACTTCGGCTCCGGCTCCGGCTCCGGCCCCAGTCTCAGCCTTGGTATCAGCTCCAGTCCCGGGTTTGGAAACGTCGCCAAAAGCGGCCCCGGCCGATGTCAGAAGTCTAGCAGTAGTTGGAAACACAACAGCAGTCTCAGAAGCTCCGGCTCCTGCTGCAAGTGTGGTGCCCGCCACAGCGTCCACATCGCGCTAGTGGCGGGATGTGATGTAAGGGATGACAAGGACGTATTGGACAGGGACAGGGACGGGGACATTGTGTCTCTATGACGGGTATCATTGTTAGAGTACCTAAGTAGTTATAGTAACGTTTTATGACCCAAAAGCAACCAGACGCCAAACAATGCAGTTCCTTTCAAAATTTTGATTTTTTAGTGTCTACCGCTTCGTCTTCTTCCTGTCGCCGTACCTGGGGAATACGATCTTGCTCCTCGTCTTTTTCCGCTTCTCAATGCGCTTCTTGTCGCTACGCTTCTTCGGTGCGGGCTTGGCGGTATCGACGTCCATGACTGTTGCGAAACCATTAGAATCATGATATCTGGTCCCCCACTGCACCAACCTACCATTAGCATCAACGTTTGCTCCCGCCGTAGCGTCCTCATCCATCTTGGCCTCCCCTCCCTCTGCATCCTCGCCCTCTTCGTCCACGATCTTCATGGCGCCGCTCTCGGTGGGCGGCGGGGGCTTGGGCTGCGCGGCGAGCTCGAGCAGCTTGGCGGACAGGCGCTCGGCGCGGGCCTCCTCGATGGGACTGAAGACCTTGGCCTTCAGGCGCTGGTTGTTTGCCTTGCGCGAGCTGGAGCGGGAGCTCTTGGCCATGTTTTTTCTTTGCTCGTGTATGTGCGGTATGTTATGGAAAATTCACCTCGAGCGTGCTAGGAAGTTTGTTAGTGGTCTGTAATTTAGCAAACACGAAAATTGAAGGTGAGATATGACTAGGACAGAATTAAACTGGTTAATGATGGGAATGGAGAGATGTAAGTAACATATAGGGATAGAGCAAGTATACTTTTGCTAAAAGGTAGTTCTATTTGCTTCTTAGAGAAAGCGAAGGTCGTTGATGGCCAGTTGTATAAACCGGCGGTATTCAGCGAAGAGAAAAAAAAGTCGATATCCTAGTCTCCGCATATCTTGCCATTCGGTGGATAGTGGGGCAATCGACTTAAGCCTTGCCGTAGATCCCGCTAAGATACAAGATAGAGCCCTTTAGGGAATTACAGGGGGCTTAAATACTAAGGTAACTAACTAATAAGTACCTAACGTATAACTACGGATGCGCACATAATGCGTCTCTCATGTACGCACTTAAACAGTAGGACATATTTAAATCGCTAAATGCGGTAGGCGGTGAAATTCTTCTGGTACAGGCCTGGCAAGAGCGATACCTGAAGAGCGGCCCGAGGACGTTCGCAACTTGCCTTTGAAGGGTTGTACCTTTCTTGTCACTACCTACCTGGTTACATAGGTACTCAAAGGGCAATCAGATGGAGGATAAGGCCCTAGCGTTTCGCGTGCCTCAGCCCAAAAACTATTGACTTCTCTTCTAGAGTAAACAATTGCTACTCTTCTGTCTTGCGACAATCCTTTTTTTCTCTTCTTGGACCGCAGTCCTCAGTCAAGATACCTCCATAGGATTACCGATCATCCAACCAGACACCGGACATCGATAGCTAGACTTACGTACCTCATGGGTCATAGGTGCAGCACGGAAAAGTCCCCAGCCTTGTAGAGGCCCTTTAGTACTCGGTACTCTTCTATACCCTCTTTTATTCCCAGCGCAACCTGCAACCTCACCTCGCGACTCGATCTTTCCTCATGAGGTGGCTCGCACCTACGGCTTCCGACTGCCTTACGAGACGGTAAAAACCATGTCCTCCAATTCCGACATCCGAGCGCTCGAGCGGATTTTGCAGACGCTGCTCAATAAACAACTGCAACAGATCTGCTCCTCTCACGGACTGAAGACGGGTGGGGTCAAGGCCACCCTGCAGGATCGCATCAAAAACGGTAAGTCGGGCAATGACACGAACCACGGTGCCCGAGGGAAGACATAAGAATTCGAAACTTGGAATTTGGAACTTGGAACTTGGGACCTGAGACTGGTTTGTTCTCTATACCTCATAGTCTGTGGCCCGTAGCCTACGGCCTAAGGTCTATACGAGGATGAGGATGCCTCGTCTGCAAGTCCCAAATCCCAGGTCCCGCTTCACACAGCTCAACACCAACACACCACCATACATCATATAAAGTTCAGCTCTCCCCAGCTCTTCCGTCTCCCTCCCCTCTTCGCTTCTGCCCAACTTCAGCTCCCGTCCCGATCCAAGCCACACGAACCACATACCACTGCGACCCCCATTTTTTGAATCGTTCGCCCATGGCGCATATGGACTATTTATATTGGTTCCCCGGGTCCAGTCTGACTTCTCAATCCGATCTCGTCCCCCAGCCTGTTGCGACGTCGCAGCTAACACATGACAACCCAGCGCTTCTGGAAAATTACCAAGCCAACCCCGCCGACTTCAACGCCATCCGGAGCACGATACAGAGCATCGCCGGCGTAAATACTGGCCAGCAAAATATGGCGCCTCCGCGAGGTGCCGCCCCGCAGGGTCAGAATGGTCACTCTTTCTACAACCCGCACGGGTCATACAATGTTGGTGGCTCAGGCATTTACCCACAAAACAATAGCTATGGCAATGGCGGTGCCGCAGGTGGCACATATCCCGGCGCCTCAAGGTCACCTCACACCGATAAGCTCTTCAAGAACACACCGTTTTACACGATCGAATCGAGGATAGGAGGCGCGCCTCATCAGTGTCAAGGTAAGTCGATATCTGGCTCCTTTGGCACTCTCGGCCTGACAGCATCTTAAGTAATGAGTAACCATCGTAACACAATCCCCATTACGCTAAAGGCTAGCGATTATCCGGAAATCAATCGCTGCGGAACCAGCTTACCTTTCAAGGTAATGTTGTTCTGCGGCAGCCAAACTACTGGACCTCAGGAGATCGAGTTTCCCCATCAATCCGAGATCAAAGTGAATGGCGAGGATGTCAAGCACAACCTACGAGGTCTTAAGAACAAGCCGGGATCGACTCATCCGGTCGATATCACCCCTTTCCTACGTATGAAACCGGCATACATTAACAACATTGAATTTACATACGCTCTGACAACCAAGGTGAATACTCGCAAGCTTAGAGAAAAGACTCAAGTGAGCCAAAATCCAGGGGTTCCAAGTGATAACTCCCTCTGAACCTTCAGCTGACACCAGTGGAATAGAAATACTACGTTTCCCTGTTCGTTTGTAAGGCGCATTCCATCGATGATCTCGTGGCAAGAATCAAGGGCAAGAAGATACCGAAAGCTTCTGTTATCCGAGACAGTACGGCACCCAAATCTCTTTCCACCTCGTATGATAATACTAATCTGCTTCTAGTCTCGAAAAAGGCTAATGATCCGGACGTCGTGGCAACATCTCAGAAACTGTCTCTTCTGTGCCCGCTGAGCTATACTAGATTAAAATTCCCCTGTCGAGGAACGGCGTGTAACCACATACAGTGTTTTGATGCGAGATCCTTCCTGCAACTTCAGGAGCAAGGGCCAACATGGAACTGTCCGATATGTTACAACCTAACCCCCTTCGATACCCTGGCGATCGACGAGTACGTACAGGAGGTTCTAGATAAGACGCCCAGCTCGGAGAGTAAGGTGGTCATTGAACCGAACGGCCAATGGAGAACGGAAGCAGAGGAGTCCGAGCCTAGTCAGCCCCGACCCACCGCTAGGAGTACTAAGATAGAAGACGATGATGATCTTTCTATCATCGGGTCTTTCGGCTTTAGCGGCAATGGCAATGGCGCTTCGGCCGGAGGAAGAAACACCCTAAGTACACCCCAGCGATCCTTGGGTGGTAGTGGAACACCCAACGGCGATGTTCGGGGAACGCCGAGCACGCAAAGATCTGGAAGCAACAAGCGGCCCTCGGAGGTTATTGATCTTACCCTTAGTAGTGATGAGGATGATGAACCTATCGTGCGCGCCCCGAAGCGCCAGTATCTGGGTCCGTCCGAAACCCTGAATTTTCCGCCATATAACAACCAGTTTTAAGGGTATAGATTTCCTTTACGGCGATCTTGCTAAGCGATGCTGGCTAATAAGATTGGGCTACGGATTTGCAGGACTGGATGACAGAGCTTCGAGGTTCGGGGCCTATTAATACTAAGAACCCAGCAATTCCACCATTGAGCTCATCATGCCTACTTCACCGACAGAAGAAGGGCATGGTATTCTGCGGAGAGCAATGGAGTTTTGGGCGGTGTTTATGGACAAGTTCATACGGAGCTTTCCATCGCCCCTTGGTTCCAGGGCGTGTTGTACATAGAAAGGGAACCCTATCTCTGCTCGCGCAGAGAGATATGCTTGTACGAACATGATGGGAAATTGGCGTAACGAGACGGACGAATCCGCTCGGCGTTAAAGGGTAGGGAAATACCTCTTGCTTTTTTCATGGCACAGTTTCCATGGCATTTTCTCTATGGTTGAAAAGGGCATTGGCGATCAATTCCGTGGGTTCGACGTTGATAATTCACTTCCAAGCTTAAGATGTCTTCAGTCTCTATATATGACCATCCGTGACGTATTGCATATCATAGTTTGTGTATGCGATTATGCGATTTCACACTTAATCAAATACCCAAGGTATTTGCCAAGGGACTAACGAAGAAAGAGCTCCGACGCATTTCAACCCGTCCAGCCCGTCCCAGCTACTAGTATCAGCCCTGTCCATCCCACTCACTATCAGCCTCGAGCTTCTGCGTATACATACTCGTACTCCGCCCCACTTATTAGGGAGTCGTCCCTCCCCCCAGCCTATAAGCTGGTACTCACCAGTAATCTAACCACACCAATAATCTAACCAAAATTCTTCAGTATATGACATTAAAATTCAATTTCTAACCCAAATTTAAGTTATTTTAATTCGAAAAAAATATCATATATAAATGATCTATTTCTAAATTAATTAATATTAAATTAAGCGTTGCGATTATAAAGGCTAGTTTAGAATTTAAAATGTAATATAATAAATTGAATTTTTCCTATGAATATAAAATATTAAAATTGCAAAAAAACTAATAAAAATAAGGCGAAAATAAAAATTTATTATCTTAAAAAAAACTAAATTATGATCTTAAGGATATAATAAAAATAATAAAGATTTTTTTAAATTATTAAGAAAATTTGTTATTTTAATATAACAAATTGTATTTAAAATTTCGTAAAATTAGGTGTACTTTTGAGGGTATTTTGATTAGGTTTTCTAAGATCTAATTGGCTAATAAATATGCAAATATAGCTATTTTTCAAGCTGGTATATTTTAATAAAAAAATATAATAAAATTTTGAAAAAAGTTCTAAAATTATCTTATAAAGTTTCTAAATAATAGAATAATTTTTTCAAATTAAAATAGCTTGAATTAAACTAATATATCGAGAATTAATTGAAAATTAATTGAAAATTAATTTTGGTGTAGATTTGCTATACTGGAAATTTTGGTTAGATTACTGGTGTGGTTAGATTACTGGTGAGTACCAGCTTATAGGCTGGGGGGAGGGACGACTCCCTAATAAGTGGGGCGGAGTACGAGTAGTAGCTCCTAAACTAACCTCTGGCTTCGGACGAGGTAGCGTGTCTTTCAGGGCCCAATTATAGACTTCAGCAATAGCGCAAGCAAAGCAGTATATCAGACCATACCGAAAACGAATATAACGACGACAACGACGACGACCCAAGCTGCTGCTGTATTATTTTATTATCTACGATACTGTACCTGGTTGCCCGATGCTGGGTGATGCGCCGCGAGATACTGCTATTCCAACTTGACCCGCCTTGACGAACCCGAGCCCGCGGCACCGAACATCAGTAGTGCCTGCTTGGGCTTGTTGTTGCGAACGGAGTAGGAGAATACGAAGACTAGACATAGACCATACAGAAACCCAGAGGTACCAGAAAGGCAAAGGAATCCCAAAAGGGAAAGAATTCGGCCACCATGTCGTTCGACCAGCCCCTCCCGCCCTTCAACGCCTCGGACCCGAGCGCCTCGTTCCTCAGTACCTCGTGTCTGGACCTCCTCATGATCGAGCTCGTGCCCATGACGTACCGCGTCGCCAACGAGCTGGACGCTACGTCACCAGAGTCTTCCATGCTGGAGACGAATGGTGGGGGTGGGAACAGCGGTGCGCCGGCGGTAGGAAATGATGCGAGCTCGGTTGCGGCGACGGGGACGGTGGGGTCCAGGAGGCTGGATGAGGATGAGGAGCGCGACGCTGTGTTTTTTCGGTTGGAAGTGCTCGGGTATAGGGTTGGGTTGGGGCTTGTTGAGAGGTAGGTCTTGCGTGTCCTGCCCCTTTCCTCCTCCTCTATTTGACAAAAGTTTCCGTCGGAATGTTTTCCTATATATCCATCGCCCATCTCGACATCGCAGATCACACTTCTCTATATCACAAGTATCATAGCTAACTTGAGTGAAAAATAAAAAAAAGGTTCTCCCGCGACCGCCCGCGCTTCAACGACACGCTCGACGCCATCAAGTTCGTGTGCAAGGACCTATGGATGCTGGTCTTCAAGAAGCAGGTCGACAACCTCAAGACCAACCACCGCGGCGTCTACGTCCTCACCGACAACGCCTTCCGGCCCCTGTCCCGCATGAGCACCGACCCGGGCGGCCGCGCCGTCATCAGGGCCCAGCCTGTGAGTTTCCCTTGCCCTAAAAATCTACTTCACCCTCCCTATCCTCCCTATCCCCTCCTCCTCCTTTCTCTCTCTCTTTTTTCTTTCTTTCTTTTTTTTTTTGTTTTTTTTTTGTGCTTCGTAATCTCGTTACCCGTATATATATGGGTTACTTACACTGCTCTTTCTGCAGTTCCTCTGGTTTCCCTGCGGCATAGTCCGCGGCGCGCTGGCGGCCATGGGCATCGCCGCCACGGTACACGCCGAGACCAGCGAGCTTCCCGGCGCCGTCTTCCAGATCAAGACCATGCCGCTGAAGCAATAACAACTTCGTCTTCATGCTTGTCGCGGATCTTTGGTGGTTCTAAGAATTTGTCGAAGAAAATACGTGGAGAACCTCTACATATCTGCTAATTCTTTAAAAGATTGCGAGGTGCTGTTTTTTTGTTACCTACCGGGAATTTTTACTTGCCTAGGCACGGCGTAAATGCAAAAGGGGCAGGCGGCTGCGGGTCAGGAGCTACTCTAGCATTTAGAAAGCAACGGCGTTTTAAGGGGCTGGTTGGTTGGTTGGTGTTATGCTGATGATATTTTACAATACGGTTTCTTGAAAATCCACCAACTCTTGCTCGCAGCATATCATCGCCCTTGTCTATAACCCGTGTATCCTCTCATCAACGTCCGACCCCAGCCTCCAATGCGCCCCATCGACCATCATTCCGGTATCAGTTCTCTCGATTCTTCCGCAAAGCCTTAGAATGGGAATTTGGTACGAAAAGGTTTATGGGGGTTTCTTGGTTTATAATCGGGTGGTTTCAATTCACTCTACAACCTATGCAGACAGAACAGCATCAGTCATACGGTCCTCAACTGTCGCCAGCAACTGTCTTGTGTGTGTGTTTTGACTTTAAGGCTTCGTCTTGCACAAACCATGAAAACCCCTCCTTTTCTCGGTGGTTAAATAAAAGCATATCGCGTAACGGTCGTTACCATAGCGCTTCCACACACGCGCCTCATGGCAAAATCATTCCAGAGTGAATCAATCAACAAGGGGATAATTACTTTTGAGGGGGGTTGTGGGCAAAGGTAACACCCTTCTCGATGTTGCCCTTGAGGCCCTTGACGGCCACGTCCACCAGAGACTTCTCCTTTTCCGTGATGCCGGCCAGCGGGTTGGTGGCCTTCTCGGCACCAGCAGGCTATTTCGAATGGTTAGCACACAGCTTCGTGACGGTATCTCAGATGGGGATGTTCGCTTACTCCAAGTTCGATGGGGACGGAGAAGAAGTCCAAACCAGTGGCTTCCGCAATCTCCTTACCACCGGGGACACCGGGGAGGTAGACGAAGCTGGGCTCGACTAAACCCTTCTCGCCCTTGACGGCCTTGAGGACCTTCTCGGCGAAACTAGGGGAACTGTAAGTACTTTGATATTGGGGAACAATACAATCGATCTTACCGGTAACCAGCGTAAGCCATGGATAGGGTGGCGGAACCAGCACCATCCTTGGCCTTGACGACCTCGTCACCACCGAACTGGACACGGTTGACAAGAGCATCGTACTTGTCATCCGGGATCGTCACGCTCGGGCTGATCTTGCTGAAGAGTGGGACGATGGTCTCGCCGGAGTGGCCACCAATGACCGGTACGGTCAGCTCGCCCGTCTTCTTGCCGCTGATCTCGGCGACGAATGTCTCGGCACGCACGACATCAAGGGTGGTGACACCGAAGAGCTTCTGGGGGTTGAAGACGCCCTTCGCCTTGAGGACCTCGGCGGCGATGGGGACGGTCGAGTTGACAGGGTTGGAGATGACGAGGATGAAGGCGTTAGGGGCCACGTCGGCGGCGATCTCGATCAGAGACTTGACGATGCCGGCGTTGATGTTGAAAAGATCGTCACGGGTCATGTTGGGCTTGCCTGGGGTTCTTTATGTGAGCTATTTTGTTTCTTTGCGCCAATTCCTCGAAGTTATTGGGGAGGAGGCTTAGGAGAAGAGAGTGCTCACGGGGAATGCCGGCGGGGATGACGATGATGTCGGCATCCTTAAAAGCAAGCTTGCCGCCGTCGTCCTTGGGCAGGTAGCCCGTGGTTTTCTGTCAATTGTTATTAGAATCTGATTATTATTCTTCTACTACGGTGATGGCTTGGCTCACGGCATTCGAAGAGATGTGGGATAGATCAGTAGCGACGCCGGGAGTGTTGACGACATCGTAGAGCGCCAGCTCGTCAACGAGGGGGGATAGCTTCAGAAGGAGAGACAGGGGCTATTCGGTATTAGCTTGAAGCACTCTTGATTGACTTTGGGGGAGGAAACAGACCTGTCCAATACCGCCAGAAGCGCCGGCGACAACTAATACCTCATTAGTATTCTTCAAGCCCGGATTCAGAAAGATTGAGTTCGGTTGCGCTTCATACCTGCCTTAACCATGGTTGCGGTTTATATATTGAGTTGGTTGAGGTGGGGTAATCTGATGTAAGGTCAAGGGACCGGTACGTTAGTCTTGGCCTGAAAGAGTGAGACGAGGACAAAAGGCGAAGTGTGAAGACGAGAAGATGAGAGGAAGTTTGTCAGAGAAGATAAGAGACGGACATGCGAAACGATGCGAGAGCGGGCTTACAAACCTTGGATTTATATCTGGGATCATGCACGGAGCTCGATGATGAAGGAGCACGAAGAAGGCGAAGAAGGCGGGGGGAACGAGTCTATCCACACCAGCTTCTACCTACCTAGGTATGCGGTTTTGGCGTTACCCCACCATTATTTACTCTGTACTTGGAAGTACCTAGGTTACCTTTGCTTTCTCTACCTAGAGGTGAAGGGTACAACCTAGGAAAGTGCGATTACTACTGTGGAGGTATTCTACACCTTGGACCTACTGGAGGGGCTTCTAAACTTTTACAACAACACATCCTCACTAATTGCAATCTACCTCTTTTTGGTGATTTCGTCCAGGACGTACGAAGCGCCTCCGTGGTGATTAGACGTCGTATAATTATGGCCTTATAATTAAATAATCAATTGGTCACCTTTTGGACGATAAAAGTACACGAAAAACCACCTCCTCCACACCTACTCTATCGTCAGCCAAGAAGGCCCTCGTTCACACCAACGATAACTACCTGAAGCCTTGCGTTGCAAGCCCTATTCTACACTACGATATACCAGAAGCCTTCCGTCGCCATTTACGTTCTCGATCGAGTCCTGGGTACGAAGTTATACTCGTTATACTGCCCCAAATTTGTATACGTCAACGAAATTATTACTGTTGTACTGAAGGTATTGGGTGGCCAGTCACCAGTGTGTGTGCAGAGCCTGGGTGAGCTTGCGAAGGGACACATTAAGGCGTATATATTGTACTGGAGGACCTAATGGATTGATGGTGTTTGAAGAGAGCCCGTTGCTCGTGGATTACTGAAGCTATCGAAGGTCAGGGACGACCTCTTGTCTGTCCGTACTAGGTGAAGGGTACAATCAAGGAAGGTGCGATTACTACTGTGGAGATATCTTACACCTTGGACCTACTGGAGGGGTTTTACACTCTTACAACATAACATCCTCACCAATTGCAATCTACCTCTTTTTGGCCTAGTACCTCCCTACAGAGTGGTTACCACATGCAAGTAAGTTTGCTCTACAGGACCAAGGTACATCCCTCGTCCCTAACCTACACCTAACCTCTGCTGGACTCATCACCTATGTTCGATTGAATTATCTAACTTCTAATTCGCTATTTGTTCTATAAAGTACCTCTGACCCCTCAAGATTCATCCATAATCGATACCCATCTAACGATAGTACTAGTGCAAATTCATGTTCAGGTTCCGTTCCTTTGGTTTCCATCTGTTCCCCTAACCCGAGGCTATTGTACGGAATACAAATTACCTAGTATATCCGTGTATCGCTTTTCGCTTTGCCGTAGCCCATCCGATATTGCATCATAACGCCTTTCCCGAGGTTCAACATCGGAATCGGGCAGGTCCGGGCGGGCTGAAAAGGCAAAAACATCTACGATATTGAGCGACTTCGTCCCTTAACGACTTCTTTACGGCTTCGTCAAGAAACAAACCGGTCGACGGAACAATTTGCCAAAAATAGTTGCTGGCGAATGTAAGCCTCGTCTCCTAAGTCGACCCGAGATAGATACCATGCGGTCCGTCGCGGCTGGTACATAGCGAAAATAATTCAAAGCCCATTAGGTACAAGCTGAGCTTGGCTTGTCCAACAGTCCCCTTGGATTCCTTACGTGCCTTGGATCTGCAACGACTGGGATACTCCGGATAGCACTGCCGGATTAGATTGGAGATATCTCAACCTGCCGCCCCCTTAACAAACGTGTGCTGCGGGATATGTGATTATGCTTCAAATCACGCAAAAAGGGAGGCCTTTTCTCTTCATGATGCACATATTGCCCCGACGCCTTTGGTGATTGGGTTGACTACCAGATTAAATACACATGCCTATTCGCCGGCCGACATTATCTTTGTAGTCATAATCACTCTCTTCCGTACGCCCTCTCCCCTTTTGTAGATTAAATCTATGACTCAGTAGCGGCAGCCTTCTTGGCCTTTGCGCCTCGGGGCTTCGACTCGGGGGTGGGCTTGGGCTCCTTCAGGGACTTGCGGATGGCGGAGACACGGGAGACGGCGGCTTCGCGAAGGTCGGCTCGGTATCCGTTCTTGGCAGTCTGGCTGGCAACGGTCTTGTAGATCCTATCGTAGCCACGCATGTTAACAACCCATATTATCCACGTAACACATTGAAGTGCAAGTCTTGGAAGACACTCACTTCTTGGTGTTCTGGCCGCCGCTGTGGGTGACCTCAGTGGTGGACTTAGCGGGCTTCGACGCTGCGGACTCCTTCTTGCTGATGACCTTAACACCGCCCTTCTCAGCGGGCTGGACACCGATGGCCTATAATATCCCAACTGTGTAAGTGTCCCATAGTCGTCGCACAAGATTGAGTAGTCGCATAATCGAATTCATCATACCTTCTCGTTCACGAAACCGGCATACTAGTATATGTGTTAGTCAAATATTCCTGGTCCTGTAATGCAGCTCCTGGAATTGTAGCGAATTCTTACCTTGCGGGAGTTCTTGTTCAGCAGGTTCAGGGGATCCCGAGAGAACTGAACACCTCCAAACTGCTTTCTCTTGACGAGGTAAGAGTTGTTGCCTCCTATATATCACAAAAAGTCGCAAACATCCATTAGCCTTCTACCGTCCCCCACCAGTTCGATATTCGCTTGGAATTGGGTCGAAAACTCACGGACAATCTCCCAGACGAGGTCTGCGGAGACGTTGTTGCTGGTAGTGGATGCCATCTTGCAAATTAGGAATGTGAGGTATGGGAAGGTCGCAAGGAGTTGGGAATAGTCTCGTTTTCCTTTCAAGGATTTCGACAGTACCGTCTGGATTTCGAAAAGCTCCCCAGTCGCAAATGTCTCCCAAGTGTGGGAGTCGCTTAATTAACTGAATCTGTCCTAGCGGCGAATGACATAAACGGTACAAAGATACGAAGTGCATTCCCAAGGTTAAATGAGATTCCCACTTAAACCGCGGGACACCCGACGTAAAGTGAGACGCTTGAGCCACACGCCTTGGGACCGCTGTAGGACCCTTCGGTCGGGCTAAGCCCCTGCTACCTAGGTACCTATGGCAAGGTTTGCCCATCACAGCCCATTCGCTCACTGGTTCAGGTCCCCTATGCTCTAAGCTGGCGGCCACCAAGGAGCGTTCGGAAGTGTCGTCAGTTACGATCCTCTTCATTCTCTGGACTTCCCGAATTTCCTCACTAATGCGGCCACATCTTCCACCGATGGCATAATCTACCTGCGATATTTTCTTTCTTATTTCACAATTTAGTTGCGACCTGCCGAGTCTTTCTACGTTTACTTACCTAATTCACCTTTAATACACATCTCGTCTCCTACCTTTTCTTAAGTCCTGCGAAACTTTCCCACGCCCGAATTAGCCAACCATCAGCGGCCCCTCTCGATACCTCCGTCTCATACTCCGTACAACTAAACACCTGCTCAACCTATCTACCTACCCGCGAAAAGACAAACCTGAGCCACCGAAATAAAATAAAAAATGGCCTACCTCCTCTACTCGATAACACTGCTCGTCATAGTCACCGGCACGGCGCTGTACCTGACGCGCGGCCACTGGCTGCACCTGATCCCGGGGCAGACGTACCTCTACTCGCACCTGCCGAGCTCGTTCGCCGGCGACGTCGAGGCCGGGCTGTCGAGCAGCACCTTCGACCTCGGCGCCAATGTCGAGGGCGGCGATCCGCGCGCCGGCCTCGACGACGACGCCAAGAGGCAGATCCTCGCCATCATGAAGAAGCGCCGCCTGCCCTTCGACAAGGCCCGCCGCGCCTACATGGAGCAGCGCTTCTCCGCTAACGGCATCGCGGCCGACGGACGGCCCAAGGATCCGAAGTTCGTCAGCTTTTCGTGAGGTGGACGCAGGTATAGGCAGTGCCAGGCTACCAGGTCGACAACCTTCCTCATATTATTGCGCAAGCCCGCCCCACCCCCGAGCGCGGCTAATAGACGATAAGAATTGCGTTGGTATTGTATAAAGCCTGGTCGGGAAGTGTATAGAGGAGTTGGCCGACGACGGGATTTTTGTACTGGTGGAGTACAAGTAGTTGGACGGATAGACGGATGGAACTAACAACCTACCCTCACCATGACGAGCAAGTCACATTTCCTTTTTTCTGCGGCGGCAACGGAGTTTACGGATATGGGTTATTGCAAGGGATTGGTTTGCTACTATTGCCTTCGAAGGTCGGAACTACGCTGTTGATACCACCACATAGTTGAAGTGCTGTACAACGGAAGGGAGGAGAGGTCGGGTTGAAAATCTTGAAGTCGATCAAGAGGTGTTATTGGATTATTCAAGTTACTACGCTCAGCAGCAATATTTCAAGTCTTATCGATAATATATCCGGCTTTTTCTTGCAGTGTTTCTTCCTAAGTACCTATACATGAGTTAAGGTTGTGTGTTATAATTCACGTTGAAGTTTTAGACTCATTGCCTGCGCTTCAAAGAAAGGAATACTGAAGTTACTTTGCTTCTCGCATGTATTTATACGCCCCCTTTGAGCCTTACTTGGTCTTCTCTGTGTTACTTATCTTGAAACTGTACTCAAATGCGGCTGAGCACCCCTATCGATATTCAAATCGAAAAAATGCAGAGGAGTAACATTGAAGACCTGCTTATTGGTGACTGAATGTTGATACTCAGCAATTCCATTGATGCCCATGCGTGTGCAGCCTCACTTTTGGGTTTCAAGCCCGTATTACATGTATCGGCTCAAGTTTGCCACCGCTCTGTAATACCTTAGGTACTTTCTAGGTAGATATTATTGGTCTATTTTAATGAGACTTGTTTTACCTTACACGTGAAACCAATGTACTTACTATCAACCTAGAGGCTGGGAAGCTTTATCTCTCTCGGGTGAAGTGAATTTAAACTGCATTATCTGCAATTTAATTCACTTGAGTTCCTCGGTCCAGCCGATATGCAACTTTAAACTCAATGGGGCGACTGAGTAGCCACACATGTTACATCACCGCATAATATCTAACGAATAAGCTTTCAGCACATGTAAATAAATAGAGAAAACATTAGGTTTTATTTTTAGGTCATTAAAGCTGTAGCTAGCTATATCTTGCCGTCTTTCTTTCTCTCTATGGTAACGACGGGACGAGGAGTTGCCTCTTCTCTTCTTTTCTTCTTCTCCATCATCTCTCTAGATCAAAACACGTCGCTTGGCTTGATTCATCATATAATAGATGATTCGTCCCCTCTTCTAATTGTACCCTAAGTCAGGCGCTCCCGTTAAACGCCGGCCATTAACGAGGGGTCCTCGCATTCTCTCTCTCTCTCTCTCTCTCTCTCTCCCTGCCCGTATGTACAACGTTGCCTTCCCCATTGTATGTGTGTGTGCGTAACCAGATTAATTAAATCGACTTCATCTTACAAGTACCGCTCGCAGAGCAGCAACCCACTCTCGTATGCCAGCTGGGGTTAGAAGAGAAAAGCCTCTTTACAGGCAGCCAGCGTGCGCCGAGCAATTTGGCTTTAGTTGTTCTTCTTGGCCGCGGGAGCGTCGTACGTGCGGTCGTCCTCGCCCTCGACCTCCTTGACGAGCTTCTCCATCTCCTGGGCCTGCTGGCGCCACTGGTCCTCGCTCATCTTCTTCTCCTTGTGGAACAGGTCCTCGTCGGGCTTGCGGTAGGAGCTTCCGAGGCGGTCCCAGAGCGTCGTGTACTGGCCGTAATTGTAGTTGAAGTACAAGTGGTGCATGGTGTGGCATGCCGCGCCGTTGATGACGGGGCTGTCGGCCACGTACTCGCCGTCGTGGACCATGATGGTCCAAAGGTTGATGAAGATGAAGAGGCCGACCGACACGAACTTGTTGAGCGGGAACAGCATCGGGAAGATGTGGTACGGCAGCGACTGCGCCCACCCGTCCACCGGATGGAAGGCGTGAGACGCGAACGGCGTCGGCATGATCCACTTGTGGTGCGGCTTGTGCAGGTGCTTGTACACGCGCGGGTGGTGCAGGCCCCGGTGGATCAGGTAGATCAGGGCGTCGGTGAAGAGAATGAAGAAGGGCAGCTGCAGCCACTCGTACCATACGCCAGGTCCCTCCGCGGGCGTGTCGTAGAGCTTGGTATATCCGTTGACTTCGAGCAGCCAGAAGGGCGTTGTTAGGAGGGCCATGCCCGGCATCGACTTGTTGGCCAGCTTGATCTCGAGCCACATCTGGTTCTTGAGGTACTTGGGATGTTCCATGGCCTTCTTGTCGAAGACGAATATGTACGAGAGCGAGGCAAATACGAAGTATAGGATGAAGCCGAAGACCCTAGGATTGACACGTATTAGTTATAAACACAGGTAAGCTGCGGGAGAGGACCGGCCACGAACCAGGTGATCATGAATAGCGTAATGGCCTGGCGATATATATTATCTCGATCCCACATGCTCATGTACGCGTATTTGCTTGGTTGGAACGAGAAGTATGGATTTGAAGACTCGAACTTCCATTGCGAGCCCGTGGCATTAGTGTTATCTAGGAAGTCGTAGGGAGCCGATCGCGCAGGGAGCGCAAAGGCGTAGGCATAGTCGCCTATGAAGGTGTCGGTGAGCTCGAGTACGACATCCATCTTGAAATGGGGAGTAGTAGAGGCGATTGGGGGAACACGACAGGAGCAACCAGGAACGGGAAAAGCGAAGGTAGGTATTAAAAAGAGTGTGTGGGATTAAGATATCCCAAGAAATTTGCAGGATTGCAAGCTGAAGGTTAGAGGGTCTATGCAATTTCGCGGGAGCGAGTCAGGCAATGGAATCCCCTAATTGGGGCCTCGGAGTTTAGATCAAATTTGATCGGGCCTTCAGGGGACGGTACCTAGGTACCTAGGTAGTTAGGGGACCCTGTGCGTTTGTGTTCCTGACTAGAGCGCTAGCTACAGCAGTCGTGGCTAACGATTAGCTGTTTAATCGATAAGCCCAATCGCCTGAAGGGGGAAGTGAATAGAGTTTACAAGGCCGTGAGATTAATGAGTTTCTTTTTTTCTCTGAGTAGCTTTTTCTGATTAGCAGTGGGCTATCTCTGCCTTTATTCCTTTTCTTCTCATATCTTACGTCGAACCATCCTCTAGTCACATCGGCCCATTCGGATCGACTACGGGTGACTTAACCCTTGACAGTTCCAAACTAGATAGGCCTGCTAATTGCGAGAGGAAAAAAGAAGAATCGAAAAGGGGTTGATGTGCAGAATTGGCTGATGGCGGCCCGCCCTCTGATTCGTGAATGGCATGACACCACCGGAACCTCTAGCTTCCGAGCCTCCAGAACCCTGGGATCCAAAACTAAAGCTGCAGAGTGGCGGTAAACTCCATGTTTGATCGGGTTGGTCCTCTACGTAATGACAGCATTAACCTTTTTAGGTTGTGCGAAAAGCTGCATATCGGCTCGTCGCTTCCGATCTGATAAGGCGGAAATGTCAGACACCCCGCTTTTAGTTCCCGCCCCGTACGGCAACTGTTAGTTCCTCTCGTATTCGTATTGCGCCCTTCTTTCACACGTGGAGGCGGCGATGGCTGTGACACCTTTCAGTAATAAGTCATGATACGCATATATTTTCCGATACATCGAGCCTGTCATTGCAGCGTTGGTACGGGGCGGCTTTGTCATGATAAGGGCAGTCTTCAGTTGCACTTCAAAATCAACTGATTCTGCAGCGCTTAAAAAGCTCCGTCCATGTTCTACCAATTTGATCCGCTACGGCTTGCGGCAGTTGTCTTACATAAATCACGTCAATATCGTATGCCACGTAACCACATATAAGGCACTGTGTTACCTACCCGATAGGTGGTTCCACATTCATCAGGTGTTTGCTCAATCGGTGTCCATTTCGTTGCTATATACATGAAGGATTGGGAGGTGCTGCTAGCACACCTTGAAAGGGCATCAATGCTCAGGCTCGTCCGGGCCTCTCGGGACTGTGTGGTCGATAGCCCACTGCCGGATGCTATTGAAGTTCCTGCACGTGTGCGGCGTGCTGTAGTTAGGCCACGGGTCTCCGTCGTTGAAGGGGAAGTCGAAACTGAAGACACCGATGTCGCCCTGGCACATGACGAACTGCCGCAGCGCGTCGATGCAGTGATCCAGATGGCCCTCGAGGTCGTGCTTCGGCGCCGACGTGTCTCCTCCCAACGGCGCATAGTAATCTTTGTACACGTTCTGCCGTAGCAGGTTCAAGCAGTGTAATTGATGGAACACCTCGACAGCAACCCGATAGCCTGGTTTACCGTTTTGGTCTGTGATGGCAAGAGAGCTGTCGGGGTCGAGACCTAGATTCAGCATCTCGTCGCGAGAAATCATCGTGTCGCCGACTAAATTTCACGTTAGTCTTCGGTACAGGTCTATCTTGGATGGCGCCCTTGAACATACCACGTGAAATCTCTTCCCACTTCGCGTCAACATCGTCGCCTTTGCCAATGTAAGGGCCCTTTGGTACCGGGGGTAAGTCGAAGTGCTGTGTCTCGTACTTGACTGCGCTGGCGGCGGGTGCTGATGACTCTGTTAGATTTAACTCTACTTAGACAATAGTATGACCATTGTGGAACGTACACCACGCTGAATATTTCTGCGTGTAGTCTGCTTCCGTCGCTTTCGCAGTTTTGGTGCAGAACGATAGCGTAAAAAACGCCACAGAGAGGGATAGGAGTATGGCATGGCATATCCAGACCCAGTGCGGACCTAGTCTTCGCAGGCGCTCCGTTATGAAGTCGGTTTCCTTATCCTCCGTCCACTTCTCATCAACCACTCCCTCTTCTTTAGCAAGGAAAGGTTCCTCATCAAGAGGAACGGTACGGTACGATTTCGCCATGACTGAATATTATTAATAATTAAAGAAAAAGGCACACCGGGTGCTCCAAACGAAACAAACGAAGGGCTCGATGCTTGGGAGAGAAGAGAAATGGTCGAGAACGAAAGGAAAGGAAGAAAATAGGTAATATACCTAGACGTGAAGAAAGGGTTTCATTCTACAAGACCCTGTCTGAGGGTCTGTGGACCGCCTACCGTAATGGTAGTTACATGATATTGGCATCGAAAATCTTGGCTACGATGCTCGATGAGCGCAAAGAATCGCCGTTGATTGGCATTGGCAAAAGATAACAGCCCATCGCGGAGGTAACAGAATCGAGCATCACTGTCTCAGAAAAGGTCCGAGGTGTATCACGATAGCGCTGAGCACCAAACAAACCGGCAATCACACAGGTGCATTGCCGTTCCTGGATGCCTACGAGAGTAAAGGGGCGGCCTAGCATCGCCGTCTAGCAGGGGGTGAGAACGGGGTATGAAACGCGATGCGCCGGAGAAGCCGGGTTCTAGAAATTATCGCTCATGAACAGCAAGCCAATGCAAGTATATCATAACGAAAATACCTAAATCACATCAAATCAGCGTATGAAGATGATGATCGACTTATTATTTTGAATTGATGAAGCGAAGATGCAACGGACTCGGACTCGTTCTCATAATTGCCAGTTGATAGTTCGAATTTCAGGAGTCCACTTTTTTGCCTCCCAGCGAAGTCTGTACCGTTTCAGCTCCAACTCAAAACATCATCAAATCCTCTGACGATTATGTAATGATAGAACAGAATCCAATTGGTTACTTCGCTTGAGTTCAAAGTTTACCGTGGAATGGAGTGGCTTTCTCCAACAACCTACCATAACCTTGCATTGAAATCTTGAAATCATATAGTTTTAACTTTATCGCACGATTAGCGAACGGCTGAGACAGACCATGATAGGCTTACCCAACATACGTTTGCGTAGTTCGAATCTTTATTAGTTGTTCCTGTCCCAGACGCAGGGTGAAGTATTCGTCATGTGGAATTATGAGATGAAGTTCTTCTTCACCACACCCAGCTCATGAGGTCGATAGCACCGGACTTCCTCGCATTCGGACGATCAATCCATATGTTACCATTAGATGACGATGAGCTTACGTACCTTAACTCCTAAGATCGACGAGGCGAGTCAAGGCCGTCTGAACTTGTCCAACGGCGGAAAGTCAGCAACTGTCATGTGTGATTATACCGATAAACAGTTCTTTGCAATCACACTATAGTAATTCGTCTTACATCCTTCCGCAGCAGGGCCGGGGGCAATCATCGGCCAATTCAACACATCCATATGCCGGTAGCTGCGCGTCGACGCATAGGGCTAGGTGGCGGTATGCAGCTTCGCTTGAGGAAAATATCGCCTGCGGCAGATAGGTACCTCACAGATCTATTCAGCTCATAATTTATGTTGCAATCAATAATACTTCAGCGAGCAAAAACCTTTCAAAGGATACCGGCTCGGATTTATCAGGCTGTGATACGACTCCCTAGTCTCTGACGCCAGATACGGGATCTAAATCACAAATTCCCATATAGACGATATGTATCCCCTGAGGCACGGCGCTAGCCCAACGCTAACATATGATATTTCTACTGGTTGACAAGGGTGATTGAGCCAATCAGATTAAAGCAGATTAAAAGTGCAGTACAAGATGGAAGAGATGGCCCTGATTTAGGCTAGGGATCTGATTGGGTATATCCTATGGGTCAAAAAAA
Source organism: Hypoxylon sp. FL1150 (assembly GCA_022495205.1). NCBI lineage: Eukaryota > Fungi > Ascomycota > Sordariomycetes > Xylariales > Hypoxylaceae > Hypoxylon > Hypoxylon sp. FL1150. The sequence goes on along the minus strand of MU376188.1, from coordinate 220,311 downwards.
GCCCTGGTTCCGTCCGAAGTTCTTATTGGCTTAAGTCTTTTACCGGTCCATAAAACCTTATTTGTATGTAAGAATTGTATATAAACTAATAGAAATAGCTGTAAAAAGATATACATGTGGGTCAAAAAAAGCCCTGGCTCCGTCCGAAGCTCTGATTGGCTTAATTGCCCTTGTCAACCAGTAGAAATATCTTATGTTAGTGTTGGGCTAGCGCCGTGCCTCAGGGGATAAGATCACCCCAAGAATTCTTTTCTGCTAAAGCATTGTGACTCTCGGACAAAGACGGTTCGCCAAGGTTGAACCCTTATTCTACCAACCGAATCTTGAAGCTAACTACATAGTACGTACACATGTAGAGCTTTGCTTCGCTGGTTGGGTGTGTGGAGCTGGTATGGTTGGCCTATTATTGGAGACGGCTATGGCTATCTTCACTCCCTACCGTTCGATCGGAGATTAGTTATATCCGGATGGGCGAGAAAGAATGTACCTAATTAAAGACATCACCTCCCGTGTACCCGCAGGGCTATACAAAGTTTGCTCCGGATCTAGTAGCGATAGCAAACTTACCGACGTCTTATCACGAAACTCTCCTGTCATTGATCACCTGATCGAATATCCATTTGGAGAGTAATTAGCACCCATTCCCTTGTGAATCTAGAAGTCGGCTCAACCCTTTTGAGGCCGCACGATTTATTGGTATGGATGTTGCGTTAAAGTGGTGGGGGGAGGAGGTTAGGTATCTTTTGAAGTCAAACCCACCCAAACATCACGCAAAGTTGGCTTGCTACCAGATAGGTAGGAGTGTTGGTTGGACTTCACACCAGTCAACTCACCGAACGCCCATTGGCCATATCTTCTTGCATGTGCGGATTCTTACCTACCCAAGCTAGCTCATTTGCTGGTACGGCCCTCCTATGTATTCTTACTCCCCCTGTTCCCCTATTCTCCAATCTCGGGAAAGCAAAGCACGCACACAACATCTCCGTTCTCTTCCTTACGAATACCAATACCTTGTACATGGCGGCAAGATTCCCGATTACTTATTCAGACCACGTACGTAGCACTGCACTGCAAAGCACGAAAGGAGGCGTTCGGACGATGCAACACATCGAACGAAAGTGCCTCCATACATCTGCATCGCAGACAGGATAAAAAAGCCTTGCCCACCATTATTTCCTGCCTGTTATACTCCCGCCTACATATACATGTACATACATATGGATACTCACTTACATACATGTCACACATCATACCCACGCAGCCCACCCACCGTTTCTATCTACCATCTGTTCCATCCACATACTTCCACATACATCATAGTTGTACCGGATGTTTCTAGTGTACCTAACCCATCACGCTTACCATATCTGGCCAAGTGGGGGCCCCCAACAGCCTACTACTATGTATGTATTCTGCTATCGTGATGAGATTTTCGCCCAGTACATAGTGTACCTGGATAGTAGCCGCTACATACATCCCAGCAGGCCTCATATCCATGGATGTACCTATCTCATCCGGAGGTACTCCAGCAAGGCCCGATGAGCTAGTTTTTTTTTTTTTTTTTTTTTCTTATAGTAGGGGCCCCTCCTCCTGTTTCCCCCATGTCCCCACCCATAATGTAGGCAGCCTTAACTCGGCAATCCTACTGAGAACATAAACTGTACCGAAAAGAGTAGTAATTTAATTTGCTACTATCCAGGGCTGAGGGAGGAAAAATAAAAGCAAATATACTAAAATCTCTTTACCCTAGCAACCCAGTTAGCCATGTACTGTGTACTGCTATATGTAGTATCATTGGAGCTCTGAGTGGACCATGCATACATCTTACAAGGTAGGTACCAACCTTAGGATCAACTCAAGATTCTGAGGTACGTACTGTCCTCTGCAGGGATCCATCGCTGAACCTACCTTGTTCACTACCTAGGTACATAAGGTAGCCCACAATCTCCACTCCCGCCCACTCCAGTAAAGGCCGTGCACTTGCATCCAGCCATCAGACATCAGCCATAAAACAACCAAGATACCTCGTACCTTAGTTGCCATAATAAGGTACATGTCCACTATTTCACACTTCCACACATTCATCCAGCTCGTGCCTAGCCCCCGAGCCCTTATCAAACAAATCTGAGTATTACCAACCTTGGTTTCTCTCATCCCTTCCCATTTTTTTTCTATCCTTTTCCAACGCTCCAGTGTTCTTCCCCAGCCTTGTCAACGTCGCCCCATCGCCGTCCCGAAAATCATCAACATTCGTCCTCGTCGGCGCTATAGTAACGGCGACGACGCAAGATCGCGCCTTGCCATATACATCACTGACACCTATTCGACACCCTTCCACCCGACCATAACCGGCCTTGTCAAGTCCCGTACGGCTTAGACAATTGGGTCGTGAGGGTGGGAGTGTTTGGTCGAATAAGAGCCTACGGACTATTCAACAACGTTTAATCGTAGAATACACGCGACATTCCATCTAGAACCCATCACCAGCATCACAATACCTCGGTGTCGTTATTGGCCAAGGCCCTAATAATTATTCGACCACGGCAGAGTCCATTCGCGCGACGATTCTCGATACGCGAAAATGTCTATGTACCCACACCGCGGTCTGCCGCAAAATGCGGCGCGTCTCAACGAGCTTCTCGAACAGATCCGAACTGAATTTGACCAACAAATCCGCCTCAATGAAGGCTACGAGCAACAGAGTAAGTCAACAAAACACCCCCAACCGATCATGAAAGAGACGCTGGCTTTCAATGCGCCTGATCCCTTCGCCAAGATAAATTCGTTAGCTCGGTGCCGGCGCGAAAGAATATACTAAAGACTACGTAGTTCAGCAACAGGTCCAAGACGCTCAGCTCATAAGAGAGAAGGTGTACCAGCTTGAACAGAATCATATGAATATCAAAGCTAAGTAAGGAAAATGGTGCAGCTTGTCTAAAAGCTAGGAGACGATGATCTGACACGAATATAGGTATGAAGAAGAAATGGTCTTGCTACGACGCCAGCTCGAAGCAGCACGAGGAGGTGCCCCCCAGCCCACGATGCCTGGCCCTCCTCAACATGGCGGCCCGTCCGCAGGCCCTCCTCCCTCAATCGGAATGGGCAATAATCTTTTCAGCGGTATAATGACTGGCCAGGGCGGTCAAGGCGGTCTACCGCCCCAGCCGACTCCACAGGAGCAACCGCCCCCGGGACCCCAGCATCAAATCCCGCAGCCGCCTCCGGGACTACAAGGCCCTCCTCCGCCTCCGCCGCCGCCTGCGCAGCAACCGCCTTTCCCGCAGCCCTACCAGGGCCCTGCTCCTAACGGGTTCCCTGGCCAGCCTCCTCAAACCACCGCTTCGCCGGGGCCGGGCAAGCGTGGCATTGGTAGACCTCCTGCTGGCGGGCCTGCTACTCCGCAGATCAATACGCCAATGCCTTACGCAGGACCTGGCGCTTCTCCACAGGTAGCCAACCACCCAGCCCCGGACCATAGAGGAATGCCACCTCATCCAATTGTCAACAATGCGCTTGGCGATTTGGACGTCGAACGTCTCCCGGCCCACGTGAAGAAGACCCGTGATGACTGGTTTGTAATTTTCAACCAGCACGTTCCGCGCATGCTAGATGTTGATCTGGTTCATACTCTGAACCACGAAAGTGTCGTCTGTTGCGTGAGGTTCAGCCACGATGGTAAATACGTGGCAACGGGATGTAACAGATCTGCCCAGATCTACGACGTGAACACGGGAGACAAAGTGTGCGTGTTGCAGGATGATAGCGTTGACGTCTCGGGGGACTTGTATATTCGAAGCGTGTGTTTCAGTCCTGATGGCAAGTACCTAGCAACTGGCGCCGAGGACAAACTCATCCGTGTAAGTTTTCTCTCGTACTGATGCGTTGCCAGCCCACCAGTCTCCGTGAGTTTACCACTTGCTAATTAACCTAGGTGTGGGACATTTCTACCCGAACTATCCGTAACACGTTTGCCGGCCACGAGCAGGATATCTACTCGCTGGACTTCGCAAGGGACGGTCGAACGATCGCATCTGGTAGTGGCGATAGGACCGTGAGACTTTGGGATATTGAGCAGGGCACGAACATGTTGACCCTCTCCATTGAAGACGGTGTGACAACAGTTGCCATCTCGCCAGACACCAAATACGTTGCCGCTGGTTCTCTTGACAAGAGTGTACGAGTTTGGGACATTCATCAGGGATACCTACTCGAGCGCCTGGAAGGTCCAGAAGGCCACAAGGATAGTGTTTACTCTGTGGCATTTTCTCCTAACGGCAAGGACCTTGTGAGCGGTAGTCTTGATAAGACTATAAAGATGTGGGAACTGTCGTCGCCTCGGGGTGTGCAAAACCCCGGTCCTAAGGGTGGGAGGTGTGTGAAGACATTTGAGGGTCATCGGGTTGGTACTAATCTCTCCGTTCCGCCCTTCGATATACTAACATGAGTAGGATTTCGTCCTCAGTGTTGCTCTGACACCCGACAACAGTTGGGTCATGTCGGGCTCCAAGGATCGGGGCGTGCAGTTCTGGGATCCCCGAACCGGGTTCACGCAGTTGATGCTTCAGGGCCACAAGAACTCCGTCATCTCTGTCGCGCCCAGCCCAATGGGCAACTACTTCGCGACTGGCTCTGGCGACATGAGAGCGCGTATTTGGTCGTATCGTGCGATATCCTAAGACGAGAACGGCAATAGAAGCGATCATGGTCAAAGCGCAGTGGATTTGGATGTCACTGCCAGCAATCAACATATAGCCAATATTCCCAGATGTGACAGGGCAGCCAAAAGAAAATGGATCTCAATCTTCAGTCAACCCAGGCGTTTCTATCACCATACTTGTCCCACGAGGCGCTCGAGAAAATCAAAGAAACCGACGATACGTTGTCAATATAACGAATTGGCAAACGAGAGAATATCAAAGAGGAAACCAACCAAGAAATCGAGGGCGGAGGGGAAAGGGTTTAAATTCTGCATCGGGTCTCGGGTCTCGTATCAGCAACGAGATTCTGAAGAACTTGTGCCGAAGTGGAAGTGTACTATCTAGCTTATACCAGGAACTATTGTCACGCAGGTTTTCATAGTAATTGCAAAGGATGTGTTTTAAATGCCCGTGTAGTATTTTGGGTGTAAGTAAATTCAATGCTTTTTCCGGGTATCTGTAATGGTATAATATGGGAAGGCATGCTGTCTATTAAACGTCGCCGTCTGTATCTCTTGCGGATCAAAATAAGCCCTTGAATAAGTTGTCGAATTCGTCGCCGTCTTTCCTTGTCTTCTTTTTCTTCTTGATTGGAATTGAGTCCTCTTTGCCAAGGACGCTCTTGATATCTTGGCCTTTTGCTTTGGAGGTAATATCATCACCGCCACGTTTGTGAACATCTTCAGTCAAATTGGACACACCGGGAGACTCCAAGCGGCGGCTCCCGGTCCCCTCCTCGAGCTTCTGCTTCTTCCGCCGCAGCTTCTCGGCCCTCGCTACTTCGTCCCGCGAGATCACTGCCCCTATCTGACCCAACCCCTCGTCCCCGGGCGCTCGATCAGATCGGATCGGCGCATGTAGTTTCTTTGCGTCACCGGCGTCGCCGCGCCCCTCGACCGACATGGTGCTGATCACATGTCCCAGCGCAGAGACGTCGTTATCCGGACCCATTGGCGCGTTTCCAGTTACTCCCACACAGGCAGCGTTAACCTGCGCCAGCGCGCCGAGGAGCACAACACCTAATGTGGCAAACTGGTTATCCGCAGTTAACTGCGAGAACGCCCTATTCGTATCTCATTAGCGCCTGAGCCCCCAATTACCCCTATGACATCATCGCCCGCAAGCACACTCACAAATAACACCTGGGCACCAGAACATCCCGCAGCCAGCGCACGTGACCGCGTACTTCCTCCTGCTGCTCTTTTGCTTCCTCTTCGACTCGCTTGCGCTTCTTACTCTTGGCAACACCGCTACTGCTACTACGGCTGCTGCTAGATCTGGTGTTAGAGTTGGAAGTATTGATTAGTGACGAGAGGGAGGCGAGCTCCTCGACTACCTTGTCGACGCGCCGCCGCAGCATGCCGAAGGCGCCCCACCACGCTGCGCGCCGGTGCTGGTTCCGGTTGCGGTGGTTGAAGCCCCAGAGGACCGGCTGCAGCGGCCGCAGCCGCTCTAGGGCTTGTTCGTAGACATTGCTGGCGATGGTGCTGCCGCCCGCGACGGTGGTGAAGGTGGCGGTGGCGGTGGCGTCGGCGACTAAGAGGGAGGGCGCGGGTACCATTACATCGTTCGCGAGGTTGTGGTGGTTTTGTGTCGTGTCGGGTGTGAAAATAATGGGTAGAAGATAGGTTGACCTAGCGGATAGCGACATGCACGTACCCGCGAGATTACGTACCTAAGAGATGTGGGACGGGCGACGGACCGAGGATCTGCCGTGTTTGAATCTTCCCCCCTATTCCCTATTCGCTTCCGAACTTCATATATCGAACATTCGCAAATTGCTTCAGATCTCTAATAAGTAATCCACAATCATTATTCCGATGCTACCGAAACTAACAGAGGGGTACATAGGGGCTCATATCATTGCGTAATTCCTTTAGACAGCTGGCTATAAAAAAACAATCTCATTAGTCGATGTCAATGTCGATTTACCTTACCCTAGGCCAAAACCGGTGCAGCAGCCGCAAGCCGCCAGGCTATTGAGCGATTATCTAGCCAATAAAGAGATAATCTAGGACACGCCTCGGTAATTTCAAAGTTGAAAGAGCTTTATCATTTGACTGCAGTGTTTCTGCTTAGCCGTAATCATGGAGTTCCAAGTCATTACCAGTTAACGACTTAGCCAGTGAATATTACAATAAAAACTACTCGACTTGGAAGCCTTTAACAATCACAGCTATCAAGCAGATATTTCAAGTCGATAGCTAAGAGATACTTGGTCTTAGTCTATACCGATAAGATTAGTCCAAGTTTCGTCTATACGTAACTAGTTCTCAGTCATAACGAGATATGAACAATCAGGTGGATAATGTGAGATGCTTAGGGAGGAGATATTCAATTGGATGAAAAACTAATCTATGTAGTAATAATATCATCCTTCGGAAAGTATGCCCTTAACTATCTAAGATGCAAAGTAGAGCAAGACCAGCGTCCAAGATTAGGGGTCACGCAACCACGCTCCTAGGTTCTAGTATATTCATCAAAATCCACCCCATCTTTCGAAAGAGACTCCTCCCAGCCGGCGCTGACTTATATCAAACGTAGCGCCGGATATGCTCCGTGTAGTGTTTCAGTTTTTCCACATCGATGACAAAATCTCCTCTCTCATATAGAGCCGGATCACGCAGACACAATAGCCTCAGCAACAGGACTAATTCACCATTGGATGCCGGGTCGCTCGCGTTCTTCGAGATGGTGATACTCTGGCGAAGTACGGTACCAGCGGATCCCTCCGTCGTCGAGGAAGCGATAACGCGTCTCCTCCTTCTCCTCTCCTTCTCACACTTCTCGATCAGGAATCATCTAGTCGCGATACGCAAAAATGACGAGCAGCACGAACTTGACCTAGTGTTCCGGTGCAGAAACCAACCATCGCATGTCCTGATGCAATGTCCCGGGAGGCGCAGAATAGCCAACTGCGACTACCGGCGTAGGCCATCCGTCCATACCCCCTCGCTCTGGGGGTCGGGCCGGCGATAGTAATACCAAGATATCTAACAAGCGTGTAAGGTTATTATCAGTGTCCCCCTTATGAAGGCAACAGCTAAAGATATTGAAGATTTTTTTTAAGATGGATGGGACAAGAAAGATAAGGAATATGAAGAAAGAGAGAGGAAAAAAAAAAGAATGTTCAATTGCCAAGGGCCGGAATCGAACCGGCGTCTCCAGTTAGCAAGGTGGTGGGCATGTACTAGATCCCCCACGCTGTGCCCTAGCAGCCACGGTTCTTTCGTGGTGCCTAGCAACCGCGGTCAGGAGATTTTAGTGCCCATGCCGTCGCTCCTTGCTGTCCCAGAATCTTTACCACTAGACCACCTCGGCTTAAGGTTGTCTTGTTTCATTGAAAACTGGTACTGCACCTGTGCCTTATGACCCTTCTCTTTGGGAGGGGTTGTTTGCTCGGGACGACAGTGGGTTGGGTTGTCACTACTGGCTAGATGGAGGGGCACGACGGCAGTGTACGTGATACTTAGGCCATTGGCTTAGCTTTGAGCGAATAAACGCATCTTAAGTAGCACCTATATGTCAAAACTACCTAGGTAGGTACGCGGTTTGCGAGTCGACTTGCAACTTAATTCAGATCATGTTATAGAAACCCATCAACGGGAATCTTCTTCACGAGCATCGACTCACAATACCATTGATTTCTAGTAGCCCACATAGCTTTAAGTCCAATATGACAGGAGTACAGACGTGGTGAGCAATTAAGCGTTTGATAGTTATATATATAAAATCATGCTGGTGCTGGCATATGGGTGTTGCGACATGCACGCGCTGCTCCTGAATGCTGTCTACGGTACAGCCCAACCACCTCATAATGTTCACTGCAGCACTTTAACTCAGCAACATTAACATAACTTAAACCCGATATGCATTACTACTTATCACATACTATTTTGAACGCCTACCCACATCCCTGAACCCTCATCTCCCTTATCCTCACCAGCTCCGGCATCTTCGGTTCGCTCTCACCCTCACCCTTACTCTCCCTGCGCCAACTCCCTATCCTATAGCACTCCTCCTTCGGGCTCCCGCTCTGCGTCCTACTGTGGCGCACGGCCACCGTACCAGACCGGCGCCACGAGTAGTGGAAGGGGCGCGAGGTGTATGAGTGTGAACGGTGGCGCGACAACGAGAACGAGCGTGAGCGCAAGGACGGCGACGACGCGGTGCCCCCGAGCACGCGCCTGACGAGCGGGCGCAGCGTCGCCATCGACGACGCGACGATGCCAAAGCCGACTTCGGCTGTCGACCAGATGGCCAGATCCGTGAACTCGTACATGAAGTCGCCCGGCTGCGTCAGCTGCCAGATATACGGGATGCGGACGATGGTTGCCGAGGATGCGCTACAGATGTATGATTAGCAAAGTCTCTGGTTCGATATAATAGTATATAAGTGCTTAGGGAAAGGGGAAGGCGGAGACGGACAGAAAGTCGGTGATTAAGATAGAAAAATAGAGGGGGGGGGGGGGGGGGAAGAAAAACATACATAGATCCAAGAGCCAGAGTACCAGAAACCAAGACCTTGCTTCTTCTGGACAGCCCAAGATTCTGCACCAGCGCTATGGGCAGCAACCCGAGTATCCAATCGGCCATAGCATTGAGAGCGGCGGCCACATACGTGCAGCCAATGACCATATCGTCACTCCAGCACTTGCCCACCGCCCCCGGGGTATATTTCAGCCAGTAGAACGAGACAGGCTGGCACTGGAAGGCGGCCAGGAAGGTGTAGAAGACGTGGTAGATGAGACACACTAGCAGCGTGGTGCAGAGAAGGGATCTCTGCCACGCCCGCGAGCAGATGCGGAGCAGAAAGATGCCCACGGTAAACTTGGTAAACATGGACGTCACGACGTAAGATAGCTCACCGGCCCATCTAGCCTGTCGGAGAGGCAAATTAGTCAACAGCGTATCCCATGTTGGGGTCCCAGAAGGATTGAGTACCTTGAGGGCAAGCGGAATCTGCTCAGCAGGGACAACGTCGAGATGTTTGCCTGCTCCGTATGAAATACTTTGCATGACAATCGTCGCGTAGGCTACGAAGCAAGCCTGTTATGATCAGCTGTGAGCTAAATTTTGTCTTGGACAGTAATGCTTTACCATCGATGCGACAGCCAACCAATCCTCCACCTGAAACACCTTGAGGATGTATAGTCTGACATAGCACCGGAGCGACACGGTGAGGGCTGCGAGGCCCAGGAAGAACAGTGTAACAGCAGCGAGCTGGGGTCCGCGGTCATCGACCGCCATGGTCTCGAATGGCGGTATGAATCATCTAGCAAAGCCACAGTATATAATAAGGAACCAGGAGTAGCCTAGAAGCAAACTGGCCCAACGGGCTACCTTGAGAGTAAGGGTGATCACATCCAAGTGAGTCACAAAGGGGTCGATGGAGGACAAGAGCTGACACAAAACAACACGACACAAGCGAGAGAACGCAAACAGATATAAATATATTCATATCAGATTCAGCAAGCACACACACGCTACTCAAACATAGTCCGGGGTAACAGACCATGATCGTAACAACGCCACCCTTGCGACGCGCGGAGAAGACAGGGGGTATAGTCGGCCCCAGAAGTCCCAGCAAACAAAGTCGTGTGGGTATCCTCAAAGTTGCTCTCTCGATTGGCGATAGAACGGCGAGCCACGCCATCCATGAAAGGGGAAACATGTCCGCCACGATGCTCATGTTACCCATGCCACCAGCACCGAAGGCCCTTTTCATCGGGCCGCCAAGGCTCGCCTAGCTCAACTGACTAACACGCTTATGCGATCGTCAGACATCGGCCTCTACATAGTAAATGTTGCAAATCCCGGTTCCCACCGCGCCGGGGCAACGGGCTCGTTCTCGTAGGTGTGCGACTCTTTGTTTGTGGTTACCCGAAGAGCTGCATGGTTGCTGTACAATGTCCAGGGGAAACAGGAGTCATGTCGTGCAAGACTAAAAGAAGGAGAATTCCAGGCGTTGGCCCAAAGAGGAAGGCTGTCGTTGGAGAAGTTCCGGCCCCGGTCTTCGTCACATGGTCCGCGGCTCGGTGAAGGCCGTAGCAGCATCGACGAAAGAAGGCGAAGACGGACTTGGCTAGTCCGCCGGCATCTGAGTAGTGAGAATGGGAATAGGTCCGAATGAGGCAGCTCGATAAGACGTAGACACTCTTGAGATACTGAGACTGATGCGTCTGGCATAAGGAACATGGATGGCATAGTCAATCGATAACGAGAGATCGACAATCCAACCCCACCGAGGATAGGACCGAAGATGACAGGGCCTATACAACGATGGGTGGCTGTCGCATACCGCTTCAATTGCGGGGGAACAAGGGTGGCTTCTGTTTGAACATGGGGTTTCGTATCTTACATTGACGACGAGTGAGTGTTTCAACATAAGCGAAATTACTTGGATAATAATAGTTTATATCTTGTTCGCGGACGTCATTTCGCATCCGCTACACTAATATTGAGGAAGAGTCGAGATAGAACTAGATGTATTATGCTCTGCCACACCGGCCGTTGAAACACATTACTCATGCTAATGGTTGCGGCCCAAATGGCAGTTGGAGAAATCGAGGGGGTATCGCGGAGGAGGGGTGGACGAAACGTTGCGGCTGGTGATGTGATTTAACTACATGTAGATAAGAGCATTGTAACCTCTTTGCTACCTGTCATCAGCAATCTTGAGTGCTGAATGAGGGTGTTGCATCGAACGGTGAACTGTGTAAGTGTCGAGAAAGAAGAATCTATGGAAAATAATGTTGAGTTGTGAGTGATCGATAGTAAGACTGATCGAGACCGACAGTGCCAGCTGCTATCAGCTGAGATGAGCGCGGGGACGTGCTGGCTTGGCAGTCAGGGGTGCATACCCGTACGTACGCAACGTGTTCCGCAACGTGTTCCTGTTCGGTAAGACATTGTCTCAGCCGCAACAACCACGATCCTTCAGCATATTCAGTTTCACCAAACCAGGCACTTCATACAGTCAAATGGACATTTCACAAAACTAGGCTCGTAGGGTCTGCTAGGGATCCGGAGTTTATTTTATAAACTATCCGAGGTGAGTAGAAAACAACCATGAACACCGCGCAAAGGTGACAAGGAGAGGGGTTCTTCGGGGCATAGCAGCTGATGTAGAAGAGTGAGGTCGTACCGGCTCATCTGGTGAACTAGATAGGGGAGACACTCGTCTCTGTATCAGCTGCTAGCCGTACCGTAAATGCTGTTGCCATTGGCAAGTGGACAATCTCGTCCTCAAACATGAAAAGCAAAAGTGCAATCCTCCACCGAGTGAAACCCAGGAACGAAAACCAAATCAGAAGAAACCGCATTGCCTAAGGGACCCAAGACTGCAAATCGAGGGCTACCCTTCCTACCACATCATCCCTACGGCCTATCTTCCCACCAAGACCTTATTTGAAGGTTGTATGCTGAAACAAGTTAGTCATAAAGCATGCGCTTGTGTCATATAAAAGCTGTGGTGTCTGGCTTACATAGTATTTAGGGCTGCATCAACTCCGCTAGGTATTGCTGCAGTGCGTAGAAAGTACTTGGGGGTAGAAGTTTCGGAACCGCATAAAGAGGGGGATGCAAGTCAAGGCGATGCGCGTCTAGAAACATTAGCGAATATGCAACTGATTCCAAGGCTAGCAATACCCTTACCAATAGACACCCTTCAGTCAGCCAAGCGGACGGCATAGAAGATGCCGCCGGGCATGACGTACCAACGACAGTCGCCAAGGTTGTCGATGCCGTAGCGGTTGCGAAGAGTCCACTCGCCGTCCAGCTCTCGGCAGTAGTACATACGGGCCGGGTCGGGATCAGCGGGTGCCATGTCTTGAGCCTCGAGAGCCCCGTTGTTCATAGCGGTGTGATACTGCTCGATCTGGATCTCGGTTCCAGTTCGGCCAATTCCCATCACGTCGGGAAAACCGCCGCCACCCATCGGCTGAGGCTGAGAGACCATAGCGGGGAATGCGCCGGGCTGAGCGCCCATCTGGACCGGCTGAACGCCACTCTGGCCTTGGACCTGAACGTAAAAGGGCTGCTGCTGACCGCCGGGAACCTGCACCAAGACAGGTGTAGCCGAGCTGCCGTTGGTGCCCTGGACAAAGACAGGTTGCTGACCCTGCTGTTGGCCGCCCTGGACTTGCATCAAGACGGGCTGGCTGGCGTTACCGGTGCCCTATAAAAAGAAGTATTAGCTTCCACTTTCAGATCAAATCGAACCCGACGAATAAATCAATAAGGAAAATAGCTATCTGGGTGCGGGCTGTATATGGTAAATCCATCTGAATTGCCGAAAGAGCCTCGCGCATTCGTCCGAACAGCCACTTTTGCTAAACTCCGGATGAGACTTGCATTAACCATATAGTAGACAGGCTGTTGGGATGTCGCCTCTTGAGCAACGTAGCATGGGGTAGCTTCGTAGATGGCTGATGTGCCTTGGGTGAAAGCAGATACCTGTTGGATGGGCACATAGTAGACCTGTGCTCCAGCACCGGTGACTCCCTGGGCCTGCATAACCTGGTAGAGACCTCCGCCGATGGTCACGTATTGGTTACCACCGTTACCACCAGTGCCCGCATCGAAGCGCGGGTGGTAGGTGTGGGGGATTGGTCCGTAAGTGGTATCCGGCACGGGAGGCTGGAAGTGTTGGCCCTGGTTGGGCATGGTGGTGTTATTGTAAGACATGCTTTGGGCAAGGCCTACAGGCTGGGCGGGAATCTGGGAAATCTGGGGAATCTGAGGAACCTGAGAGAAACCCGGGGGGAGGACCTGAGACGCCTGGGGATGAGCGAAACCGGGGGTTTGGTGCTGTTGCGACTGCTGACCGGAGGTCGGATTGTAGCCGTTGAAAGGCTGACCGGCACTGTTCAAAGAGTGACTGGAGTTGCGAGGCTGGCTGGAACCGTTGTTGTAGACCAGTCCAACACCGGGCAGGTTACTGACGGTTTGATCGAAACCGGGTCCGGGATTCTGGTAAGTAGACTCGACTTGGACCTTTCGTTCAGTGTTGGCGGGGTATCCACTTGGCTTGGCGCTTTGCTCAGCTCGAACCGGGGTGTCGCGTACAGTACCACGTATAGTGTTGCGAGTGCTGTCGCGAGTGTTGTTGCGAGTGTTGTCGCGAGTGTTGTCGCGGGTGTTGTTGCGATTGGCTTGGTGAGCAGTGGTGGAATTCTGGCGCTCGTATGATGATGGAGAGGAAACGGTAGGACGGATGTACGATTCCGGGGTTTTTGAAGGATTGCCCATGATGAACAAATAGGTACGCCGGCAACAGCAAGTGGCTTTGGTGTGATATTTATTCGTGCAAGGGGAGGGGGGGAAATACTGGTAGGTGGCCCTGGCAACGGCGTTTTGTGCACGGGACAATACCCTGGGGACGCTCTTTCCGTGCAATCAAAAGACGAAAGTCGTACTAAAATGATGGGACGAAAGTAGCAAGCCTTGCAGCACGCTATTTCCCTCCGATTTGCTGTCTTGCTGTGCACGAGAGAAAGGATATCAAGGGAAAGAGCTTGGGGGGAAAGAATGCGATGTGCAAAGATCAGATGTACAGTGCCCCATGCCAGTATGATTTGGTGGTCATCTGTACCCTCGGTGACCCTCAAGATACTCATTTTCGTCCCTTATCGAGTCCACTAACCGTTGCCTGGCATCCTTGGTCCTCTCCTGGATTGTTTGCTGATTTGGGTACCCGGTTATACACCACTTTGCGTAGGTACCTGGCTCCTTACTGTCATGTGCATACCTACCTACCTAGGTAGAAAAAACTCAATGAAATGTGATACTCACTCTGTAGTCCTTCTCCGGAACCCATCTAGATCCATCCCACACGTACCAGGCCATCTTTCGTGGCTGCATCGTGTCCTCCTCGACGTAAACGTCCTTGACTGGCCAGCAAGGGAGACACATGATGGCGTTGTTCTCTTGTACTTTTTCTGCTGAGTGTATGAAAGAATAGGGTAGACGGTGGCCAAAGGTTGTAAAGTTCTGTGTTTGGATCTTGAAATATTTACGTGCCTGACACCCTGAAATATCGATATGGAATAATAGCCCTATCCACAAGTCGTAGAGGCCATCGATACTATTATAGGTCACTGTACTTACCACTGTGTCTCGACGGAAAGGAAGGCGCTGTGCATTGTTACCCAAATCACAAGGGGCAAATGATCTAACGCGTTAAGGAGCATATAGGGCTGAATTGTTTGCTGCTAGGTTTACTATAGCGAACAACTTCCAATTTGGACGATTGCAATTTGCCAACCCTTCACGCATCAATTTCGTCTTAACGTACGCATCATTTCTCGAGGGTTTTAGGTACTTTGGTCCTTGCTGTCTACCTAAGGTAGCTATACAGGTAGACCATTGCCAAGTTTCTGCCTACCGTATTTGCTAGCGATCATCACGACGCTTGGAAAGAGCGAGTGTCAAACTGCAAGTAATGAATCCCCAATTGCCCATCCAACCGTTAGCAACGCGTACACCGGTCCATCCTATGGGGAAGAGGAACAGACTCGAGGCGAAAAGGTAGTTGGACGAAATCCTAGCGGGTATAAAGAGAAAGCCTGTACTCTGTCTCGTTACGAATGGCCCTATTTATGGCATATTGATATACTGCGAGTTCTTGTACCGCGGTAAGATATAAGATGATATGGCCTTGGAGGTAAGCAATGGCTTTTGGAAAGATGGAGAAAATAATGGTTTATGAGTTAAAGGAACGCTACAGGTTGTGTTTGTAAATATGTGTGAGATACGCTGACTGGTAGAATCATTTGATTCATGTAGCACGTAAGGCAGGTTGTATAAATAGCATCGCCATGGTAGTGAATATGGGACGAATAACTGGGTAGTAGGTAGGTATATACATCCAAGGGATTTATTAGGATGCCATAGTAATATAGTCGTCAATGATTATTTGCAGGTGACAGCGCCCCTGCCGGTATTGTACCCCATCCCCTTCTCCTCGGAGGCACATATTATCAGCCTCTCGATATCAAGAATCGAGACTGGAGTAAAGTGAAGAATTCATTTCCGTTCCCTATATGAACGCCTACCTATCCACGACCGCGACCGCGGATGCTTTCTATGGGCTATGCACGTAACCACCGAATTTTATACAGACCCAGCCGGAGGAGAGAGATCGTCCATCGCTTCGCACCCAACCTCGAATATTAAAGTCGAATTATCGTATGGCCCTTGAACAACGCCTCTTCGTTATCGGGTTTTGATATCATACACACGAAACCCATCCGTGTACCATGCCCGAGCCCGCAATGCGTTCGTTTGTGAATTAGGAAACACCACTAGGACTTCTTAAAGATGGTGCTCGTGGCCCGTCTCGGAGAGGAGGACCTGTCTTGTAACCTAGTGGGAGTCAGTTCTGAGCTTCAAGCAGATTGTTCGGGGTCCATACCGCCCATACTCCTGCTACCGATGCGACAATACCTCCTGATATCATCATCGGTCGGAGTCCACGTGTACTCTTGAACAGCATGCCACTCAGAGCCCCCGCGGCGATAGTGTTCGCAGCGTCATGTCTGCCTCTGAGCTTTCCGAGACCCGAGTTGAAGCAGTTGTAGGTGATAGCGACAACGCCTGCAGAGTTACCCAGGAACGGACCTCTTCGTGTGACCGCGTTCAGGACCGAGTTGAGACGTAGCTTCGGCGGTTGGCCGGCGGATCTTCGCAATCCTTCTTGGAGACCCCATGCACCTCCTAGCGTCAGGGCGGTGAGGTATGTGATGCCGGTTCCATAACACAAGTCGTCGCTGAAACCTCGGGAGGGAATTGCCGTTTGCGCGCCGGGCAGATCTGATAGGGCTGAATCCTCCAAGCTCAGGTATTCCAAGCTATCCTTGTCCAAGCCTGCTAGGGGATGTAGTAGAGACGGGTCGGCGAATGCGGAACTCTTCAGAAAGGAATCTACACCTTGGGCTTCTGCGGGGTTGAAGGGAGTCGGTGCGAAGGTGTCTGTCGGTGCGGGCGTGGAGCTGGACTCGGAAGCTGACGATTGTGACGACGAGGACGAGGAAGAGGACTTGCGTCCCGTGAGCGCATCCCAGATCGTCATGCTGGCAATTAAGGAGACGGGGTCGGCAAACGCAAGCGGGATCGTTGTGATTGAGTAGGTAGATATGCTATGGCTGCGTGAATTGTCGCAGTATGCACTATGCGATTGACGCCGATTAGGATCTTTAGCTCTCGATAAAAAAAAAGTTTCCCTCTTGCGTAGGAGGCAAGGATAGCAAATGTACTATGTAGGGTGAAAATTGATCTTGGTCCGTGCGCCCCGCCAAAGTACCCTAGGTTAGCCTATACCGCTTAAGCTCGAATTCTTGTACTGTTTCTATGTTCGGTTAAATGCATAGGAGGATATCAAAGATTAGGTACTCAAGGCAAACGAACTACCTTAACGATTAACTACCAGTTTTCACGCAATATTTGATTAAGTTGTCTACTTGTAGAGGCAACTACCTACTTACCTAATGCACTATAAATCCCTCTAGACTTGGTGGTCAGCTCATAAAACTTCCCTGGGCGATCTTATCCAGTATCTCATCACACATGTCCATACTCAAAATTTCGATTCAAATTCGGGGCATATAGTGACATGGAAAGGAGGGAGGAAGCTTCAAGCTCACCCTACCATCACGGAAATCTACGATATGGAGTCGCAAATGTTTGCAGGCATCAATGACACTGACTTCAATCCAAAACATGCCGTCTCTTGGCTGGAGGAACAGCCTGAAGATTTGCAGCTATGGTAAGTCACAACTGGTGCAACGAGACTATCCTTACGTTTACATGATCCTTTCAGGCAACCTATGTTCCAAGAGCTTCTTCAAGGAGCCGCAAAACCGCGGCAGTCATCTGGAAATGCCTGTGTGAAACTATACGGCTTTGTTGAGCAATGCTCCAAGTCCTCCCAAGAGGCCTTGCGAGATTTCGCTTTCGCAAAGAGCACTGCCCTCAAGCTATTCGACTTCTTTATGGAATGGAATGAGCAAGATTCCCATCGATCTATGAGGCTCGTGCTGGACTATCTTGCGTATTCAATTATCAAGAATCCTGCACATAAGGTTGGGGCCTCTCTTAAGGCAACTATTCTGAACAATACCCTGTCTACTATTACGCAACAGTCGTCTCGGCCCTCCATAAAATCTGCTATACTGGCTCTAGACTATTTTGTACAGAAGAAGCTAGTATACCTGTCCCATGTCCTAGAGATTTATCGACAGATTCATGGTCTCTCCCCGGACAAGGATGCTCTCTGGAATACTTTTATCGCCAAGATTTTTGCTTGGATGGAGCTACATTATGTTTGTCCTATAGCTGGGAAGCTTCTCGTCACCATTTTTACCAGCTCGTGGGACGAAGGTAGGGATATCAGACACCAACCCGAAAAATGGCACGAATTCATCTATAAGGGTATGCAATTGGATATTGAGTATCTCGAGCCAATTAAACTTTACATTTTTGTTCCATTATTCAAGACTGATCGTACCGGCTCCCTAAAATACGTCCATCATCTCACCTCTTTGCAGAGACTCACTGGAAACAACAGCAGTAGCTGGGATCTGAACTCTATGCTTTGGCTTGCTATGCTTGAAGCAGGGAAGAAGGTCGGAGCAGTTGACGAGCCGGGTCATGGTAAGTTACTAGATATAGATATATATGACCCCCGAAGGCCTGCTGAACAGCGTGCAGGGCTTAAGCAGGACACCAAATCGACTTTCCAACTTCGGCCTGATATACTCGAAAATGTTCTTTGCCACGACTCTCACGAAGCTCGGTCTTCTGCTATCTCTATTCTCATTGCATCGCCATCTACAACCAAGCCATACACCGCAGAAGCTCTGGGACTACTTAAGCAGCACCTGCCATCATTCCATGAAGATCCCGACCCGAAGATGCGCTATGATGTGCTGGGCCACTCGAGGAACATGATCAAGCGCATTCAGAATACCATAGAATCCCTACGGAAAGAAAGTGAACGGATTCTAAAAAAGATGAACAAAATAGCATCTAAAGAAGCAGATGGCCAAGCCGAGAAACATCAGACGGATGCCGTTGCAGAGGTTAATAATACCTTACGCCAACATGAAGACTATGTTTCTTGGTATGTCGGCTTTCTCAAGAACGAGCTTGCACCCACTGCATCTTACCAGCGGCACATTACCGCATTGAAGGCAATGATGTTCGTCCTGAAACCGGCATTGCTTCCAGGGAACAGCGTAGACAGTCCTTCCGAATTGAGGACTTTGCTCGTCGATAAAACGTGGTTCCGCTCTGTCCTCGATCTGATCATGGACCCCTTTGATGACGTAAGGGAGACGGCTGCTTCGTTGATCATGTCACTCTCACCAGAATGTGGAGACTCAGAACTACAGAAACAGGTAGATGGGCTAGAAGAGACGCTTGCCGGAGAGCTTCGGAGCTTTTGCAGCAAGGCAGACGAGCTTGCTCGGAGGACTGCTCGCGCAGACCATTCTGATGGCGCCGCTCGATCATTCGAACTGCTATGTCGCTGGTGCAAGAATGCAGAGGACCGGATGCAAATTCCATTTTCGGTTCTATCGAACCTTGAAGCTAAGCTGGCTGCGGCTGAGCAAGATCTCGCGAACGCAGTGCTCCAAGCACCGGTGCATGGTAGCTTTGCGTCCTTGCGGTAAGCCCCCTTTGCTCGGCAAACGACATCCAATGTCAATGGTTGCTAATGGGTGTAGCTATATATGGGGTTCACTCTCAAGCACCAACTTCTCTGAGACCGAACTGGAATCTCTAGCCGAATTACAGGATCGCGCCATTGCTTGTGGTTCGAGAATATGGCAGATCGTTAAGCATGTTTTATGTGACGATTCGCCCGAAGGCCACCTACCTGAAGAACTTGAAGAAGTCGATGGACTCGACACAAAAGACTTGCTTAGTTACAGCTTTCGAGCCATTCATGAGTCGAGGTAAGAGGCCGGCTCACTTGTGTCAGAAACTGACTGCTAACTGCTCTTAAGTAATTTGATGCGTATTATTGCAAGTAACGCCCGCCAAACGTCTGGACGCGGGCTTCTCGTCCCCTCAAGGCGGAACTTCGAGGCTATAGGAAGACTAACCTTCGATGAACTATCTAACTTGAGACACCGAGGAGCATTTACGACTGTATCTCAGACATTTACTAGTTGTTGCCAACTCGTCAAACACTTTCCAAATGATGGATCCAGCTTACTAGACGAATGGTATCAGGTTCGTACACCTCATTGTTTTAACCACATGGGCACAGCTAAGACGTTAAACAGGGGGCCGTCAATTGCATAAATACACAAGCGTCCACGACTCGACGATCAGCAGGTATCCCAGCCCTTATCGTCGGCATATTGTCTTCCAGTGCAGATCATCCATCTTTCGAAGATGTCATTCGCAACCTCCAAGATATAGGTCGCCGACCAGCGCTTGTGTCTGAAACCGATGGCTCGAATCTGCCTCAAGTACACGCATTGAATTGTATCAAGGATATCTTCAAGAGCTCGTATTTAAGCAAACGAGCGGATTCCTACCTCACCGAATGTCTCGAACTTGCAGCGAACAGTCTCAGGTCTGAGATGTAAGTTTCGAGCTGTCCATTTTTTCGTGTGTGCTTTGGGACTAATATTTACAGATGGGCAATTCGAAATTGCGGTCTCCTGCTCCTACGGAGTCTTATAGACTGCCTCTTCGGCACCAGCGAAAGCAAGACATCCATCGAGGCAGGTTGGGACGGCCGAACCGTCAAAATTCCCTATCACAAGTTCAAGGCTCTCCCCGCGCTCCTCGTTAATCTTCTAGAAATGGGCCAACAATCAAAAGGGGTCCTGATAGGTTCACAGACAGCAGAATCCGTCTTCCCGGCATTGGATATCATCCGCCGCGCTGGCCCACCAGAGGAATTCCGCAATAAGCTTTACGATATTATTGCATGGTATCTCGGCAGCCGAATATGGCACGTCCGCGAAATCGCAGCTCGTACTTTATGCTCCTTTCTCCTCAAGCCGGGTTGGCTCGGTTCTGTTGAAGAACTCTTGGCCAACTCCGGTACCTCTGCAAATAAGTCCCATGGGACATTGCTAACGCTTAAATTTCTGCTTGAGAGGCTGGCAGATGTCATGCCTGATCAGCTTTCAGGTAAGCAACATTCCCGTCGACCGTTAGTTTGTACTTCTCTAACATTGAGCCTGTAGATGATGATATTGGTACTGGACTTGTTGACATACTTACGAGATTGCCTTCGGTAAACCCCTGTGTCGGTACATGTCCAGAGACGAGAGCAGTATATATAGAGATTGCCAGCTTCGTAGCCAAGCTAAGTTATACTGGAGTTCTCTCCCTAAGACACACCACATACGAACCTTCGAATTCATTACTATCTCGAACCTTAGAAACCGGAAATGATTCTGACAAGTCGATAACGTCCACATCAGCGCTCCTGAAGATTAGAATCACAGAAGCGTCCATCCAGCTTGCCTTTGGGCAAGCTAAGAAAGGAGTCGATAGCACACTGGAATCGCTCTTGACAAATATCAGCGATATCAATGCTGTCTGCTCTGTGTTGGAAAGATTATCCACCGTCGATCTAGCCCATCTGAATGAAGTTCGTGCGATCCTAATCGACAGCTACGTGCAAGTATGCTTCAAAATCGACGCCCCGGAACCACGCACAATTGCGATAGAGAATCTCGCCGCCCTGGTGGATACCATTCTAGGCGAGGCATCGGGTAAGAGACTAGAGCACCTCCCAACAGACGAGACAATAGCACAGCTCTGGGCAGACCTCCGCGGGAAACCCATGAACCCAAGTTTGTCGGACGCCATCATCCGTGTAAGCGGACCCTTGTTCGCAACGGCCGTCTCTCGGTCCGAGGGGAGCTCTCAAGGAGGAGACTTAGAGGCGCAGCTGAGATCCTGGGGCGCAATGATGAGCGACGCCGGGATGGCAGATCAGGTAAGTATAAGCTTGTAGAATAAAACATATTGTGTTACTAACAATCGTAAACCAGACTTTTGATACACGCATGGCCGCCGTAAACGCCATACACTCCTTCTCCTCCAGCATCGCCTTCCCACCCGAAGAGACATCGGACCCCAGCATAGCGCACCTCCCCTGGCTCCTAGCGCTCTACGACGCCCTCAACGACGACGACGACGAGATCCGCGCCGCCGCCGCAACCGCCGCGTCGCCCATCCTATCGAACCAGCGCCTCGTCTCCGTCGAGGCCGGCCTTCGCCTTCTCCACTGGCTGCAGACGCACTTCAGTGACACCGCCGAGTTCCGCGCCCACGTAGCGCGCCGCATGACGGGCCATACCCTCCCTGCCGCCGCCACCGTGGCGGAAGAAACCGAAACCGCCTTACTGAGCGACTGGACCCCTGCCGAAGCGCAGCTGACCGAAGCCATGCGCTTCGACGACGCGCTCTTCGTCATCGAGGAGCAGAACCTGTACGTCGACGAGGTGCGCGAGGCGCGGCGGTGGACGGACGTGTTTTCGTCTCTACCTCCTCCTCCTCCTTCTGCACCGTCACCCTCTTCTTCAGATGTAGCAGCGACGCTATCCCAATGGACGCTCGCGGGCCTGCAAACCCTAACACGCCTTGCGCGGGAGAATGAAGACGGGCCGCTGGGGTGGACGGCCAAGCCCGAGGTCTTCGCCATCTGCGCGCGGATCCTGATCAGCGGGGCGGCTCTCGCGAAGGTAGGCGACGAGGCTGTTACGGAGGCGTTGGTAAGGTTCCGGGATGAGGGTGGAAAGGCGGGTGTTCATGGGTCGTTGCTTGCTATGTGCGATGGGTAGGATGGATGGTTGATTAACCTATGCGTCTCCTTGGTTGCTTGATTAGGCAGGTAGGTAATTGATCTATAGCTCGTTTACATATCCTACCTAGGTAGTGAGAAAAGGAAGGTTCTTATACTTGAGTATCTGTTATGGATCTCAAAACCAACCAGAAGATACCTAGAGCTTCATGGCGCAGTGGAAGCGCGCCGGGCTCATAACCCGGAGGACCTCCGATCGAAACGGAGTGAAGCTAATTCTTTTTATTTTTATTTATTTATTTTTTTTATAATCCTCTATAACCTACCTACCTAGGTAGGTAGGTATTTATATCAGACATATCCAAATAAAAAAGTTCACTCAATATGCTTCATCTATATTCACGTCCATCACTTACTCATCATAATTCTTTCTCTGCTCGCTTACTTCGTTACGTCAACATCTATGTATGCTCTGGCTTTAACCTTCTCACCTTTCCCCCTTTCCTTATCCTACCGCATCCTATCCTATCCTACCCTGCATTGCCACTAATATACTACACACTAAGTTCATCAGGTTCGTTTCGTTAGACTTGAGAAAGAAGAAATGATAGAAAAAAAAAAGAAAAAAAAAAAAAAAAAAACTCCGCGTCATGTATGCTATCGTACCGTATCCAACCTCGAACAAACAAATAAAGATTCCAACGCGGGCGAGCTCGCGCTCAGCCATCTTGATTCATACCGCATCTTGCTGGAAAGAGACGACAAGAAAAGGTCATACCCGCCCACAATTAGTGATAATGTGCCGCTCCGTCGACGCCTCTCCCCCAATGGTATCTCTGTACGTACAACAATCGCCTGCTTTTTGCTTTTGCTTGATTCATTCTTTCGTAGCTCATGTAGACGAACCCTTTTCCCGGTCCGTGTTTGTATGTATTGGGTATATACGCCCTCTTTTTAATCACGTCTTATCGGCCGTAACGTCCGTTCGATAGCATGTACCTTCGATAATCCACCGCCTCCTCCCACGCATTTCTGGACCGACGCTCGGCCTACGAGCGCACGGTCTCGGGCCTCTTCGGCTTGTGCTCGGCCATGACCTGCGATTTCTCCGTCATGCTCCTACGCGTGCCGCTGACCGAGCTGCCCGAACTCGCATCGTCGTCAACCGCGATGCCCTCGCGGCCCAGCCGCGCCACAAGCATCGTGTTCTGGCTCTGCAGGTCGCCGATCTGCTCCTTCAGGATGTCGATCTGCTTGCGTGCGATGTCGCGCTCCGCCCGCACCTTGTTGAGCTCCATCGCGAGGTTGCCCTTCTCTTCACGTTCTAGTGCCTTCTTTCTGCGCTCCTCGGCCTTCTTCTGCTCGCTCGCCTTCTTGGCCTCGAGCTTCTTCAGCTCGCGCTGGTATTTTTCCTGCTGCTTGGCCACTTCGCGCTCGTGTTTCTCACGCAGTTTTTGGACAGCCGCTTCTTCCTTCGCCGCGTTGCCGGCTTCTTCGCCGTTGCGCTTCGCGAGGGCCCGCTCCTGCGCGCGCTGCAGCTTCTCCTCCATCTTGCGCTTGCGATCCTCGAGCTTCCGGAGCTCCTTTTCGTGCTGCGCAGAGCGGGCCGTCAGGGAGTCGGTCGAGTGCGAGGATGCGCCGCCGGCGTGGGACGGCGTCAGCACGAGGCTGTCCTCCAGCTTGGGCGACGGGACGTCGTCGATTGTCTCGTTTTCGGCGCTGTGGAAGGAGTGGAATGACGATGCGTCGTCTTCGGGAGGGTCGGATGAGAGGTCGGATGATGTGTCGGTATCCCCGCCTTTCGCGGAACCAAAGGGGTTGGGTATGTGGGAGGCTGCTACCGAGGCTGCGGCATTTAAGGCGTTCGCTATTATGCCGTAGAAACCCGTAGGGTTCTGTGCTTCCCCAGTTTCGTCCTCCTCGGTCGGTGATGGCCGCGGGGGACTTGAGCCGTTGATGAGATTAGGTGTAGGGTGTGTCGAGGGTATAGACTTCTTATGAGCTACTGCTTCGGCTTCTGTGGCTTGTCGCTTTAGCTCCATGTCTTCGTTGTCGTCTTCCGTAAAGCCGTCGATAGATTTAGATGAAATCCACTTGACAAACTTATTGGCGTCGCCGGCAATTCCAGGAGGTGTACCCCTCTCGATCATGAACCTTGGCACACTACCACCAGGGTCACTTCGAGTGACCATCAGCCACTCGACTACGGTCTCGTAATTGTCATCTTCCGACCGATCATCCCCGGAGTCAACGGCACCGATGGTCTTGCCTCGTTTTCTGCCACCGTCATCACCGGGTGGCGAAACGGAACGTGTTGCTTGGCGAGCGGACCGAATAGTTGCTTCCCTACTAAGGTTTTCGGTGGCGTTCCGGATCGCCGCCGCGGACTCATCGTTGGCTAGGTCAACCGATGATCGGGTTTTCCGTAGCTGTTTCTCAACCTTAATCTCGCGAATATATTCGACAGACTCGTACTGTCCGCGGATGTAGCCTTGCCGCGGTGGGCATTCCGGGTGGATACAGGGCTTTGAGACAAGCATGAAATGTCTCGGCGTACCAGGGGTATCGATGGCTGACTCAGTACTCAGCAGAAGGGTAATAAAATCGCGAGGTGTTGTTGGGCCCGGGAATTGCGCGGATAGCTGGTAGACTGAAGCGGTTTGTTAGCTCTACTGCTTCTTAAGGGCGACTTATCACAAAATGACTGTGTATCATGACCTACCCTGCACCTTGCCGCGGTTCTCTACGGTCTGATTCACGACTCGCTTGTCGGCCCCGATGCCCCTAATACTTCCGTCGCCAGGCTTCCCCTGCACCTTCATACTCTCGTCAAGCTCCTTTTCCATGCCCAATTTCCATTTCTCAAAGGTAAGACCATCGTGGAGACTACGCCTGGCAAACCAAGCGCCCTTCCCGTCCTTGGCGGCTAGCTTGTAGACATCTATGCCCAGAGGGTTCTCTTTCGGGTTGACCTTGACCTCCTTCCATTCTTTCCTTAGCTGTGCTGAAACGTCGGAGTGCTTGGGTACTCTGTCGGGTAACGAGGGAAGATTCGAGTCGGTGGCCGACCTTTGTCTGCTGAGTTTCTGAGAAGCGCTGAGGGATACGGGAATAGAATCGACTACGGACTGAGCGTCGCTGAATATGTCTTTTAGGAAAGTATCGAGTTCGTCCTGGCTAATGTCATCCCAATTGATAGGGCCAAGGGCCTCGAAGGCCTTGTGGGCGCTAGGCATGATCACTCTCCCTTTCAAGTCTCTATATTAAGTCCCTATATCCCTAGTATACCAAGGAAAGAGTAGGTAGTTGCCGGCGCGTGAGGAAGTACCGTGGCGCAAATGATGAAGGCGACAATGATATCGTAGGTATATTAGGGATGGAAAGAAAGATGTGGGAGGTCGAAAGGGGGGGCAAAAGGGTATTTAGGAATTCCGAGTCAACCAAAGAAACAGCAGAGTTAATATTGCATTCTACGTATGATGCGAGGTTACAATTAGGTAAGTTCGTAAAAATGATAGCCCATAGGCATGAGGGTAGTAGGAATAACAGGAGTTGGCGTTGGAGTTGGAGTTGGGCAGCGAGGCTGGGCTAAGTGATAAGTACGAGAAGATAGTAAGGAATGGACGGATGTAAGTTTTGGTTTTGGTTTTAGTTTTAGGAGCTCGTGAGGTTCTGCAATTCTACATCTTGGTCAGTAAACCGAAGGTATTCGGTCGGTAAGGAGTGGAAACACCCCGGTAGTGTCGGATATCCTTGACGTCACTTGGACACATTTCATTGGCTCAGACCTTGCCTAGACCCCACCACCCCCCTCCACCCCTCCTGGACCCCTGGATCGCCTGTTAGCCTTACCCATTCAGGTCCAAAGCATCCACTACATTAGGTAGTAAACAGTTAGTTCCTCCTGTTACCTGTCACTAGGTACACAGGAACAACACCACTGCAGCGAACAGGTCAAAGTGACGACTTAGGTACTTCGCAATGTGTAATGTGTACAGTCACACGACAGCACATTTGGCAGGTTTGCTCGGCTTTAATTGAGCACGATTACGGTCGGCTGTTCAACGTGGCCAATAACTAAAAATAGGCAGCCTTCACATCCGTCGTTTGGTTCCAATGTCTAAATGTACATGTAGGTAAGCGACAGCATGTTCGAAAATTGGTTCTGTTCAAGACCCTTACTTGTTGCTGTAAGGTACAGCTTCGAATTACTTGCATTCAATTACATATAACTCGATCAATCGTATGTAAGTATTGACTAATCTTTCTGATCAGTAAGCCACAGAGGATATGTCTAGGTTACATCAACACATCACTTTATTTTAATGAGATGTTTCTATTATCTTTGACCTTTTGTTTCATGTTAATAGGTTAGTACACTCGACATATGCTGAGTATTAATTGTCCCTACCTACATAATGGCTTCTAAAGTCTCTTGTTCTCAAGTAGATGTAGGCTCGGCCTTCTATCTACTCGCCCGCCTAGCTCTGCAGGTAGAAATCAGAGAACCGTCTGCGTCAAATTATGTTTCATTTCTTTCCTAAATAAGAGCATATATAGCCTTTTTGCCAAGTCGTGGAGCAAAGCGAAGCTCGAAGAAGCTCGGGAGCCGCGCGCAGGCCTTCTCGACGTGTACGGAAAGAAATATATTACTCCAAGCCTTCGAGAACGATCAAACGTTTGGCCAAAACCGCATGGTTAGTTGGACTACCTGCGTGTTTCACGAAGCCCCGGGAGGGACACCACAAACTGTAGGAGCTGCAAGAACATCACTTCTGAAGGTCCCGTGTCTAAGTTAGGCTCGGTCATCTTCTCCAACCAGAGTAGATGTCAAACCCGCCGGTGTCGATGATGGAAATGTCTAAGACCTCTACTCGCGTGCTATTTGTGACGATGGGCGAAACGCTTCCAATTCATGGCGAGGAGACGAACGCATGGAAAAGTGAAAAGAGGCCTTCCCCCTTCTAATCAGTGTACAACTCCTGCTGTGGTAAGTATCTTGATATTCATATTCCACCCCATGCCCATACTAGTATCACCAACCAGACTGTATTTACATACTTAGATACCTTGATAGACAACATAGTCTTTTCTTATTCCACATATAATACGATACATACTTTGTTTTTTCCCCTCCGCTATTTACATACTCGCCACCGCTTCGTGAGAAGCTTACCAGACCCTATCCTATATTCAGTTTCTTTTGATACAATATTCGGGTTCTATCAGCTTCCTTCCTTACCCCTATCTTCGCTGGGTATCCAGACTGCCATCGAGCTCACCGCGTGTTTCCCCCTATCCATGTACTGCCAAGGTAAGATATACCAAAAGCAGCTTTGGCATTCACAGTACCGTAGCAGCCAAACTCAACCTCTCCCTCTCCTGCATCAAGCTCTCGCGATCACTCCTACAGCTACCACAATACTCCTCGTACCAGCTCTGCAAGTTCTCGCGTCTCTTGCTATTATCCTTATCCTTATCTTTCGCATCCTTGTCCTTCTCCTTTCCCTTCTCGCCGCTCACACCCAGCACCTTCTGCGCCACCTCACTCCCCCTCAACACCTCCGCCTGCGCATCTAGGGACGACCCATTCCACGCCTCCAGCACAGCCTGCACCTGCTCGCACCTGTGATTCTCATCCAGCAGCCAGTTCTCCCACTCCGCATGCAGCATCTCCTTCTCCACCGCGTTGACCGTGCGCATCGCGACCAGCAGATCATGTCTGTAGCTGCCCAACTTCTGCCTCGTCTGCCGTAGGCGCCTCGCCGTCGCGCGGCTCGAGCTCCAGGCGAGACCTGCGCCGGCGGACTCGAAGGGCGCGTCGACGTCGGTGACGTTGGTGATGGATTTGAACGTAGCATAGCAGTAGCTGTCCTGCGGGGACGGCCAGGATGGCAACGCCACCGAGCTGCGGGCCGCGTCGTCGAGGTCGGCGATGAAAATGGCCTTGCTCATGACGACGTTGGGGCCGACGCCGATGCGGCGCATGAAGCCGGCGGCACGACGCTCGCTCCACCACGCCGCCGTGCCCTGCGACGAGAAGACGACGTTGGTCAACACGCTGAAACCGAGGAGCGCCAGGATGATGCGCTGCGCCGTCACCACGTTCCACAGCTTCTTGACGCCCGCGAACGCCCACATCATCAGCGACGACGCGACGCTGTCGGCGAACGACCGGATTGTCTCCAGCAGCATCTGGCCGATGGTGCGCGGGTTGACCTGGGCCTTCTTGGCCGACGCGCCGTCCGCCTCGTTAGGTGCGAACACCAGCACCTGCGTCTGCAAGCCGACGTTGCCGTACACCTGGATGGCGCGCTTGGTGCGGCTGTGGTGGCCCAGTTTGCGCACCTGGTCCGTCGCCACCTCGGCCAGCTCCTCGGCGTCCTGCCCGGCGTCGTCGAGCGCCTGCCGCTCCACCATGTTCTTGGCGAAGGCCGGCGGCTTGAACCACACCACCTTGGTAAAAATGGCCAGCTTGCACTTTGATTTGGCAACATGGGTAATCACAATTTTCGTCACCAACTTGAACCCGTTCGCATGGGGTAGGTGCCAAGGAGTTTTAACATGCGTCACGACGTATGTGACGTGGTCGCTGAATAACTCGATCGTCTGCTCGTCTGTGACCTCCTCTTCTCTTTCCCCCCCTAATCTCGTGGCATAATTGACTTTGAAACGGAACTGCCTCTGCATGTTTCCAGCTTCGTTCGTCTTCCAGGGGCCCTGCGCGATGTGTTGAGCCCTCCGCTCGAAGTAGAGCTTGGGGAAGACGAAGCTCTTGTCGCCGAACAAGACGTGGAAGCATGCTTTGGCGCTGATTTCGAAATTTCGCTCACAAACCTTCCTTTGCATATCTTCTGGTTCGTAGATCACCGCGTTGGTTGGAAGCTGAAACTTGGGAAGAGGTTTCCGACCTTTGCTTCGTGATTTATGAGCGGCGTGGTGATATCTCGGATTGACTGCTCTACCCGCTGCTGTACCGTCGTCGATGGGCGTGTGCTCCGAAATTTCTTCCCAGCTATCCATACTAGGACTTTGCTTGTCGGAATCCTCCTTCTCCAGATTGATGAGGGCTCTGATGAGTTCTTGCAGGTCCATCGGCTCTTCGGCCTGTAAATCGTCAATCAAAAGGTTGAGGCGTGCATGTAAAAGATCCAGGTCCTCCAAAAAGGTCTTAATCGTAATTCGAGTATATCCTAGGCTGTCCGTACCCTGGTTCAAGTGCAGGAATATGAAGTCGCAGTCTCTCCCAGGCGCAGCTGTCACTTCCGTGATGGTGTCAAGGCTGATAGTGTAAGCCACGACAAGGCCCATTTGGTGGCCGTAAAAATACATATTATCGGAAGTGATATAGATTCGTCCGCTGCCGGCCATCTGGGGTACCATGCTATCGGCTTCTGAAGTGCTGATCCAAGAAGCCCGGAAGACAAGAACTAGCTTCTCATCTAACGGCACACCTGGGAAGAGAAGCCGGAACTGCGCCGAGTTCGTCTTGAGTTCTATAGGATAATCACGTGGAAAGCTCTCTGGCGGTGGCTTCTCGGGGGTAGGCTGGACAATCTTAGGGTGTTTTATTCTGGCATCCATGCTAATAGCTTTCTTGTGCGTAGAAGACGGGCTCTTCAATTCCTCGCTGTCACCTACGGTAATCATTTTGATAGAAGGCGAGTTTGGGCCAAACGGATCGTCGAGGTCTATATCGGGCCGGTTGATCTTGGACGAATACTCTCTGCCCCAGGCATTGCTTCCCCAGTAATTGGCCATAATCGCGGTGGGTAAAGTCTGCGATTGATTGGCGACGAAGACTCTGTCACCGCTATACACAACGGCAGTCTTGCTAAGATATGTCGTTGTTGGCGGCTTTACTAGCGTAGGGGGTGCAAGGCTGCCAGGTTGTGACTCGGGCCCAGGAAGCACTTGCACCAGCTGATGTTGCTTAGGAGCCCCCGTAGTATATCCAGGTAAAAGACCGTGGCTAGCAGATATGAGGCTAGCAATGCCCCCGATCGGTGCTTGCGACGGCACCGATGCCATGTCGGTACCTGAAGCGAAGGTAGCTTTCCGATGGAGATCAAGTTTCTGCATGATTCTGGCGGCATGCTCACGACCACTCTCCCCTTCCTCACGGGCGAGCGACGTTACAGATCGCTTGGGCGGTGCTGATGTAAGATCAAAGCTTGGTCTAGGGACTAGTCCACCTTCAGGTCCGGGAACTGGTAGATTCGCCGACCTCTCGGTAGCCGGGGCTCCATCTTCGGCTTGAGCATCTAATGATTTGGCTGAGAATTCCGGAAGCGAAGGCGGCGTGATGGAGAATGCAGGGTCGACACCACCTGGAAGAGACGAATTATCTCTGCTGACGCTTGCTTCGAAAGCCTTCTTCTTTGCAACCTCGAAAACCTCGAGCCACTCCATCAGTTGAGCCTGTGTCTCTGCTTGGAGGAGCATTGTCTGGTTCTTGGTCTTAACCTCGAAACAGAATCGACGTTCCTCACTGATTGCTGGCTTCGCATTGCAGAGTAGGACACCGATCTCGTCACCTTGCAGAACTCCCTGAGGGCTGTTGACGAGCCAGCCGAAGATGCCATCCCTACAGTAGTACCATCTTCGAATCCAATTCGTCCTCGAAGGTTTGCCGGTTATCGTCCGCAGGAACAGCCAGCCTTGTTTCTCCATAATCACCGCGGCTTGTCCGGTCGTGGTCACATTCATTGGCCCCCTGGATCCTAAGAACGGAACGGTTGATGCGCTGTAGTCGTCAATCTCCCGCGATGGCTTGAATGCTGCCAACGTGCTCTCTCCGATATCGCGCCGTGCTATCTGCAACTCGCGTTTAAACATTGACTCGGATAACTCCATTTCCTTGGACCATCCCCTTACTCGATCCATTTCGTGACCGTATTTCCCAAAGCATCCCGCAGCATCCCGTGACCTCTTCATCTCTCGCCAGAGGTCGAAGGATACTCGCACGAGGAGCTTGTCGAGATTGAGGCGGAGCTGAGGTGCAAAGAAGCAGAAGTCCATGGATGCTTTCAGGTAGGCCTTGCGGGTCTCGTACACGGCGAAAGCGTCCTCGCGCAACGACGAGGGCTCTTTTGTCTTAGACTGGCTCACGTACCTGGCCAATGTCGTATCGAAACCCTTCTGCGTCTGTTCCAACGTCCTCCTGGCCTCCTTGAAGGTCCGCAGGTCACCCTGGAGAAAGCTGCGGATCGGCTCGGCCGACATCGTGTCCATATTCCTTGCCACGTTCAAGATCTGCATCCACCAGTCCCTTGATCCCTCGCTGAACCTCTTAAGCGCCAACGCGGTGTAGTCATGATCGACGGCGTTGACGGTGGGGGGCGGTATCATCTTGCCTAAATAGGTATTTATGGTTTCCTCCAGACCCAGCACGTCGTGGGATAGCTTAGCCGTCGTCCGAACATAACCTTCCAGCCATCGCTCTATAGCATCGACCTGTTCGGCAAAGTAGAGGGCGGCGGCCCGGAACGAGGGTGAATCCAGCCCTGCCTCGCGAAGTATTACCGGGATCGCGGGGCTCGGATGTTTGATCGTGGAGGGCGCTGGCGTGGGTGGCGCCGCAACGGCGGTGGCCATGTTTGCTAACGAGAGCTTCTTGCGTGTGGTTAAAGCTCGATATTGCTATCGCATTGAGTTGCAGTAGTTAAGATTGATATAGATGATTATAATTAAGTTATATGATCGTAACGTTAAGTCGTCTTTTTATTAGTCGTTATTCAAAAGCTTCGTTGGCCTTGGGGGCCGACAACACGCCCTTAGTCGTTTGATAATCGTGCCGGGTCGAGTCTTTAGCAATTGGACTATTTCGCTCGCGTGTGATACACTTTCTTCGATCTCCAGACTTCCAGTAATATCATCCCGAGGAAAGATGGATCAGGCAGGCTGGCAGCATGGTAGCATGGCAGCTAGCTCGTGGACATGAACGTCTTGAGATCATTAAAACAGCCGCTGACATCAGAAAACAGTGATTTAGGGGAATGTAACGGCACTAACAACTAAGGTTAGCTTGGGGTTTTCGGCGCTAATCTAACTAATCCTTAGGTAGCTACTAAGGTAGCTGAATAGGCAGCTCTAACCCCCTAAATCCTTCATAAGCAGCTACATGGTACGTCCTGACTCTTCTTTATCGATAAAGTAGACGTCATGAAGTGCACCGCACGCCACCTTCAATACCTTATTTGTTTAATGTCCCTAGGTAGCATTCGCTAACATCCTCCTATGATATCTAGGTATATGTCTTATTAGATTCTCTCCAGATCTCAGGTTGCATCTCCATCCCCGCCATTAATACTACAAATCAACTCTTCCCTATACTATACAGGTGTTATCCGTCCCCTCAAGTGCTATGGTTGCCTCAAAGCCGAAGACGACGTTCGCGCCAACTGAATCCCTATCGGCTGAGTCCTGCTGCACATGTGCCGCCCTTCTCTCCGAAGTCCCTCGCCACACCGAGTCCGAGAAGCCATTGCCTGATAATCGCGAGTTAGCATGCTGTCGCCGAATTATATGCGGTAGCTGTCGTACTGTGAGTTTGATGCGCCCTTGTCTTTCTCAACCCCTTGAGCGTTCAAACGTGATTGTACCTATTTATAAATTGGATGGTATATAGTCATCATCATACAGCCAGCTAACTATCGCCACATAGAAGAACCCTCGTTTCAACACCTATTGTCCCTATTGCCAGATCTCCATAACCGACACGACACTCCCGCAGGGCTTGAGGGAGCCGCCCTCGTACGAAGCCTCCGTCGCAGCTACTTCTTCTAGGAACGTATCAGCAGCACCGCCGCCGTACTACGCTCCTACTACCCCAGGAAAGTCTCTAGACCCGCTAGACGAGAAGTCTGTCCCGATAGACGAGGAGACCGCCGAGGACACTCTACACTTCTTAAATCATGCACACGATACCATCACCTCTCTATCTCTTCGGTACGATGTACCCGCGGCCGCTCTTAGGCGCGCCAACAATATTACGAGCGACCACTTAATACTAGGTCGGCGGACCGTGGTGATACCTGGGGAACACTACAAAGGGGGTGTAAGCCTGTCACCGCGACCTATCGAAGGCGAAGAGGAAGAAGCGCGCAAATCCAAGATCCGTCGGTGGATGGTGGCGTGCAAGGTCCACGAGTACGATGTCGCTGTCTTATATCTGGAGCAGGCGGGGTATGATCTCGAGATGGCTACCGAAGCCTTCTTTGCTGACGAGGAATGGGAGCGGACACACCCGGTCGAAGCGACGGCGAGAGGGAAAGGGATTGCGAAACGTGTGAATACTAGAAGTGCAAGTTGGGCAGGTCGACGATAACGAAAATCAACTTGAGACGGGTTAGGCTAGACGGGTGTTAATGGCGTTCCGGATAAGTATTGATAGACAGTATACAGTTTTGCATCAGGGAGATGCTTAGAAGACTCTGGGATTGAATGTAGACAGCTACACTAACCATATTGAATTTTGGTATTTCGACGCATGCTATAACTCGAGGGAATATCTTCAATAGTATAAAACCCCTTATTACTCCGGACGCCATCGTTCCAGCCCCCCTTAAAATGCCGACCGAGTTCGTACATCCTATACGACGTTAGCTATATGGCTTCGGTTTAGATAGGTAGGGAATTAAACTTACTGATATCTTCCTCTCGATCTCTCGGACTGAGCGATCAAGTTCTCCCGCAATCATCTGCTTCTTATCATTCGGAAGTAAAGCGAACCTTTCACATAGATCGCCATCTATAATACCCTTGACGGGAGCGTAATAGCTCCTGTATATCAGGTGGTCCCTTCCAGCTAGTGGCGGATCCTCGGTCCGCATGTGTGACTCGAGACTCTGGAAGAAATCGGCATCTTCGCGGCTAAGGAACGGGATAAAGACACCAATCGTTCCTTGTATTCCACTCCAGAGGAGCACGTCCTGTCCACCAACCACAAGGTTTGTCTTGCTTATGCTGGTGGGAACGTCCTGTGTATAGAAATGGGCCATGAGACTGACGCGATGATTGGAACCATGCAGGTACTCTCTGGCGTGCTGCAAATGCGCACCAGTCCCGTCTTCGTCCGCCTCTTCGCTGGCCTTCTGGGGACATCGCACTATCCACACGTTTCCAAATTTGTCACCACCAGCCACCGATTCGTAATCTACCATAGCACTGCAGTTTGTCCAGCGAGGTATTGTGTCGTCGGCGAATGGGATTAACTTATTGCTTTCGTACTTATAAACGACAAATGTTATGCCCTGTTGCACATCACCGACAACGATGCGACTGCCTTGAGTCTGTAATGAGACGATAAGCTGGGGTGCTACTTCGGCTTGCGACTTTCGCAGAAGTTGTCGCAACCCAAGATCATAAGCACGCAGGGTCTTGCCAATACCCGCAAGTAGACGACCTTGGAACTGAACCAGCGCCATTGGCGGCTCTTCAACCTTAGTCTTGTGAATGAATTCAATCTCCCTCCCGTTATCGCGGAATCTGTAGACATGTATAGATCCTTCGCTAAACTGGCGGGGGCTCAGAATCATATCTTTCCCAGTACCGACTACGAGAAACGTCTCGTTGTCTTGGCTTGCAAAGGACACTGTAGCCATACTAACTGCAGCTTCATTATCGGTCAGCTCTAGCGTTTGTAGAACTCGCTTTTCGATTAACGGATCCACCACACTAATACAAGACGCCCAGCGACCACGGCCCCTGGGATATCCGAATTCCTCGGGTGGTAGCACCGCGGCATCGCCATTGACAACGCCAGGATCGGCGAGAAGCTTAGCCCGTAGCTCCGGTGGTAGCGTGTTGTTATCAGACTCGATGGTATAGAAATAAGGTTGATCAGGGTGTTTAGCGAGGCGTTTAGGGGTATAAGTGAGTGGTATTGATTGTTGCAATAGTGTGTCACTCAATCTATCGATCGAAAAGATTCTGTTACTGTTAGTGTTGCTTTCTCCCGTGGCTGGCCGTAATTAAGTGAGAAAAAAAAAATAGAAGTTCAGTAGGAACAATTGGTATAAAAATTGTAAAGACCTCATAGCCGTAGCGTCGGATCCCAGTTTCTCATCATTCTTCAGTTCGAATAGTAAAAGGAAGTTGACTTACTTGAGATTCTGACCCTGGATTCCCACCATACCTTCCTCGCATTGCTCACTACTAAAGTTCCACCCCCACTCTAGGTCGCTGTAGTCTAGCGGAGTCATCATAAACCCCTTTGTAATGGGGTCTGCATAGCCTAGCCACGTCCTCGAGCTGAGCGCTAGGACACAGGTGCTGCCTTGAACCGAAGTTTGAAAAAGCCGAACAGCCTTAGGGCCAAGGAACTTTTGACGCGTATCAGTAAGTTCACCAGTCACCTCATCCAAGACAGTCCTCAGGTAGACGCCGGAATGAAGACCAATATGGAGATATAAGGTCGAGCCGCCGAACGATGAGTCCTCCATAGCCATTATCGACAATGCCGATGGGGCTGCTGTAAGAGCTTGGACGGATTTGCTTTCGAGGGTAGATTCAGGATCCAGACTTAGGATTCGAACAGTGCAGTCATCGCACCCAACAGCCAGGAACGAACTTCGCATGCGACCTTCAGGAACCTGGCCCAAACTCAAGCATGTCACTGTTCCAAACATCTCTTTCTTGTCGTCATATTCAGCTAACGATCCATCCTCAGCCATTTCGAAGTAGACAATTTCACCCGAACTGAGAGCCACTGCAACTTGGCGCTCATTGGTAGAGGCGGCAACGATCGATCGATGCTGTGGTGCTTCCCATTCATTCACTCGCCCTCGGATGATATGTCGTATACCTTTAGGGTGGACTTGAATAAGACCATCATCACCGAGTTGTTGCACGGCAAGCGTCGGAACCGATGATAGGAAGCCAGTATCTGTTACCTCTTCCACAGTCTCACCGATGCTAAGCACCAAGGTGCCATTGCTAAATGAGAGGACGATGTATGCGTCGTACTGGTCAGATTCGTTGAGCTTTGTTGTCCAGACTGCAGATGGGACACCTGGGAGCTCCGAGGCCACAATTTCATTGACTTCAAGGCCATGCTTCAAAGTTCTAAAAGTGCTTCGTGCTCCATTTCCACAGATTGAATAAATCTGGGGTGCGTCATCACCAGTTAAATTTGCTACCTTGCAATCAATTAGAGGATTCATCGAATCGATGCTTTCAACAAGACTTAGATTTTCGGCTGGTCTCGGGTAGAAATAGGCTGGGTTATATGATGCATGAGGGTCGGTCGGGAAATCATCGCTGGTGAATTCTAACTCGTCGTCGTCGTCACCTAGTTTCTCGAACTGATAGAAATGATTGTTTCCGAACTCGCTAGCAACGAACAGGAAACCGCTTTTCAGGATGCAGAGGCTCGTAGACACCGGGACAGTATCGAAGTACTTTATCTTTAGCCTTCGCACCTCGCCTGTCGCATTCCCGTCATCATCTTCGGCCATATCAATGGTGACCTTGAAAAGATCACCATCTTCCGTTTGTAAGAGAAAAAAGAAAGCACCAGCATTTCCCTTGAGCTTATGCATCACACCAGAAACGATTGATCGTTTCCTCTGGGGATCTTCCGTCGCACCTTTCCTTCGCGGAATCGGTACTCGGAAAGCTTCTTGGTTCGAATGCCTATATGTGATGTTTTCTTCGCCGCAGACTAATACACCGCTGGGTCCGTCATTGCCTCCGGGAACTTGGAATAGTATTAGCGCGGTAGGATCGACGGGCTCATGCCACCTTCTAACGACGTGATTTAGTCCGAGATCGAGTTCGTAGTAGACTAGCTGTGTCTCAACTTCCGTCAAAGCTTGTCCCGATGGGTCTTGATCCGACTCAGAGTAGTCGACCTCCAAGGCCGCAAAAACAGGATTCGCATATCCGACATCCAATGCGACCATGGATATCACGACAGTTCCCGGTTTATGCGCCTCTAATGGCGAAGATATAGTAAGCTCGGCCTGAGCATTTCGATTTAGAACATAGACTAACTTGTTCTTTTCGATCGACGCGATGAGACATGCTCGACCTTTAGGGTCGCAAGCAAGGTATTGGCCCGGAATAACTCGACGCACGCCCGACTTTCCGAAGGTTTCAAGTTTCTGCTGCTTGAATCGATTCTGCTGCGGAATGTACTCGATAATCGCGATGCGTCCCGAGTCGGTAGCAAGAATAATGTAGTCTGCATGGAAACGTTAGCGACAGTATAGGAGAGTAATGGCTTCGTGAGGGCCTGGATACCACACCGTACATCAAGGCGGCAACTCGAGTGTTTCTACCAACCCAGCTTCAAAATCACTAAGTGAAGCCTCATAAGTGGGGAGGATGTGTAAACTTACCCTTGTTGCTTCCCGCCAAGCGAAAGGCGGCAATTGACCTGATAATACCAAAGATATCATGTGAGACTAGGGTGATAACCTTTCCCTGCGCTGGTTCAGGGCGAACTAGGGTGAGTCGCGAGCCCGAGGCGGTGATGATTTGCTGCTCTTTGGTACCAGAAAACTGGCCTAGGAGAGCTTGGGTTATGGTAGTTGGTGGTTGGATTGTGAGCGAGTAGAGAAACATATTCGAAGTGGTCGCCATCTTCACAAAGGATGCGCAGAAAGCCTGCGCGGCGCTTCTCGTGTCTCTCCCTTTCTTATTGTTCCGCGAGGCTGGTGTTGAGAAAACTCAAGCGCAGGCTGTCCGCCTGTGAAGAAGCTCCGAAGTTTTGTGAAAATTGGTAGCTCTAAAGCAGGAGAATTTAATTGGAGGAACCATCTGAAATCCACTGCAGCTCCATTGAGGGATGAACTTTTATCCATGAATCGGATGACCCCACTTAGGTACCTTACCTAAGCCAACCTTTAGGTAAATCCCATTTAAGCAGCTTAACAGGTAAAAAGGTGCGATTAAAAGAATACCTAATGCTTGACACCCCTTTCGAGAATGGGGAATAGGGGGAAAGGGAATAAAGGGAATCAATGTGCGAATTACTACCAGACGTTTTACTTCCTGACATCTAACAATTTAAAGGCTGCTTCCGACCTCTTAATTGTATTTCTTGCTAAAGACGGCCATGACATCTAGGAATCAATTCTGATAAACCTTTCTTAAGCAGGTGCGCCCTATGTGCCGTTCTCGTTTATCTTCTCATGGAGTGGAGATATCGGGTTATGTACTCTAGTATACACCTATGACGGGCTGGCTCCCACATCAAACCTGGAAGCGCTTGTCAGATTCCTTCTCTCTTCGGTAAATGTCAAGCTGATCCTTTTTTGTCTTGAGGAAGCTCTTCTTTTTAGCGAGCGTCACCTCATCCAAGACAACTTCACCCCCATCTTCCATATGTGGTTTATGAAGTGCCTCCCAGTAAATCACATCGACATCGAAGCTCCTTCGCGATGCAAGGTTAAACCAAAACCGTCCACTATCCCACGACTCCCGCATCTGGACTGCGAGACATACTTGCCGGTTCGTCGGTATCGACTTAGCTTCGGCGCGCTCCATCGCCCGTATGAATTGCTCCATGCGCGGCACATAAAAGTCGAGAAACTCTTGCATGCCACGTTCACGCACCCAGTTAGCAGGTTGTTTCAACAATAGCCACCAGGGAAGATCGAGGGCGTATTGTCCCGGCATGACATTTGTGAACTCGAGGTCGAGCACCGCCGTAATCTGTAACGTCTCCGGGTCGGCGAGCATGTTTGAGGGCCGTAGGTCATCGCAGTAGAGCCGGAAGGGTCCAGTATCGTCAAGGCAATACTTCGGGATCAACTTAGCAAAGTTGTGGCGGGCAATGAATAGGCTCCAAGCAAGTTCTTCATCATCACCGGCAATGTTGCGCTGTGCCTCAAGGTGTGTCATATAATAATGAGAGCGTGCTCTGAAGTATTCACTTGCATTATTAAATGGTATAGCCGAGAAGTTTTCGGCTGGATAGTTGCCGAGGCTGGCAACTTCGTTCATGTCGCAAGTCAATGGCCGTTTAGTGACATCCCATTGGCCAGACTCGTCATTTTTTGACAGCGCTCCGATGTGTGAGAATTCCAGTCGTGAAAGCTGGAGCAAGAAGTCAGCGATCTGGTCGTAGACGTAGTCAAGCTTTGCTTGATCGATTTCGGGGTCAAGGACTTTTTCCTGCCCCTTATCCTCAGTTGGCTGCTTTAAGAAGCCGCTCAAATCCTGCCCTGCCATCTTATCCATAATAATAAACGGTCCTAGCTGTCGTGGACTTTCTTTTGTTAGACTCCAGAAGCGTATAGGCGGAATAGGGATGGTGGTGTGCTTGCTGAGATATTGCATGACCATCACTTCGTTGGTAACCTTCTCGTCCAGCCACGATCCATAGATATTTCCAGGAACAGGAAAGCGGATTATGGCATTGTCACAGCTATCACGGCGTCTGATAGCGATGCTAAAGTTGAAGCAGCCATTAAAGTAGCCATCATACTCTCCATATCCGTTCCAACCCAGACGGTTATCGACGAAGGCCACGATCTCTTCGCGTGCCTCTAGGAGCTTACCGACGAATACCGATCGCTCGTGCTCGATGTCTTTCTTGGCAATCGGGTCATACGGCGCCATGTTTTCCTTACACAGGTTTTTCTCGGTTGAAAAGACGAAAAATGCATCGTATATAGGTAGGAATCATGACTGCTGGCCATGTTGAATAGTACCTAGAGGGGCACACATTAAGTGGTGAGATATTTGGCATTACCTCTTACTCATGCAAAGTAACCGTCTT
The DNA here is from genome assembly GCA_022495205.1 of Hypoxylon sp. FL1150. NCBI lineage: Eukaryota > Fungi > Ascomycota > Sordariomycetes > Xylariales > Hypoxylaceae > Hypoxylon > Hypoxylon sp. FL1150. The sequence goes on along the minus strand of MU376188.1, from coordinate 180,104 downwards.
CGGCAATGAGCATTGTACCCGTCCAATAGAGATGGCTGCTTTCTCTTGATAACAATTCATCACACTGCAAGGTCACCGAAACTTGTTTCGGTCGATATCTCGCACCACCAACGCTCGTTGCTGACTGGTTAGCTGCACAGCTATCACGGAGTACGGCATTCAGACTCATTTCTCCAATCCATGTTGACGTAAGTATACCTAATGTTTCCAATATGAGCTAATTTGAGTTAATTAGATTAACGTGAAGAAAAGAATAGAAAAGAAAATGAAGAAAATGACTAAGGACTATTGAACGATGAAGGTGATGAGCATAAGGTTATGTCACATATATGCGTATATCGATAACGAGATCCGAGTACTTTCGCCTTGTACCCTCGGATAGTGGGGGCCCACAGAGCAATCAGAAGGAGAATTTCATGGGAAGCTTAAGCTAAGCTACGTCGTCGCAAATTTACAACCATCACATATCGGATTATATAGAGGGGAGACACTATAGAGGGGCGGTCTCAACGATGGAGTCTTCCGTACGCCATGTGGCCTCTAATACCTGCCGAAGGTGTTTGCGATTATCTGCAACCAATGCAGCTCGCCCGACCACAAAGAGGCCATTCTCTAAAGCTGCCTCTTCCCATCCGCTGCCAAAGACCAATCACTCGAGTTCCATACGTTCGAAGCATCCTCTTCCACCTACGCAATCGAAGGTGGCACCCTCGAGGTCCATATTCTCTTTCGGCCAACAAGTAAAGAAGCCCGAGGATAACCCAGTCGTGCTCGAGTCCGCTACCTCGGCTACCTCGGCCACCTCGTACGAGAACCAATCGAGATCACCTATCCTTCGGCCTGACGACCTTTTCCACTCCTTTACGAACTCGCCTATTCCCGAAATACGGCGTCGCGCTGCCTTTATAAGACAGCATGCGCATTGCCCCCACCCGGATCACCAACCTACACGAGTACCAAATGGCGCCAATGCCTCACCTGATGCTTCAAAGTCAGGTGTCCATGCCGCAGCCCATGTCGATTTCGAATGCCCGGACTGCGGAATTCCTGTCTACTGTAGTGAGAAGCATTGGGCAGATGATTACGAGGCTCATCTACAAATCTGCGACACGTTGCGACAGATCAACGAGGATGACCATGACCTTCGCTCCGGAAGGTTCTTCCCCGAGTTCGAATACGCGGGACCGCAATTGGAAGAAGCTGCTGTCAATATGACCAACTGGGACACGTTCCTCTACACGAGGGAATTCGAAGCTGTTAACAATGACCGGAGCATGCGACAAGTTACTCGATTGCTTACTTACCCGGTGACGATAGGAAGCATCCTTCACGAACTCAGCCCCTATAATATCAGAAAAGGTGGCAGGCTGACGCCCGAAGGCTTAAAGAGCCTAAGTGCTCTGCGCTATACCCTACACCCACCCAGGACGGGCAGTGGCGCAGAAATCAAAGGTCTGCGACCTGAAGCTCCTCCTGTGAGGATATTCATATTGGGAGCTCGCGCAGAGTCATCCCTCCCCAGAAACGTCTGGGTACAACTAGCTCACCTTTTCCCTCGAGGAAAATTCCATCTCATCTTCGTTGGTCCTGAAAGCATGGCCAACCGAGATGATGAATTCCCATTGCCACCAAGAACTGCCTCTAATCCCTTTGGTGCTATTGTGGAGGATCGAGTATGGCCAACAATGAAGATCAGTACCATCGTAGACTACTACCATACACTTCATAAGACGGGCCAGTTCTACCCATACGACCCCTATTTTGACTGCTTCGTCATGTTCCACCCAGGTTTGGGGCACCCTGCTAGCTCTCACGAATGGACAGAGACAGTCCCCCTGCTGCTTGAGACGAAGGCACCGATTATAGTGACTGGATATACGCAGTACGACATGGACAGGGACATTGACTGGGTAAGAAAAACTTGCGGAGGCGAGTTTGACATACTCATGGAGCCGGGCGAGAACACTTTCAGAAGCTTGCGATGGGATCTAAACGATCTTGATCCGCAGGACGTTACCTGTGGTAACTGGGGGGTGTGGGCTTTCCGAGGAAAGAGGTACGTGCTTGCGCAGCAAATGTCTTCCGACGCGTCGTATATTTCACTCTAACGAATTTCTTAGGTATGAGGCAACGACGAAACAAGCCGAGTGATGTGAAATAATGAATAGGCATGGGTACATATCCACGAGGCTATAGGCGCTTTGGCGCTCATGTATAAAACACATTACTCTGTGAAAAAAATGATAGATGTCCCAGTTTCAGGCACATTGCCCAACGAAGCTCCACAGCTAATGTCTGTTCTGGGGGCACTGTAAAAACATGCAAAGCTCAAGAATGTCTGTTAGAAAATCTAATATATATAATGTCTCTATGATGTCTCTGATAAGGGAATCGCTCATAGATGAGGCTCAAGCACGTTCTAGCCAAAGACATGGCCATCCTTGCATGAAAATGCAAGTCGGGAGGCGATGGAACGTTAAAAGGCCTGTGCTCCCTTGTAGCAACCTGGAACCTCCCCCGGAGCCCTCCGCTGCAGTCTACTATGTAAACCCCTCAACGTCATTTCAGGTGGCACGAGCTGCAGCACAGTTGATCGCGGGCCGCAGATGCAGCGACCCTAAAAAAAAAACCTTAGGTTGGAATCTGAAGAGAAAAAAAGTACATAGTAGCAAACGGCGACAACTTAGCGCGATAACCAACCCACCACCCACTTTCAACTCGACGACGCTAAGACATCACCGTCTGACCATCGTCTTCTTGTCCCGAACACCGTCTGAAGATAAGCTTCGCAGCAGCAATTGCCATGACTGTCCGATGAGCGTTTCATCCTTTGACCGGCCATGACGGCACCGCCCATCCCGCCAAAGGGCCCAGTCCCGACTAGTCTGAAGGCGCCAGCGACATCAAGTACCAATGCTGAGTCCGTCACCTCCACTGGCAGCAAACCGCTCGATCCACCTCGCGTGACTTCACCGCTTCCCTCAGCGCCCCGACGATCCACGCGTCCCATATCTTCCGACTTCCTATCCGACAAGGCAACTATTGCCTTGATTCGCCGAGTTCTATGCGCCCAACACCTTGCCGATAGGGGGAGGAGCACTCCTGCGCCCATCGAGGACCTGCTGCCTCCACTTACCAGTCGCAACGATGTGGATCTCCAGCTATACGCCCTCATAGCCATCGTCATCAAGGAGTTTGTCCAGAATTGGTATGGTAGGATCACGCCGGACGAGACCTTCGTCGCCGAGATCGTGCAGATCATCGCCCACTGCACCCGCGCATTGGAACAGAGACTGCGCAAAGTAGACCTCGAAAGCTTGTTGTTCGACGAGCTCCCAGAGCTGTTAGATGCTCACATACGAGGTTGGTCACCACACTCTTTCCATGTTACCTGGCCGATAAGACCAGTCTAAGAGTGATTGTAGTTGCATTGCTAACATTATGCAGCATATCGAACATCAAGGAATGCAGTCGCTCGGCCGCCGGTCGACGCTAATCCGCGAGAAATCTATCATTCGCTCTGGCCGTTGCCTGCACTGTCCCCGGTTCCTTCGTCCGATGGCCAAAATACCCAGACTCAAGCAAGCAACGAGAGTACATACCGTCAGCTGTTAGTCCAGGGTGTGCTAGCCCTCCTACTTCCAACCGAGGATCTCGAGAATGAATGTTTAACGGCGCTGGTTGGACAACTATTTTCAGAGCTCATCATTGGCAACCTCGTTGCCAATAAACTATCGGAGCCATGGCTTATATGGGAACTTTTGATCATGCTAACGAAACTAGCACGCTCGAAAGGTCCCACGCAGGCCTCTGGATCTAGGTCTATCGAGCAGGATGTCTCTCCGATAGCAAACTCGGGAGTGGTTCCGGCGACGACGAGGCAGCATAGCATGTACATTGAGCAGGCTTTCTGGTCCGTGATCCAATGGGGTTTCGTTGTAGTAAATTTGATACGACTCTTCATCAGCACTATCATGCTCTCTAGAACACTCCCTCGGCGGTCCACCCTTACGACCATCCACCTGCCAAATACAACGTCTAAAGGGGGCCGGGAGGATACTTATCACCCTCCCGCGACTTTAGAGGCTCGTTCCCAGCCAGTCAATGTCCCCATCGCCGAATTCAAAATCTGGTCCTGCATTGGGAATCTTCTCGAAATGGACGCTCGCATGCCGTGGGTGAGCGGCACTTTATCCATGCTTCAATGGGGAGCTATTAGAGGACCTGGAAACCTAGCAGGGTTCAACGGGATGATCGATAGGTAGGCGAATCAATCTCCTTTTTCTCACCCATCCTGGAATCCTTGAAGCAACTATCTCGTCACCTCGCATGAGCTTCAGGTCACTGGATTTGGGCTCGTCCATTCATCTTTCAGGGACGGCCTTCGTCGCAAGTGCGCATGACGGGCATTGCCTCGCCGTCACAAGATTAATTTCCATGGACGTTCGGATATCGACTTGGCAAATCAACCAAAACGAGGCGAGATGGATATCCACACCCAAAACGCCGTTTCAGTTTACGGCAAATGGAAATCGAGGGAGGACCGTTTCAATCCTTTAGCTTCACCGGATAAACAGGCCAGGCACACCACCCCAACTCCGATATTCGCGAGCAAGCCGGCAAGAATGCTCGATCCAGGGTCATCATTGGCGACGACCAATGACCGGGTAAACCTTGATATCCGTCATCCGATTGCATGATAAACGGCGCGGGGCTGAGCCTGGCAGGCCTCCCTGGCCATCCGCGAGCCTTATTTACGCGCCCAACTTTGGAGCTTGCAGGGATTCTTAGTCCTCGACCAAGGATCCCATCACTTGAGTCCGTCCACACTGGTACGACGCCATGAACTATTTTCCCTTTCGCTTCGTACCGCTGTCGCCCCACCGCTACCCTTCCCGCGCGCACGGGCTTCTCTCATCGTTCCGCCGCCGTCCGTTAAGCTAGGATGGATCGTCTCAGTCCGTCCAGGGCCTTGCTATGTTAGCAACGACTTGCTACGATGTTGTCACTGTTTCGTATTGCTTATGGCCCTTCGCCTATAACGCAACACGGACCAACTTCCGCATCGATAAACAAGACAACCACTCTATTCAGCTTTGGGGTCCATCTGATACGATCGTCCATAGGCGACACTAGCTTGCGTAGCTTGGACCAGGATGTTTTGAAACCTTTCCGAGCGTGATATTGTGGCTGTCGAAAGACCCTGGCGCCCGGTTGCTCAGGTATCATACACCAACTCAACCGATCTGAGTTTCTTAGGTCTCGACCTCGCACATTCGCGCCAAAACCACCGTCATCGTCGCGCCTCTTCCCCGATCGGATAGGTCCAGGGGCGAGTCTAGGGCTCATGCAGCTTTCTGGCTCCCCTGCACAAGCTTCTCTCTTGCCTCTCCAGATGGAGCTCCATGGTCCCTTGAAGCCTCACAATCGCTTGACCCATTTGGGACCATCGTGCGTACATAATTGGCCGCGCACTGTCAATCATTATCAAGCTTAGTTGCGATTCGTCACCGGCGCCCTGACCATGAAGCCATGGTTCTAGGGAGCTACTTGCGGGACGATTTCAGATTATCAAGGGGAATCTGATTCTCTTTAGAATCTGCGCCCGAGCAGTCTATGCAACCTTATGCCCTTATTCCCCTCGAGTCATGCCGCATATGGTAACACCTGTACCACTTAGACCCCCACGTTTCCCCTACGACACTCCCCTTAGAAGCTTCTATTAATGTTCTCCAACACACGGTATTGTACTGATATCTTTGCGCACAGACTTATTTCACACCATGTTCAAACCTACGTTCTCGATCCTGCACGTCTTCCCCCGCTCCTTCGAGCTGTGCGCGGTGCCGTCTTCCCCAATAACGCCCCCGGCGTGTCCAGCCTAGTCCCTCCTGCATCCGACGAGCAGCTGGCAGCCCTGCGTCGCAGATGCGCTAGCGCGCTTTTGGCGCTTGTTCCGAAGAGGGTGGGCAGGCTTTATTACGGTAACAGTAACTGGGCTTGGTCGGCTGTAGTGTCTCGCACTACTCGAAAGAGTGCGAACTCGCGGTCCGGACCGTTTGAGGAGGCCAGCATGAGCAGCAGCAGGAGGAGTAATAAGACGGCACATAATACCAATAGCACGGGAGAGGAAGTCACACGCGGACGGCTTGCCGTGGAGGGTAAATCTGGTCGAGGCGGCCATGCAACGTTGACCCCAGAAAGTTCAAAGCGGCAATTTGGAGAGACCGGTGTGAGGCCGACCGAGACCTGTGGCAATAGCCAGACTGCTGCTGCTGCTGCTGCTGACATGTGTAACAATGACAAGGACGAAGAACCTGATGATGGCAAGGACGAAACCCGAATCCTCTCCGAGATCGAGACGGACGTCCTCGACGTCTTCTCAGATGCGTACTGCAACAAGCACCTGGTATATGGGATCCTAGAGCTCGTCCTCGTGCGCCTCATGCCCGAACTAACCGAGAAGGGCATCATTGAACTGTGGGAAGAACGACTCAGCTAAGGGCCAGTCGGTGACCCCCTTTCGGGGGCTATTTTCTCGTAAGAACGAAATCACTTAATGTTGATCTGTGATTGATTGATACCCAACCCAAACCTACTATGAATTCTTCCCGTACCTACATGACGACGGTACGGTATCAACCTTGTTTTCAATTTTAGATCATTAGGAACGTAGCAAGAAGAAAAAAAAAGTAAACAAAAAGAGTTTCAATTTGGCAAACTCATACTTTTTCTTTACTCTACTTTATGCACCGGCCCTGTCCAGATCGAAGTTTCTCATGCAATGCAACACACATCTTGCCAACAGTAACAGCGCAGAGATGGAACCTGGCCGCGGGAACCTTACATACATACCTACCTAGCCTAGGGAGAAGAAGTTCCGGAATGCGGTTAGTTTACCATTCACGAAAAAGAGCCGCTTCAGGTTTGTCAGTGGTTCTTTTTTTTTTTTTGTGGTTCTTATCCTCCTGTGCCTCCTGTGTCTCTGTTTTCTGTTTAGAGTTACATTAGCTTGTGATAGACAGCAGAAGGAAGGAAAGAAGAGCCCGGTAATTATTACTCTGGATGTTCGTCCGTGTCTCACCTTTTTTGCCAAAAATAAACCTACAACACATAACCTCGGTCATTGGTTTGGGTAACGAATGGCTCTTTCTTATCTTGTTGGGCAGCCATATCAAACCTCCCACCCCCCCGTCTACTCTTGCGCAAGGGTGTATAACCCAACCCAAGGATGAGGCTTACGAGTGCTACCGTGTTAGTCTGATATTTTTTTGGCGTGTCCGATGTTGTTGCCGCGTAATTCTCGAGACAGACAGATTGCTAAGAGAAGAGGAAAGGAGAGGCGGATTGTTCATCCGCATTCTCGCATCCTCTACCCTCCTTGATTTTCCCCTCGGTTTTCGGGTCCGTGTCTCAGAGCGGGTGAAGGATAAAGCCAGTTACGTCTAGTATGTAGTCTTATTGTAACGCAAGGTTCTTGTATTTTTTTTCTTTCAATGCGTTTCTTACCTCAGAGAATTACGTATTACGTACTTTGATAGGGGGTACTTGTCGATCTAAAAGGGGTCAAGAGAAAGAGAGAGAAAGCAGTGTGCAGTTCAATTAGGTAGTATGAGGTTAATCCCCTCCAAAGACGAGAGAAAAATAACGCCCAGATATGTAGTGCTTTCCTAAAAAGGTGACAAGAGTAAAAAATAACAGCGACGAGATAAAAAAAAAGGAATAACAGAGAAATCAAACTGCCAAAAGAAAAAGAAAGAAGAAAAAACATAGGTAGGTAGATAGATTCCCCTTCCACTTATGAACAACCAACGCCGACACCGGGTTCACCTAAACACCTCTCGCGCCTACCAGCCCCCACCCCTTTCCCATCCTCCCCTTTGACAAGAATGGCCCTTTTGGTACAGACCGTTATGGTAGCCCGTCCCCTAGCCGTATCCCTTATCCTGGTGAAGATGCTTGACAATGAGTGTGATGCTTCCTTTCCCCTTTTTTTCTCCCCACGCAGACTCCTCCGGCGTAAATTTGATTGTCCCGGGGAAAGAAAACGAGGGACTGTTGGGGTTATTGTATATATATATATGTATATATATAGATATACACACGTAAGAGGAATATTTTGAGAATACTGGAAATTATGTTGGTTTTTTTCTTCTCGATCGAATCTTTAGGTGGTATTTCGCGTGAGCGGGGACCAAGTCTTGTTGCCAGATAGATATAGTAGTATATAGTAGTATACCGAAGTTTGTTTGCGCCGTTGTTCCTCCAAAAGTTTCTCTCTCCCTCTCTCGTGTCGATTGCTCGATCTTTTGGGTTATATCGCCTTACACACGCTCTCGCTTGGTGAGGGGTGTTGTCGCGACATGGGGGTATATTGTTGCTGTATAAGGGTAATGCTTCGTGAGAATATAGTGTATATATAAATAGGTATGAATACGCTCGGTAGTTATTTCGGATTTTTCCTGTTTTCTTTTAGTCGCCCGTGTTCCCTTTGTCGTCCGGTTAGGTAGGTGATTCCTGTTGTTCTGGGTATGAGAATTTCTCTTGCGCGTGCCGAGTCGTGAGACGTTTCTTTCGAGATGTAAATATGTTCGAAGCCGTTCGGCCGTTTCCACAGGGGTGGATGTTAGGAGATGCTGCTGTAAGTTGGTAACAAAATATGTGGTATGAGTAAAATACAATCTCTTGCGAGAGTTTGTCGAATACCTTTGGTTGGTTTCTCTTGTAGTTCTTGATCCACCCAGTGGTGTATACAAATAGTTGCTGGATATTGGGGTGAGAGCATTCACCAACTGCCCTGTGGCTCGACCCGATAATGCTGAACAAGAGCTCACAGTAACTCCAAAACAAGGAATACATAGGCCATATGGGAACCCAGCCTAGGTATGATTGACCAAACCGTATAGTTGAAGACGGAATTAAGTGATTTTACACACTCATTGTCACCTCGTTCTTAACCATGGGCGAAGGGACCGTCGTCATCTCGGTGTCGCCCTCCGGAATCCTTGATAACCCGCCGAGGCCGTGGATCGTCGAGCTGGTCTGGTGCTGGTGTCCTCCGTACTGCTGCTGCGGCGCCTGTAGTCTTAGCTTCTCGGTCAGGCCCATGACTATCAGCAGCTCGTTCTGGTCGACCAGGCCCGTAGACTTGATTTGGTGCATGAAATTGAGTAGCGTGTCGGCGGCCCGTCTGGCGTCCTCTTGGGTCGGAGAACTCGGTGATGAGCCTAGCGTCGTCCCAGATACGGCTCCTGCACCGGAACAGCTGGACCTACCGGTCAGACTGCTATTGCTGCTTACATGGTGCAGCGGCGTCGGGGATATGGCCGAGTCTAGTCCTCCGAAAGGCGGGGCTGGGAGTTCGTGGACTGGCGATTCGAGGGCGGACGGGGGTGCCGTCCCGGACTGGCTATACTTTGGCGTCAACGGTTCGTTGGACTGCGGCTGGCTGATGTAATCGAGGTTTCCTAGGTCCGGCACGGTCTGGCTTCGGGGGCGTTGGAAATTGGCACTTCCTGGAGGAACCTGGTGGTTCCGGTCACCAAACATGCCTGAGTTGGGGTCTGGAGAAAAGTTAAAATGCGAAGACGGGCTGAAAGCTCCTGCAGAGTACGTTGAACTCGGCGGGTCTGTAACGGCACTGGAGAGGGATGTGGTGCTCTGCGAGTGCGGGTGTCGGTACCCATTAGTATCGAAATCCATGAAGCTAGCGGACAGAGAATCTTTCCCTTCGGGTTTTTCGTTCACTGATAAAGCTTGTGGTGACGGGGCCTGGGTAATTGGAGATGCTGGTGAGATACCTCCCGGTGTTTGCGTGGATAATAAGGGCGAGCCGGTATCTAGTCGAGCGTTGTCGGGAATCGCGGTTTCCGATGCTCTACGGATCAGTTTCCCGGGTCCGATGTTGTGTTTTTGTTTGAATTTCTCGATCCAGGAGGCGGTGATGGTCTTGAGCGGGCTATCCGAGCCAGTGCAGAACACTCTCGCCTTCTCCTCCATTTGAGAATCGCTGACCACGACTCCCTTCTTCTGCTGGCCCCTCACCCAGTTCGCGAGCGCTCGCTCAATGTCCGGCGGAGACTTTCCCTTGGCCTTCTTTACGGGAGAGCCGCCCTGGCTGTCCAGGTTGAGGTACAACTCCTTCCTTCGCAATACCTTGGACACCGTACTGCCAAGAACCATGTTAGCGATCAAAACCCGTCTCGACGCTTGTCAGATTTACCTTCGCTCTACGCCAAACTTCTGCCCGATCTCCGTCTGCTTGGCGTGAGGGTTGTCCTCGTGAAACAAACACATATTCCTACGATCCTCGTCCGTCAGGGTCTTTCTTGGCTGCGACGTATTAATCGTAGGCAGCTTCGGTGGCTGTCTCATAGGTACCGATGCTGGAGGGATGGGGACAGGAGGCGCCGAGTAGCTCTGAGATGGGTTCGTCCGAAGGCTGGGCCAGGGAACCTGGGAAGGCTGCTGCGTCGGTATTATCAGCGGATGAGGAAGATGGCTCGCGTAGGTGTTGTGCGCCTGGCGGTGCATCGAGTGCGGAACAGGCGGCGGAGCCATGCCGAGGGACTCTGATGGTAACCCATGAGCCGCGGGCGGCATGTAGTAGTTCTCACCGTAGGTCGTCATGGCCATATGTGTGTATGCGTTCATGTCAACCCATTGTTCGCTCGAGTATGAGTTGTCATGAGCGAGGTGGTTATCCTGGTCTATACCAGTTGAACCGATCATTGTGTTGTGCATGGCTACCGTCCAGTTGAGCCGCCTATGCTAGATAGTTGGTAGGATCCGTAGGCTATAGGCCGCATTGACCGACGGTCACGATTATAGACTGCTGCTCCGTGATGTAGGGTTTGCAACGAGCCGCAGCAGGAGTCTATTAGAGAGGTAGGATTGGCGCTGACGAGTGTGGAGATCTGCCGGCACGGTTTTTTGGCAACTCGACTTTTACGGGCGGAAGACGGCATGCATATTCAGGTTTTAGTGAACCAATTGGGGGAGCAAGGTGTGCCGTATGCTGTTGTATAGTCCTTGTGTGCTTGTTTAGGGAGGTGCAGTTAAAAAAGGGTTGGCGGTCTGGCTCCTAAGAAGGTTGTCCGGTAGGTCTCCGAAAAGAGGATGGGCGAGGTGGTGTAAGTCGGCTCAAGTAACTAAAGTTGTATGGCGTCGTTGTATCTCATGCGCAACAACAGACGGATCGACTTTTAAAGAGAGCCAACCAACAAGCACCTCTTGGGGGGCCTACCGTTTTTTCTGTTGAGGTCGACCTAACTCTCTCTTACAACCTTTTACCCAGATTGTTCTGAGTCTTCTCTATTTTTTCTTTTTCTTTTCCCTTGGTCGTCTCTCTTTCTATCTCTGATATGGTGCATCGAGGAGCAGGTCAAGATGGCCTGTGTGCCGTTGGTGTAAATGGAAACGGCCGAAGGGGGTTGACTAGTACGTGGTAGGGTGGACGGCCGTAGCAAACAGAATCAACTGGGAACTAATAAGTTGGTTCTCACCAACTTTGACCATTCGGTTGAAGGTCCGCTCCCTAATAGAAGACGCCGCAATGCAGTCTCATAGCTACTATGTAGGTAGGCTTTTCGAGATAGGAATATCAAGACGCACGGCAGAAGGTAGGGCTAGATGCTTAGACACAGAACATGTGGAGGAGACCGTACATAGATACATATGTAAGTCTGTATGCAGTAGCAGGGATGTGTGGGTGTCCTTCGAGTCCGGGGGCCCTGAATAACAAGAGATACCTGGAAGGGGGGGGTGTGGTTGCGGCGTGTGTGGTAACGCTCGAGGGATAAGATGTGGTATGACAGGTCTGACAGGATGAGGGTCCTTACTCGAAGGTACAGGCAGATGAATTAATGTAGTTAGGCCCGTAGAGGTGCGTCTAGTGTAAAGAAAGGCTGGCTAGCCGGGGTCGAATCTTCAAGGTGTGTGGAGGACCACGATGCTACCATGCTTTTGACTTGTCAGAGAAGAGCTATATCCTGGAATACTGGCATGCCATGCTATCAGACGGGGATTTGACAAGGGCCGCAAGAAGCAACTGAAAGCGCTCCCACCCCGGGGCACTCGGCAAGCCGTACACGTATAACACTGCGGAAATATGAGACAAGCCGAATGAAATGCGAGCAAAGAGAAGTCTACCAGGAGCTAGTTACTTTTCTCTTTCCTTAACGTCTCTTCCGTCTCTTGTCATTTCAGAAGACGAAACATTGTGGCTTTTGGTACTGAGGTCAGACTGCATTTCCCCAGTCCGCTCTCTCCAAGTGGTCTCCAAGTGGCTGCGCGCCATGCTTTCTGATTAGCTGCCTCGACGAGGGACGCCAGGTACACAACTTGGTTCTTCTGGCGTTAACGGAGGATGAAAGATGAGAGCGACGAGGGGCCAGCCGATCTGGGCTGGTCGTGGTCGACCGAATCTGACTAAAGTGCGGATACTGGATGCTCCCGAGGTGGAACTAGGGCATGGGGATCGTCGAAATGAGGAATATGGACGAATTCAAGAGAGGACAGCTACCGTGTACTGGATAGTCGTGTACGGAATACAAGGTGAGAGGAAAGATACCTACCTCCTAACCTACCAGGGAGCTGAGCAAATCCTGCCCTGTTTTAGTTATTAGCTACGAGTCCTCGAATTAACCCCACATGCTTGAGCCAAGGAGCGCTGTTCTTACCGTCAGCTCCCGTTTAATAGTTACCTAGTAAATGTAAGTAATTCAATAGTATCACACCCCATGGAAAGGAATAACGAGATAATTAAAACATCGAAACAACCGTAGCGAATAGAGCCCTCCCCCCTGCCACGGTCCAACTTATTTAGGCTCTCTCCATTTCAGATGCTATTAAACCGGGTTTAGGTATTAAGGTATCAGGGACCGACTGGGTCGCAAGTCACAAGGTGAGCCGTCGCGACACTTACATAGGTAACTCGGCGGGAAGGATTTGCCTAGGTTAGTCGTCAGCTATAAGAAGAGTCTTGTCTTGGAAAGTCAGTCAGCAGTTCCCGTGCCCCCGCGCCGCAACTGGTATATCGGCCTTCGCATATCGCACATCGCAACCCTTTGAATGAAAGACGTCTCGTCCAGTGAGGTATTTGATGGGATAGGCAGCTTGGCCTCGTCCTCTCGGTTGCTCCACTGAGGGCTTTAGTCTTAGCGGGCTTGGGTGACGGGCTGACTAGCAGGGGCTGCGACTTTCAGCAGGGTAACCGTGGTCCACCTCCCCCGTCAGAAACGGAGCGTATCGCGTTCTCATAGGGCAAACAAGGCAGCAAGGGCCACTCTCTGCCACCGTTTCCGTTCACGACGGATCGTCATTAGGGATTCGTGCGATTTTATTCGACGGGAGCGAGCGAGCCAGATCTCTCGAAGCCTCGACACTCGACAAAGCTTCATGTGAGCCCCTCACCTCTCACCTCTGGATAACCCAGGCTCAGAAACATAGGTATCCAGTCATCTGATGAATCGAATGTCGACAGTCCCAAGACTTCGTATTTGTAATATCGACGGTAATGAATACTATTCCCCTTAGCATATCTTAGTCTTAGATATACTTAGGCTTCATCTAGTTTACCCGTTTCCTCCGATTAAGGATCCCACCCCTTCCGCCTACCATATACGGGCAATGGTTCCCCTAACAAGTTCCCTTACGAGAGCTGCTATTACTGACAAGGTAGCTCCCGTCCGGATTTGCCAATTCGGCCGTGGATCGGACCATACGATGACAAAGGAGGGGTTGAGATTCGCTGTGGTCGCCGAGCCCGAGCTCAAAAAGTCATCAGAAATAAGTTGTGCGTAATGCCCATTATCTCCGTTTGTGAGACAACTTCGACCAGGTCAAATTGAGATGAGCAGCATGCCAGGGCCCCTGTCTACCCCCAATGGCCCATTGCATAGTACACGGCTTGCACGGGGGACCCCTAATGTCTAATGTCTGTGAGTCTCTCGACCCTCGTTCAAGCTGTCCAGTCAAGAGCGAATCCTGGACCTTTCCATTTCCTCCGCAGTTCCACACCTATGAATATTTTGTTCATCGGTCTCGTCAAACGTTCCATGCCGGCAAACGGAAAGTCGCCCTTTTTTTTTTTTTTTTTTTTCTTCTTCATAAGAAGATCCTGGCAAGCCCACAATAAAAGGTCGATGTCATGCAAAACAGGGGGAGGGGATCTCTACGCCGCAACGGCCTCATTCGAGTTTGACATTTCATAGCTAAAATGCTTCCTCCCGCTGTCCGGAAGCTTTCTACGCGTGAGCCAAATATAGACCGCTACTACAACATGCGCGGTCCGAGCCATGAGACAACGCATTGTTTCCGGGCAAGGGCTCTCTCTTAAGTGTCAGCGGCCCTCTTGATAAATTGCCTGCAATGCGACGGAACGTCAGCCCAGCAAGGCGGCTTTTTCGTCTGAAAGGGTCTCTCTCTCTCTCTCTTTTTCTGCTGTAGCATTTACCGGTTTTCTTTCTATCAACTGGTCGCGGCGAGCAAGGTTGTATAGCATCCAAGTCCCCAAGCCATCGGGAAGGATCTCTTGATGACACCAACACGCCTCGATATTCACCACTCGGTGAGCATCCTAACAGTTCCGGACGTTGGTGAGATACCCAGTTACATAGTTAGAAGAGGAACTATTGTTTTCTTCAGCGGCTCATCGTTCGAGGCAACAACACTATTAACTACAGACGCAAACCAACAGTAGCAGTCATAGACGGGGGGGAGGTAAGTTAGGTTAGGTACCTAGGTAAGTTAATGCCGTCAGCCAATCCTCTCAGTATCCCACCACCTTGGGTTTACTCGAGGCAGAGCAACCAACGGCAGGTCGCGAAGTTGCAGCCCATAATTACCACCGAGGTCCGTTGGGCGATTGGGCATAAATGATCAGGAGGTCCATGCGAAAACCTCGAAGGTACTCTTTTCCGTGCGCCGGGCTTTCTTCCAGTTGGTCAGCTCTATCTTTATCCTGGACTATCCATGCCTAACCTCTTTGATAAAAAAAAATTGAAGAAAAAAAAAAGAGGCTTGAGAATCCCAGCAAGCAAGCAAGCAAGGGCTCTTTCGAGCTTAGCGTCCCCTTTATGTAGGAAGGGAAAAGCACAAGTGGTCGCCACAAGGCCGAGATTTGTGTTGCAGTACAACAAGAGAGCTGCGAGGCGTCTGTGCAGCTTCTCTTGGGCTTCATGCAAGGCTCACCCCCTCATGGGTCTCTTCTTGGCCCCACGAAAGGGCACAAGGGTTGTGAGCCATTCAGGCCATTGCAGCTTGAGAGTCGGCTTTACGAGTATATGATTTCATAGATAATCCTAAAGCCGTAGGATCATCCGCATCTAGGTAGCCTATCGACCCTGTGTCGGGATGCTGCCGACAATGCGGCTGTGGAGTTCAGATACCCTTGCGCGCTTCTCCAGCGATCGAAGTAACGTCATGCCGCGATACCTACCTCTCGCCCGTCCTGCCGTCCTGCCCGTCGTCGCAAGACGCAGCCATTGGTCTTCTCCTCTCGGACGACGCGGGCAATCAGGAGCAAACCGATGTGAAGTTGGTTAGATGAACCGCGTTGCGGCACGATGTTCAACCTGAAAAGAAGCGGCAGGGCATGAACAACATACGTAATCTAAGGGCCTCGTCATTCCCGCCATGCATTTTACATATTTTATTGGGTTTTTTCCCTTTCTGGTCGGGAAAAGACACGCGCGCCCGCTAAAAAGGGTTTAAACTCATAGATTTGCAATCTCAGTTATTTTCAATAGAGAGATGCAAAAAGTGTCAAAGCGCAATTAACGCTATTCCCATATCCCGCACGCGCATCCATTATCGACATTCGATGTGTATGCGTGTGTGTGTACGACGTGTTGTTGGATCCCACACCAGTCTCTTTCGGTGTCTAGAACCTTGTAACCTAAATCCCGTCATCTCCGCCTTGCAGCTAAAAAACTTCAAATAGCCATAGGATGGGTCGAGGCTACCACAGCTAAGGCTGTTGGGACCATGTGGATAATACAGGCCGGCATATGGTGGAGAAGCCACGGTAACAGCCTCCGACGTGAGAGTGTGTGTACGGTAACATGCCCAATCGCTTTGAGTTGCCCATACATTGAAACACGGTATTCCGTAACCAGAATTGATTGAATCGATGGTTTGTTTTATTTGTCATATGGGCCACTTACTGCATTCGGATCGTGGGTTGCGGTGGTATTGGTGTGTTTTTTATTTGGGGGTGGTTTGGGACGGGTTTGGGTGGCAATGGTCGTATCGCATGGCCTAAGGCCATGAGGTAGATGAATAATGAACCAAATCTCGAAAAGAACCGTTGGGCGGACCAAAAATCCAGCGATCGAGAACTTTTTTTTCTCCACGAAGGGGGGCTGTCAGATGTATCCTGGCTGACTGGGCGGCTAGAGAAGCGCTGTGAAAGGTTGGAGGCAGGTACCAATTTGCCGTTCGGCCACTTTGGGGAGTGGATAATGTCTATTACTAAGGGCGTTGAGTGGATGAAAACATTCCGATCGTTTAAAGGTGCAACGATAAAATACAGGGCCAAGAAGGCAACGACCGGTAAAAAAAAAAAGTCGATGGTCTCACTCACATAGTGGCGCAAAAAAAAAAAAAAAAGGGGGACAAGAATAAGACATTTGAGAGAACAGGGCGGCTCGGCATAGGTTGGTTAGTTCATAGGTTGATTAGGTCATAGGTCATAGGTCATAGGTCATAGGTCATAGGTCAGGTCATCAGGTACTGTTTATCAGGAAAGGTACTTGGGGGGGGAGGGAGAGATGGGGAAATGGGGAGATGGGGAGATGCAATGCGTTCCTTAAACGGCTCTTGATAGATAGACAAGGCACCGCTCATGCATCCCCACGCCTCGTCGGAGACATGGCCGCATCGACTGAGGCCTTCGGTTATGCAGGTGGTTACTGCAGCCTCTGGGTCGCGCTCTGGGCTCTGGACTCTGGAGTATGCGGAGTGCGCTGGTGCAGGTGGTGTGGTGTGTGGTGCGTGGTGCGTGGTGCGTGGTGTAAATTCAGTATGCGGCTTACTCTGTAGGTACAATGTAATGCATCGTGGGGAATTTTCCGCAAAGGGCGAATATAACCAGCAATCTCGAAACTGTAACTCCCAGCTGCCTCTCCCCGTCCAGGACCTGCGTTATGTTGTTGTTCACAGATCACAGATCCTTCCGTCGCCCATGCAAAATCGGCCGCTACTGTACCATTCTTTGCATCGTGATAGGGCACCACCCCCCCTTCCAGAAAAAAAGCAAACAATACCTCTTTCCGTTCACTGGTGCGCCGCGTCGGCTACGGCCTGTCCCTTGATCCGCAAATCTGCAGATAACCGTATCCCCCTGATCCTGAACTCTGCCCAACAAGCGTCGTAAGATGATTCTCCTTAGGTATCATCGCCCGTATCGTGCTATGTAGAATGAAGCTTGCGAGCCCGGAAAATGCGCGCACCCAAACGAACCGAATCCATCAACCCTTTCATGATTGTGGGTCGGGTGCGCATAAGGAGTCCAAGCCCCTTTTTCGAGTCTGGCCACTCATCTCTTGACAATTGTGACTTGAAGTGGGCGAGATTAGCAACCAGCAACTATCGGAGAGCCAATGGAGGGTGGGCGAGGAAATTATACCTATATCTTCGTCGGCCAATTCGTGAGCCAGCCCCACACGTTGGGGTTGATGCTTCACTGATTTGCCGTAGACCACTGCGGTCTTGAATTGCTCGAGAATACTTCGATGGATTGCGTTGCACTTGGCATCTCTTGGTTAGCGGGCCTGTTCTAGTCAAGTTAGAGATACCGAGACGGGTTACTCACGAAGTCCTCAACCGTACACCTGGTGGAACGGAGCACGACAGGCGCTGAATAGTCCGGCATCTTCCCCTTTGGCTTCGTGTAAACCCGGACCAATTTTAGCTTGTCCCACCTGCATGAGAAAGGAGATTAGCCATATGTGTACTACACGTCTACGAGAGGGCATCGAAACGTACATGGCCTCCATCAGCTCGTCGACATTCCACCCATGCTCGGAGCTGATAGGTACCGCGTTGGGGATTCGGTACAGCAGGTCCAGCTCCTCGATGCTGATTGCGTCGATCTTGTTGAGGACGTAAATGACAGGAATGTAGCTGCGGCTCTTGGCCTCGAGGATGTCGATCAAGTCGTCAATAGTGGCATCACAGCGAATCGCAATATCTGCTGAGTTGATACGGTACTCGGACATGACGGCCTTGATCTCGTCGTGGTCGATGTGTGTTAGAGGCACGGTACTTGTAATGTTAAGCCCACCCTTGTCCTTCTTCTTGAAGGTGATGTTAGGCGGTGACTTGTTTATTCGGATCCCAAAACCCTCCAGTTCTGTTTCGATGACCCGCTTGTCTGTCAGGGGCTTATTTACGTCTAACACGATGAAGATCAAATGGCAGGTCTTAGCGACAGCAATCACCTGACGACCACGACCTCTACCGTCTTTGGCTCCCTCGATGATACCCGGAAGATCAATCATCTGCAAAGGAGCTCCTGTACAACACCGTGTTAGAGAGCCTGTCGACAAGGTGTTGAGAGTGGGGGTGGCAAGGAGATTTATATGAATAACATACCATTGTACATTACCTGGCCAGGCACGGATGTCAGAGTGGTGAATTCGTAGGCTGCGGCTTCCGAGTGTTGGCCCGTTAATCTACTCATCAGAGTACTCTTTCCTACGGACGGGAACCCAATGAATCCAATACTGGCAACACCGGTCCTGGCAACATCGAAGCCAGCACCACCACCTCCGCCGCCACTGGATGAAGGAGTCAACAGCTCTCTCTTCAGCTTCGCCAACTTGGCCTTTAATTGGCCAAGATGAAACGATGTCGCCTTGTTCTTTTGAGTCCGAGCCATCTGTCAAGTCGTAGTCTTAGCACGTGTGAAGGCACCCCTACATCTCAAGAACCCTAACCCACTTACCTCGGACTCGATCTCCTTAATCTGCAAATGGGTCAGCAAACCTGGTCAACGTGAAATGAGATGCTACTTACCTTATCCACAGTCGTCGACATCTTGGATGAGAGTGTGACTTGTCAGTAGGTGTATTTCGCTAGTTCAATGAGCGTTTCTCTCAGCTCGACGTCTTCCTTGCAACGTGGTTGGTAATCTTTGATTTTGTACAACTCGGTGGGGCAAATTGAAGAATCTAGAAGGCATTTTTCCAGTGATGTCAGCCCCCACCATTTACCAGAGTTTTGCCGAAGCTCTTTAGCTAGTTTACGTGTATATATCTGATAGAACGATATTTCTGTTTTGTGAGTATTAAGATAGACAAAAAGGGGTATGCACACTCTAATAGTAGGCTCTCAACTTGTCTACGAACTAGGTAGGTTAGATGCTTTGAATCCAGGTTCGAAGCGATATACCAGGTAGGTACTTTTTTTTAGAACACCGTCTGGCAGTGGTCACTCACTTGCAACTTGGACGTGGGTGGATGACGAACAACCTTGACATGCGTAGCCTCAATTACGACATTAGTAAAACAAAGTAATTGGCCTTTTCAGGTACATACTTGGAGAGGGTAGCGAAGTCCGCATAATTCTCATTTTCGTCCCCGTCCTTGTTCATACACGCCCACCTAAAGTCATATTGTATGTGAGGCGCTCCTTGATAGACTAACACAAGCATGCATTCAACATCATAGCACTCATAGAGTCGTTGATATGCTACCTACCTCCAGCTATTATATCAAATGACTCTTAAGATTCATACCTCTCCTCGTCTTAGGCACTATCTACATGACGACTTGCAAACTCGACAGCCCATGCCACATACTAGTGACTATAACTTTATCATCGACCAGATTACAAGTAATTGATATCCCTCAGCGTAAGCGGCGAGCTTTGAGCAGTCAGCCGTATAACGCCCGAGACGAGAGGAGGCCGCCCCGCAGGAAGCAAAGTTGATAAGCTGGAGGCTCGGCTCGGCGCACATTCTCCCTTGGACTTTGTTGATCCAAATGCCTACCTGCTCATCCCTACTTAAACTCAAAGAAAGACTCGAGAAGAGAGGCATCCCTTTGTAGTTCGAAGGTACCCAAATATAAGATATGGAAGTGGAAGTCTCAAACACTATTCATAGAAGACCAATTCTCTTAGCATCCTTCACCAATGATTAAGGAAGCCGTCTTATGCTAGTGACCCAATCAGTAGGTAGGGGCAAGTTCGAAGGACTGGGTCTACTCATATCACACCTGGCGAAACCGAGGCAATACTTTCCAAGAAAGGCCCCTTTTCTCGAAGTAAGACTAGGCCAAGGCTACTCTAACGCTACATAATGGCTATGGAAAGGGCAGTCCAGCCAACGCTCTATACTTGATGACACTAATATTTCCCCCTTTTTCCTATCGCTTCATGAAAAACAGCCAGTTCACCAATATTAACTGAGTCATCTAGTAGACGAACTGGCAGCTTCACTAATAAAAATCTAACATCGTGACGAAGGTCGTGAATATCAAAGTACTCGGTAAGGCCTCAACGCGGGTTCTGCCCGCGCATCAGTTCCTTATATCTCCAGCGAGCCTGAAAAATTATCTCTGCAGTCATGCGGTGGAGGATGTAATTCGAGTCCAAAGTGATCGTCTGAAAGTAGCCGGGGGGCAAGATGTCTCCAAAGGAGATGTCAACGTGAGTGCCGCTTAAGAGGTCTTTGCGACCCTCATATGTCGCTTGTACCGCTTTCCCCTTTTTGTCCAGAATCCAGGTCTCCATGAAGACTTCGGTGATCTGTCCGAACCACGAATGTCCTCTGTAGGTGACCAGTCCAAGTTGTTCTCCGGGGGGCAATTCTATACCCGGCATTGCCGTGTCGCCATCGTCTTGGCCGTCGAGTTTGACTGGAGTGCGATAGCTTGGGGTCTCGGTTAATTTGACAAGAAGAACCCTCGCAATTCCAGCGCCTTCAATCCAGAGCCATACTTCTTCTAGGAGCTCCTCGTAAGTTTGTGAGAACCCGTATCCGAGAACCTATCTCATCTCCATTCCACCCACGCCGCGCACTCGTATAACACACACTGGAAAGGCATTGGAACCTCGCCACTTGCCTCTAGAGTCGAGAATATCCACTTCCAGACCGGGCTGCACCATATTCCGGAGGCCATCGGTAAGGTTCGTCTGGCCCGACAAGAATGCTGCAAGTATATTGGCGGAAAAGATTGCTTTAAGAAGGCTGGACTCGCATTTGATGATTAGTTTAGAGATTAATGCATTGTACGAGAGCGGTGGAAGTCTAATAGAACCTAAAACAAGGAGATATAGTAGAGTTATGGCCTTCAACTCTTTGAACGGGAGCTTGCAGTGCTAGCCCAGACAACGCGGTTGGGCCCAGGAAACTAGGGACTATGGTCATTACGGATATGAACAGCTCTCTGTGCTTGGATCAAAACCCCTCGCGGAGCCGCCTTGTCGCTTCGCACCATTTAGTTCTGTATTGGGGCGAATAGCATGGGGGAGAAGGGTTAGTCTTACAGCACGCGTCTCCAGTATAGCCCGGCCGCCACCTTGGTCATGCCCCGACTCAATATCCTGAAAGTGATCGGCTTTTCGTAATCTTCTAATGGGTAACGTCGATACCACGGAGGTTCATTTCTGAGACGGCATTGGCACTCCCGAGCGTATGTACGCCTCGATAGGGGTGGCCCAATGGGTTGAACGACGGAACGCGGCTGGGAAGCTTGAAAAGACTATGGAGACGAGCTTGGACGACTTTGAAAGATAATGGAAATAGGAGTCTAGAGTTAAAACTTCCCCGTGCGACTGGAGTTTCCTTCTATATTCGCGTTGTCCTGCGAAGTGATCTCCTGCGCAAAATCATTAGGCTGACATGGAGGGTTTGATAATGATGGGTTTTCTGTCTTTATCCCATTATGAATACCTAGGTATTAATAGAACACAACAACGTAGGTAGGCTACTGTATAAAAAAGAAAAACGAATGAAGAGTCAAGAATTAAGTCGCCTTTGCAGGCTGTTATCATTTGCTGCCTCCTACCACATTTCTTTCTCTCCCATGTACAGATCAGATGCATGGCCAATTTTAAGGTAGCTCTGAAGCTTTACGAGAAAACCTTTTCTTGTTGGAGAGTTTGTTCCTTCTTTGAATTTGCGAGGGTTCTTGTCATGGAGCATGGAGTTCAAGGTAGATGATGTCCGTATAATCGCATATACCCCTGCCAAGTTACCTTTGCATTAAAGCGAACCACGAAAAAAAGTTGAGGGAAAGCCGATTAGTTTGGAATTTGTCCTTTTAACATGCTCTTCCTATTTGAACATACGGCACAGAATCTGTTGAGAAAGAGAGAGAGAAAGGGGGTTTCAGCGCCCAGGATGCAAACATCGGATTTCCTGGCTTACGCTGCGGGCGTGAGTCCAGCAGCTTACTGCCAACTGTTCTACGTCACCGCGGCCGCAACCGTGTTTGCCGTCGCAGCAGCTCCCAAGTCCATACATGACTTTCTTACTCAATACGGCGCTCGAAGTGCAGCGACAGGCACGGCGGACGAGAAAGGGGCCAAGGATGCTAACGACGGATTATTCACAAGGGTTGTCAGCTGGGCGACGTCGGTGGGCCAAGTACCGCATTCGTGGTTCAAGCATTTTTATATCCTTTCTCTATCTTGCTCAGTCTTCTGGGCGGCTCAGTTCCTCTGCCGTGGAACGATCCTTGACGCCATTGCTAGGAAACAGGCATCTGAGGAGGCAGCGTCCATGTCGATCGATCAGGTTATCCTGATGTGGTTCCTGATGGTCCTCCAAGGAGGCCGACGTCTCTATGAGTATGAGTTTGTCCTCCTGCCTTCATCTTCTAAGATGTGGATTATTCATTGGGCATTGGGAATGGCATTTTACTCCTGCACGAGTGTATCTATATGGATCGAAGGGTCAAGTATGTACCATGGCGCTCTATTTCACAGCCTTCTAATCAGTCACCCAGGCTCGATCCAGACTTTCGATCGGAGATTCTTTGCTGTTGTGGCACCACCGTTCAACGTCATCCTCGGAGTTATTGGGTTCTTGGTATCGTGGACTATGCAGCACAGATGCCACAGTTATCTGTCTGGCCTCAAGAAATATTCACTCCCGGAGGACGGTTTATTCAAGTATCTCGTGTGCCCTCACTACACATGTGAATGCGCATTGTACTTCTCGTTAGCATTAGTAGCAGCACCAAAGGGTGAGCTATACAACACAACGCTAATATGCGCCATGCTGTTCGTTATAGCCAACCTCGGCGTCACAGCTCATGGTACGAAGAAGTGGTATGCAGAGAAATTCGGTCGAGAGACGGTAAAGGGGAAATGGAAGATGATACCCTTGGTATTCTAAGTCCGGAACTGCCCGGGGTGTTACTTTTTCTGGAACAACCCAAGTTTGCCTCCTAATTTAGAGACCTTCATTACATCTCGATATGTCAAACTGGTCCGCGTTTTTCGCATGTTACGGCCCTCTGCAAAGTCGTCGGGGGATCGAAGGAGGTGCCAGTTCGCAATCGTCTCATCCGATAGTTCAACGTCTTCCGCAATATCGGCAATGCCATGGAGGAAATCCGTATAAAGTACCGCGGTTGTTATGAGTAAACTCCTTGGTTCTTGCAATAATCTCCAGGCTGGCTTCGGATCCAATGTTCCATCATCCTTGGTTCTGTAGATATTGAGGCAGAGGCTGGCACCGAGGCTCACGGTACATACGACGGGATGGTACGCAGCTCCGTCCTATCGAATTCTAATATGAGTTGTACATCTTATACCGATTCCACCGATACTACTTGCTTACCTTGTGAGGCATTATTCCTATGCCAGGAGGATATTCTAAGTCAACATTAACCTCTTGCGACAGAACAACAAGCCTCACAATTCAAATCTGCCGCTCTCAGTGGGAACATGATAAGCAATGAACACGATGACTTTCGCATGCTGGCTGGTAGTATAGTAAGGTTTGCAAGATCCATGTCACAATAACACATCTGGTCTTCACCATGAATGTTCCTTTACGTACCATTGATGAGAACGTGATTTGGCTTTTGATGCGGGCTGTCAGCGAATATATCGGTCGATTTGGTATCTTTCGAAAGTCGGATGGACTTCAAGCGCGGCACGACAGGTTCGCTCAGCCAGGTGGGTAGAGGGGCATCCATCAACTTATTATTTACGAGATCGGACGGCCATGTTTGCAATCGGCGATGAGTTAGCTGCTTCCAGCGTGGCTTCGGCGCAGATTCTATTTTCTCTAAAATGGACTTCTCTTCCTCTTCCGTGATGAAATCAGAAATGTAATAGGCAGCTGGAGGTAAACTCGTAATTCGGACTTGCTCGAGAGAATCGGGTAGAACGAGGGTGTCGAGGGGATTGTCCGTCGAGTCATCAGCCATGATAAGCGGCCCCTACGGGTGTGGCATATGTCAGGTATCGAGGGCAGGATTTGTTGTACCGTCGAGTATCGGCGGCCGCTGCGGATCTATTGTACGGTACGCCTTGCCATCGAAGACGTAAGTTAGCTGTACGAGATTACCATTCACAGATGATAAGGCTGGGCTAAGTGCGCAGTTCAATAATTTCGAGAGTGTTTGGGATAGATAGGGAAGTTGATGGACCGGAAAACGATCGGCGCGGGATGGCTTATCAGGATGGTGGTTAAGTAGCATTGGCAGATTGGTGGGTTTGAAGGAAGAAAAGGGGAGAGAGTGGTCAGACTTGCGCTGGGCTGCCAGGAATCTTGGGTCAATTAGTAACCCGAGCCCTGCCTTGGAAAGACCTCAATTTTCAGACAAGACCAAGGAGACGAGGGGGGACTAATGAGGAAAAGCCTGAAAAGAAACGGGGCGCCTGGACCAATACTAAGCACGAGGGACGAGGGACGAGGGACAAGGGACAAGGGACAAGGGACAAGGGACAAGGGATGAGGGACGAGGGACGGGAAACAAGCAGGCAGGCTGCAGGCAAGGCATTAACAACGAACCCTGCCTGCCTGCACACCCTGACACCCCGGCCATCAGCAGTTGCGAGGTGTCAGTGTTCAATGTGTGCTGCCAAAGGCGACATTTCAGTACCTAGGTAAGTAGGGGGCCGCTGTCGCTGTCGCTGCTGAGGGGCGAGGGGAGTCAAGTCTCGCCAGTGGACACCCCAAGGCTTGCCCAGGTGCCCAGGTGGTTCTCATGTTTGTGAGGAGCAAGGAGGATAAGGTACATGCAAATTTGCGGAAATACCGGCCACCCGACCCATCCGTATCCAGCTCTACAGCCAATCAGACGAGTCTCCATCGTCTTAAACTGATCTTTGAAATTGATTTTCTGTGGCTGCACAAGGAAAACAGTCCTGGTGCCACCGCACTAACAAGACACGCTAATCTATCTGGACTGTTAGCCTACATAGTACATCCAGGCTGACATGGGGATGTACCAAGGTACGTACCCAGGTATACTTCTCTCCCCCTTCTCCCATCGTTGGTAGCCTGGACTTGGAAGTCTTCTATCTGCATTGCCTTATGCGCTTGCCTGCTTTTGCCTATCTCTATCTGCCTTAGGCCTTAGCCCATAGGTAGCTATTTACCTGCTACTTCTGCTACTATTATCATTTCCCAATACCCAGTATTTTCTCCTGCCTGCCTTTGCCTGCTGAATCCTTCTGTGTCATTCAATTTTTGCAAATAATTTACACCGAGAAGTATTCCCAATCGACGGTTCGCGCACTATCTACGACAAATTCTTTTTTTTTTCTCGCGACATATTAGCAAATAGCAACGTCTTTCTTCTTCACCTGCTTAGTGTTCATCTCCAATCCAGACCATCCAAAGCGTGGCCAAAGTCTAAAGTTTAGCTTTTTCGTCCCGTCTTTCATTTGTTCGACCTGCGACCGACCGTTCCACTCGTACTCGTCCCAATTGTTAAAGCATATATCCGCCAAGTACGCTTCTCGACACGATTCCTCTCTTTTTAGTCACCCGCGAGTGGCCATGATGGTGTACTGTATTATAATTCGGTATATGAATTGAATGCTATGGATGCGCAGAATGCTGTTGAGTCCGCAAACACGAAACAGGCCGCTTCTCCAAAGCGGGGAGTTGCCGAGTCTGACGATCCTAAGTCGACGGTGACAGCGAGCAATACTAATTCCACCACGAATAACGTAAATAACACGAATAACATCAAGTCTCTCCCTACTGCCAAAGCACCTTCGACAACTAAAGATTCTCGGCCAGCGACAACCACGCTGTCCAGTGCGCAGGATGATGATGGTGGACCTGACCAGAACTCGGATGCTGAAACAATCGTCTTACCCGGAAAAGATGGCGTCTCCCCATCGAAACCTCGCAAACCTATCAAGCACATTAAGCACGAAGATAAGAGTGATGGAGAGATTGACGATATTTTACCACCCCCAAGAAAACACCTGAAGGACGATAGAGATGGCGATCGCAATGGCCGTCCCAATGGTGGTCCCGCCGATGACACTGTTTCCTCGCTAGAAAAGAAGAAGCGACCATTCGGAAAGGACAAGCAGCCACGGAGTAAGGACGCGTCGAGTGGGCTCAGTTCTGCTCCTGCATCGCCGCCTCATCGTCGGAGCAACCATGATCAAAACCACCGTCGTCGTAAATCTGGTGACGCCGCACACTCCGAATCAGGATCAGAATCAGCCAAGTCGAAGTCCTCGAAAGATCCTACTAAACACAAATCGAATGCGGATAGGCTGTTGCTGGGCAAGCGTAAGGCACCTAAGGCCGAATCAGATGACGAACGCGAGGCGCGCAAGGCACGTCGACCACGAATTTCCGATACGAGTCTCGACCACTCTGTAAGTGTAAGAGAGAGGGATCCAAAAACATCGTCCGGACGACCGCACCACGACAGGCACTCAACCTCTCGAAATCGCTCGCTCTCGCCTCACGGTCGACCCCACAGGCGCAGTCTTTCGACCCAGCTTCCATCTCAGTCCTCGAATGGATTTAGTATGAAGAAGCGACGCGTTCCAGCTCCCCTTCAATCCACCGAGTACCATTCCGATGATTCCTCTGCAAGCGGTAGCCCGCATCCTCGAAGCTCCAAGTTGAGAAGTATTGCCACTCCTGTTACGGGCGAGTCGACGATGTCGCCGGCAAGAATGCCACCACATAAAAAACATGTTGATAACCACGGACAAACTTTGCTCGCCAAAGCTTGCGCGAAGGGTGAATACGAAACTGCCAAGAAGCGACTGACCGAAAGACCCGAAGACCTGAATTTCGCCGACTACGCGGGGAATACACCTCTCCAAGTGGCTTCGCTCAATGGCCATGAGCAGATCGTCCAACTGCTGATCGACGCGGGATGCAACCTGGACTGTCGAAATAGTGACAAGGAGACGCCTCTTCTAGACGCCGTAGAAAATGGTCACCTTGGTGTTGTCAAACAATTGTTGAAAGCTGGTGTTAACCCTCGTAAAGCAGATGCTGAAGGGCA
Organism: Hypoxylon sp. FL1150; assembly: GCA_022495205.1. Classification (NCBI taxonomy): domain Eukaryota; kingdom Fungi; phylum Ascomycota; class Sordariomycetes; order Xylariales; family Hypoxylaceae; genus Hypoxylon; species Hypoxylon sp. FL1150. The sequence continues at coordinate 152,646 of MU376188.1, read as the reverse complement.
TGAGCCGCTGGAGAAGGTCCCGGACAACTTGGATAACGCCGAAGAGATTCGGGCTGCTTTGAGAGAGGCCAAGGAGAGGGTAGGCGAACTACGACGAACTTCCGAAGACCACCAACCTCACGATTTACCTGACACTCTTTCCTCACATGGAGCCGAAAGCCCTCGCCGTTCGCCCACGGCACCTGGCAGCAGCTCTCTAGCAGCTCAACGTCGTGGCGGTGCCGTGCGATCAACCAAGACGAGCAATCATCTCTTGTACATGAACCTTGACGATAAGACTCTCCGCCAAGCTGCAGCGCGCGGTGACAACGAAACTGTGACTCGTGTCCTGCAAGTCAAAGAACGTTGTGATGACCCAGAAGCCTTAGTCAATGCGGCTCGGGGCGGTCATAGCTTTGTTGTTGAGCTGCTCCTCGCATTGGGAGGTGCAAACGCCGACCCGCGTCCTCACCCTGGGCTTCCGATGGAGTACGGAACACCGATGCTTGCTGCTATCGGGGGGGAGAACTTGGAGGTTATCAAGCTTCTCCTGAATGCGCAAAACTTCGACCCAACCCGTCGCCTCAGAGGTCAAACATACTACGAATTAGCACGACGGCGCGAAGGACCTATGTGGAAAGAAGAGGAACATCTCTTGAAAAATGCCTACGACGAATATAAGAAAGCGCCGAAGGGTTCCAAGACTAAGAGTCCTGGCAAGCGGGATCGCGAGCTGGATCAAGAAGCTCGACGTGCTAACCGCAACGAATCGAACTCGGATGCTGTTCGGCCGTCTAAGCGCCGGCCGTCTAGTCCATCTCGGGAAACGGATGTCAAGAAAAGAACGGGTGCTAGTAAGACTTCTGGTAGCCCCAAAGAGAAGAAACGTTCGCTTTCGTTCGGAAACCATGACGAACAGACCTCACCAAAGCGTGGGCCGGGGCGACCTAAAAAAGAAGATCGCGCTTCCAACCTTGCCACTTCAGATCGGGAAGTCTCCCCAGCCTTATCTAAGTCTCAACCAACAAAGTCAAAATTGGTAGACTCGGACCTAGCTGCTGGGTCTTCTGACACTGAAACGGCCGTAAAGCCACGGAGGAAGCTTATTTCAGGCAAGGATCTCAAGGGCCACCGGGAAAAGCAGCGGCGTGCGAGCATGGCATCAAATAATTCTGCCAACGATCGCGGCGATACCAAGAATGACGAGGTACCGGAAAAGAGAGCCGATCGACTTTCTGAAAAATACCATGATCGGACGAAAGCCATAAAGCGCGACGAGTCTAATGATGGGCTATCATTCGGCGAAAATTCGGGCAAGAGGCATCGGTCTAGCGTCACGCCCCCACGTCATACCTCCGGAGACAAAGACGACAGCGAAATTCCAGTCAAGAGGAGGAAGTTAGATCCCGAAAGCAGAGAAAAGCGCCAATTCCAAAATTCTTCGCCCGAGGACCGCCAGCCCAAGCGTGGCCGAGACCCGTCACGCGACTCTGCGAAACGACAGCGACCCACAGAAACTGAGCGTAAGGAAATTTCCAAAGCAAAGAAGGCTAGCCATGATCGAAGGGAACTGGATAAGGCCAGCCCCTTGGAAAAAGCTAGTATCACAGTGGCCTCGGAAGAAATGGACGTGGAGATGCGAGATGCTCCTCAAATCCAACCTGCCTCAGATAGTGGAGCAGAAGCCGAACGCGAACGCGAACGCGAACGCGAACGTGAACGTGAACGTGAACGTGAACGTGAACGCGAAGGTGAGCGCGAGCGCAAGGAAGCCAAGAAGCGACAAGTTGAGGCGGACGCGATTGCCGCTGAAGATGCAAAAAAAAAAGAGGCGGAGCGACAACAACAAGAGGCTGAAAAGAGGAAGCAGGAAGCGGAAGCTAAACGACTAGAAGAGGCCGAGAAGAAGCGTCTTCGAGAAGAGGAGCGAATTCGTGCTGAGAAGGAGAAAAGGCGGCGGGAAGAAGAGGAGAAGGCGCGACTGGAGGAGGAACGAAAGCAAAGAGAAGAGCAGGAAAGAAAACAGCGGGAAGAGGAAGAAAGGAAACGAAAAGAAGAAGAGGAACTTAAACGACAAGAGGAAGAAACAAGGATCCGGCTCGAAAAAGAAGCCGCAGCCGCAGAGGAAGCCCGGCGTCTTCGTGAAGAGCAAGAGCAAAAGGAGCGCGAGCGAAAACTCGCGGAGCGTGCTGCAGCTGCTGCACGTGAAGCTGAGTTACAACGAGCTCTTCATGAAGAGGCCGAGAGGATGCGTCTGGCCAAACTGCCTCCCTTGCTGCGCTGGCTTGATGGTTGCCCAGACCCGAAGCAGAGGGGCCTAGCAGAGCTCTTCTCAAAGGCACTAGGAGTCAGGTACGATACGATTGATCCATCGGCTACAGGAAAGGCAGAAGGACGTGAACAATGGTTGCTTAATACCCAAGTTGCACTACTCTTGGGGGACAAGGATACGTCGTTGTCAAGATGTGAGCTACGATGATGATCGATCTTGAACTTCCAGCAAGAACTAACCAATTCTATAGATACCTCGTGGGAACGTAAACCGGTATCGACGATAGCGAAAAACATCATTTGGCGGCACGAGGCAGGAAGATATGCATTGATACAAGAGCCCCTTTATCCTTTGGGAGAGCAACTACCCGATTATTACGGATGCGACCCGCACAAAATCCGCTCCAAGAGGCTCAATTATCTTCGTAGTGAGGCATGGAAACGCTTCTCCGAGACAGATATGTTCTTTGTCAAGGTGAGCTCGCAAATAGTCCCCGAAAACCTTTGTTGGATTGAATTGAAACTAACTCTGTCTGTCTGAAGCAATCTGATTTCCTTCACATCGTGCCCACGGTACCTCATCTTCGCAATGTAAAACTGTCAATCTGCTACTGCGAACTTCCAGAGCAAGAGTCGGCCTTGAATAACTGGAGTACGCCGGGCAAATGGAAGCAGGATCCAGATGCTCTAAGCTACGGAGGGTTTGCCCCGAGAAGCAAGCACTATATAAACGGGGAACTAGTAGGTGAAGACAGACCGACGCCATACCGTATGAGCAAAACGCCCTTTCCGGAGCCGAGAGTACCAAGACGAGGCGGGCTTATTGCTGTCCAGCCAGATGAGCCCGATTACGCACAGATCTGCGCCGACCAGGGCTTAACTCATCTACTGAGCGATCAACAAAAGCAAACCGTACTTAACGGAGCTCATTTGACTCCTAGAAGCATGGCATCCAATGAACCTCTCGATTTTTCTGGGGACAATCTGTCTCCTTCTACGGAATCGCCGGGGACGAGACAACCCAATGGGATCAAAAGTGGCAAAGAATCACTGGTTAATGGAGTTGATTCCGGTGACCACCAACACACGAACTAAAGTTCTCATGCCGCAATACACAAACATCACCTCTACACCGTTTCCTCCATCCCCTCAACACTCAACATACGACAGCAAGACATTTTTGCGGTATCGTACTCAATTCATACGCGAACGATTCACCAACCCCGTAGTTACGGTTTCTCTTATGTTTGGTCCTTATGGAAGTGACGAGGATGGATCGAAAACACTAGGAGGTACTCACGTACATGACCTAATTTCACGAAAGGAGTTACAGGCTCTTTGAACCGGCAGGCAGTGAATGAGTTAGGAGAGCTTTCTATGGGAAAGGGGTAATATTTTCCCCCTCATGTTTTATTCCAGCTTCGGCGGGTTCTCGCTCTTCTGTTAGATGCGGGTGGACTTTTGTCTCGAGCTATTCGCGATGCCCTCATCGCTAGAAGGTGGTGGTTTTATGAGAGAGGGGAGGGAAATAGGCGGCTGCGATGCGGATTACGACTAGATACCTCAATGCAGTATATAAGTTTTTATGACTGAGCACCTGATTCCGATTTCTCTTCAGCCGCATACTCCTCACGTGGAGATAAATGCACCTTTTCGTAAATTGCCTTTCGTAGGAACATGCAGTGATAGTACCTTGGGCACCTTGGAATCGACAATGAACCACGATTTCCTCTAGGATAGGTAAGGAACTGGTGCAATCAGAGTTCTATGCTACCTTAGGTGTGTATGCCACGATTATATCTGCCCTTATATACACGATGGGTGCTCGAGTAGAAAACAGATTCACGCAGCATGCAGTACGTCCAGGCTAAAAAACAATCTTATAGTCGCTAATAACGGATTCATATTCCGTACTCGTCTACCAGCCCTAGAGGTGGAGAAAAGCGACTGCTTCCCACTACATGCACTACCAAAAAAAATGCAACTTCTTAATTTAGAAATACAACCATGCAGGGATCAGGGGATCCAATTGGCTGGCTCCAACGAGGCAAAGATCCGACTAGTTCCTCTTCATTTTGGGTGGCTCAGCTCGTAAGACCTAGCCCGACGACAGCTTGGGGCCCCAAGCACAGCCTTCCCTCATTCGACCACGAGAACCGGGTTTCCTGTCTTACACGGACATAGCGCCTGCGGAGCAGCTTAAGCGAAATGCGCAACTATTGACTGGGGCTGCTAGCTGGCATAGTCGGGGTTGACGTGATGGAGGCTGGGATGGCTTTTTTTTTTTTTTTTTTTTTTTTTTTTTTTCCTTTTCTTCATATGATTACATGACAGGATTAGTTTTCCCATGGGGCTTGACAGGTCGTTAGCGTCGAGATGAAAAACACAAGGACCTCAGGGGAGACTGGGAAAGCTTTATATCAGGGCTGGGGCTCACATCGGCGACGGCAGACGGCACCCAATTTTCGGGTACTTTTTGTTGTTTTTTTATGATCGTCGCTGAATAAATACATAATTCAAAACTTATTGGATAGAGGTCTGAGTCTGTGGGACGCTCTGTGACGAAAAAGCAAAACAAGTATCCTGTGCCCGCTCCTATATCTACCCGACAGCCTGCCTACCAGAAGGTACCTACCTACCTAGGTACCTTAGGTACCGACGGAGGCTTCTCAGTCTCACCGGTTATTCGAAGACAACGACTACTTGGTTCCTCTACTTTCTTTTTCTCTGTATGATGACCAATTCCGAGGGCATTCACTGCTACTAAGCGAATCTTTCTCGTCGAAACCGTGACTTACTCCTACCCACCTAACCTACCCCGAACCATCTACAACACTCACACCATATACCGAAGCACGATATCGGGGCAAGCCCCAGCGAGCAAGTAAGCGAGCAGGATGAGGATCCTAGCGCTGCCGCCCTTTCTGCTCCTCAGCATCGCGCTGCAGGCGCGGGCGTCGACGACCCTCCAGAACGACTTCTCGTCGTACCCGCAGGGCTCGCAGCAGTGCCTGAGCGACGCGGCGGACCAGAGCAAGTGCTCCGGGTCGACGGGCCAAGAGCTGAACGAGTGCCTGTGCACGAACCAGGGCAACTTCATCTACGACTCGGCGCAGTGCGTCGCGAAGAGCAGCCCGAGTGATCTGGATGCCGTATATGATACCATGGAGGTGAGTCTGATTACTACCAGTCTTGTCTTGTGGGAGTGATGGATGGTGCTGGTTGGTTGGTAGGAGATGGTGGTTAATGTGGAGGGGAAAAAAAATAGAACAACTGCGCCGGCACGGGCGTCACCATCGCCGTGTCCAAGGACGCTTTCATGTCGCAGGCCAGCGCCGCGACCGCTACCACATCGTCCGCGACGCCCTCCGCAACAGCAACCAGCAAGCCGAACGATGACGACAACGACAACGACAACGACAACGACGATAACGACAGCAGCGGGGGCGGCATGGCCACGGGCATCAAAGTCGGTCTCGGCGTCGGCGTCGGCTTCGGCGCCATCGCCTTGGGGTTGCTAGCCTGGTTCGTATGGTCGTATTCCCGCCGCCGCCGGAACCAACGGCACGCCCAGCAGTTCGACTTTACCTTCCCGCCGTCCCCGTCCCCGTACCCGCCGTCCGCCCGCGACGTCGAGCTCTCGCATAACCATAGCGTCAATAAGCCGCCGTGGTCGCCGGCGGCGTCGCAATACACTGGTATCGTTAACGCCGGCGCCGGTGCGGAGTATGCGCAACATAACGCGCAGTTCGAGCGCGCGGAGCTGGATCCGGGGAGCGCTAGGGTTATGGGAGGCATGGGTTTGGGTGTTGGGAGACAGGATAGGGATTGGAAGGAATTACCCGCGGGGTATTACAGTGGGAGTGAGGACGGTGGTGGGATGAAGCATGGCCGTGACGATAAGAGAGCGTCGAGCGTGCCGCTGCTGGCGGAGCTCGGGGCCGATGAGATGACGCAGCAGCACCAGCAGCAGCCGGTGGAATTGCCGGCGGATATGCAATATAATGATCACGAAGACAGCAGCAGACGTGCGAGTCCGGCTTTGCATTATAGTCACAGCCACAGCTACGAGCTAGTTGGAGAGGGACGGCGGAAAGGAGACGATCGCGGAGACGGTGGCGCGGGATAAGAGCCGCTGTTCAGGAGGGTGGAAAGCTGGTTGATTGTTTTACAGTACAGGAAAAAGAAGGGATGTTTACACGTACGCGTGCACATACCCTACATTACGCATGACGGCTTATACTAATGGAAGGAGGCTAGGTACAGAGCGAGCGATTGGTTTAGTTTGATTCTCTACATGTATATATAAAAGGGGGACGGCATGGCATTACAGGAAAACGGTGGTGTTTGTCTTTCATGGCAGCCCTTTGTATACCCATTGGAGGGTTCACATATACATACGTAACAGATGTTTCTGGTGCTCCGGATGCGTCTTACAAGATAAGCGACTTGAATATAAAAGAGGTCTTGGTGTATACGCGAAAACCTGACATCTGCATCGGTTTTCAATATGGCGACAGCTCGTGTCCCGTTTAGGCGGCATTATTAGGAGACCTCCCGTGTCTCAGATGCGGTCAGCTTACGTGAGTCAATCGTACAGGACACAGCTAACTCATCTATCGGAGAACACAAGGGGGGGAGGTGGTCGATGTGTGTATACCTATGAAAATGCCTGAGATCTATTCTAATAGGCTCACTTTAAATTGAATATGCGCGATTCGTGAAATAATACCACCATATGCATGCACAACCCCTAACCCCAGGTCATTGCAGGATGAGACGATGAAACTGCGGACCGTCGAAAATACATGATTGTCTTCGTTATGCTCAGTTCGTTCTAACCTTAGGTACCTAGGTAGGAAGTAATAGGGAGTCCACTCATCACCTCGGGCTTCATACCGACAAAGAATTATCCATCTTTCGTTCTTACGTTCTGGGTTCAGGAGAAAGTTCGTCTCGTCTTCCTCTTTATTTATCACGGATGGATATCCTTGGAGCTGCATCAGTCAGCTGTCCCTTTTAGTCGGCGAGGGTGTCTGCTAACGAGGATGCGTCGTCGTCCGTGGCGCGCTTCTTGCGCCAGAACGCCAGCTTCTTGACCCATCCGAACCACCTCGAGCACTTCCCGCGGCCGCTAAGCGAACTCGCGAGCGAACTCACGCTCGGCGCCCGGCGCGGGCCTCGGCACCCGGCGCAGCAGTTGCACCTCGGCCCTCCCCGCATGATGGGCGGAGGAGGGGCGGCGTATATGGGCCGCGCCATGGGGGACAGGGCCTCGGTCTCCAGGGACAGGTCGATGGCGAGCGAGACGATAGACTTGAGCTCGAAGGTGATGTTGTCGACCTGGTAGCTGCGCTGGCCGGCGAAGTGGCAGAGCCACTGCGCGACCTTGCCCAGGAACTCCTTGTCTTCGACGTCTTCCTTGTCGGGCCAGGCGAACGGACGCTGGCTCTCCATGGTCGAGATGAGGCTCCGCAGAAAAGGCAGCGAGACGATGTCGGACAGCGGCGGTGTCCTCTTAAGCATCTTCCTTCCCGACCTCAGGCGCGCCAGACGGCAGACGCGCCATGTGAGCGAGTCCCACGAGGCCTCGAGCATAGGGGGAGGCGGGGTTATGAAGCTGCGAGACTCGATCCGCCGGGCCCGGGCATCGAGCGCCTCCAAGGACGGCTTCAGCTCGCTGTCTGCCGGGAGGGGGATGAACTTCAACCCCTCGCCATTGGCGATGATGCAAGCGCAGTATACGTCCGCCATCTTTTTCTTTTTGCCGCTCCGTCGCTCGGCCGTCGCCGGAGTAGAAGAAGTCCAATCAGAGACGGTGTCAAGGCTCATCGTAGTAGAAACAGCCTGATTCTCGCGGCAGACCAGGAGAGGAACACTTATCTAAATAGTAGTCCGAGGTAGACCACCTGTTGAGAGCCCGCCTCACTCCGCACGGCAGCGAATGAAGGACGGGCGCGCAAGCCTCATGGGCAATATATATGCACCTAAGTGCCCCGGACAGTACGGCATATGTCCACGCTAGTCTCATTGGATTTCCTGTCGTTGCCCTGCTTGCAGCCTGCAGCAAGAACAACACACACTCGCATGACGCTTGCCTCCTCATACGAATGTCGGATTGGCCAGGCGCCGAGAGGAGTAGATAGGAGGACTAGGCAGACTGATCAGCCGTATCACGCGCTGTATTACAATATTACAAGTAGTAGTAATGCGCGATAAATCCATACTACCATGCGGTAGAATTTCACCCCCATCTGTCGACGCCTATATCCGGCCATTTTTCGAGCAGAGTTGGTGGCTTGCTTTTCCAGCTTCCTGCTGCGAGCGGGCCAGATACGGTCTAGGTACGATGTAACATGGCACAGCCTCACTTTCGATAGTAATGCTCGGAAGTAATAGGGTGACGATGAGGTGCAGCCTGCCGCTTGTGGACAGCATTATTTGAATGTGGTGTGTTTCTTCGAGCATGGTGCAGGTTTCACGGAGGCTAAATTCGTTGACGGGCAGGCTGCCGTATTCCTTGACTAAGGACAGCCTGCCTAAGCGGTGAAGCGATACCCGTAACATGTTGGAATCAGTACGCAGCACGCGCATAGAACAGTCATCTTTGAGAGCCTTGGAGGAATTTTACCACCTCGAGGGAGGGGATTGGTTCTCTCGCTAGCAATGCCAACGATCAACCCTAGAAAGTTGCGATTCGTAGGTGGCATTGTTCAACCACAGGTTGTACAGCAGAAAAGGACTGATGCCTGCAACCTGACGTGGGTGAGATGAGAAATATTTGGCCCCCAAACCAGCGATATCGCTATACAGCATCTGTAGGTTGTTGGATTGTCCTTTGCATGTGACCTTCCTACCGTTATCCCAACAATTTCGCTAGCTTACAGGTCAGCTCCATGAAGACATGCTAGGATGCTAGGAGGCTCTGGTTCTGGTTCTATGATTTCATGAGCATTCCTGTATGCATGTCGAGATCTTGTCATAAGGACTAGTCGCTATGACTTCATAGCGCAGCACACGCTGCATTGGCATAGATGTAAGAACGTACAGGCATCAATGGTCCTCTTCTACATCATAGAGATACAAAGCTGCTTTGGCAGAGATAACAGCTACTATGCCGCCTGACCTCATTGCCCATCCGCCGCGGATCGTATAGAAGCATACCAGAGTTGAATATAGACCTGCGCTTCAGGCAAACTACTAGAGTGAGCACGGGATAATAGCCTATCAGAACAGGGTCCATCGGTATTCTTTATATATTCTTCATATAACCCTTCATTGGCGACTCCAGTTGGTCGTTTCCATAAAGAGTGTATCGTCAGGAAATGAGCAAGCATGGCCATTCCATGTTTGCTATGGAACATGGTATCTGATAGACAGAAAGATAGAATACGATCCCAATAACCGGAACCGATAACCAAGTCCGAAGTCGTGATAATTCCTAGGAGAGAAGGTTAGGTACATTTCATGAAGATTTTGATTCCGATTGAGATCCAAAATACCAAGTGAAGATACCTAATTGGATAAAGGAGTGGGGCACGGAAAATTATTCACGGCATGATGAAAGAATGCTGGTCATAGAGCGTGATACGGACTAAAAGACTCAACTGGATTAGCTCGTCGTATTCAGGCCTCTATGGCGCAGTGGTAACGCGTTGCACTTGTAATGCAAAGATCCCTCGTTCGATCCGGGGTGGAGGCATTAAACCACTTGCTAGTGTTAACACTAGTCAATTGTCCCTTTTGCCCCTTTTGGCGACATCCTTTTTCGTGGATTTCGACGAACAAGGACTTTTGTTATCAATTCGGCGTTACCTATCATACGGTGTCAATAATTGAACTCTTAGATGCAAGCTGTTGAGGCAAAAGATAGATACTTCATATTTGACTGGTACATGATATTTAAGAAAACAGGGGGATAGCCTATCATTCTAGCAAGATTTATCGAGTAGGAACTAAGTTAGTTGCATTGTATAATGGGCAAAATGCTACCTGGGTAGTGTGCTAATAAAATAGAATTAGGAGCCATTCGGACTTGTGAGATATAAGCGACGGTCTTGTAAAAGTTCAAGAATTAACGCTTTCCCATTAATATGTGTATTCGTGCTCTAGCTAAGCTCTACCACGTGAAGCATATCTGACTCCTCAGAGCCGGGAAGTTTAAATTGAGATTTTATGAATTTCACTCGGCAATGTTTCCATTATGCTGTTTCTCCAGGTTGAGTTCGACTCGACCATCTAATAGCATTGAACTACAAAAAATGTTACGCCAGTCAGTATTCTGACCACGCTAGTATTCCAATAACTTAGCAACATGGTTTCAGATCAGTTATTGTACGATCAAAGCGTCCCTCTGGCCTCCTTTCGCTGGTTGATTAGTCCAGATATTCCACGTCCCCATCCATCCCCCGAAATGCTTCTGTATCAGGCTTTCCACCTCGGTCCAACTTATCCGGAAGTCGCTGCTGTTGTCCTTGGACATGTAGATATTCACCCCTTCGCCCCGCGGCCTCCACTTGGAATTCCAGAAAGCATCCGACACCGTATTCGGTATCCAAGTATTTTGGGCTTGCAGTCCTTTCTCGTAGAGCTCCGCCCTGAGCTGCAAGAGGGCGCAGTCGACTTGGCTGTGGACCTTCTCCTTGCTGTCATGGCCGGGCTTGGTAAGGCTCAAGTGGTTGTGGCGGCCATCCATGTGGGAAGCAAATAGGCAACAGATATATGCGTTCCGCGTCCCGCTGTAATAGTTATCCGCAACGTCTGGAAGAACTATGGTAGTGTTAGCAGAGACATACTCGATCGTTGTCTTGCCTGAAAATTTGTTTAACGTACTCATATGGAATGTTCCGGCGAGACTATCCATGGCAATCCCGTACTTGTCGACGTGACGATGGAGATATGCTTTATACTCTCGGTAGGCTATCGGGAAGTTTAGCTTCAGATCGCGCGCAAACTCCGATGTTTCCCAGGTTCCTAGATGTAACTGATGTTATTGTAATATTACTTGCATACCTCCTCTTCTGGGTGTAGCAGCTAATAGTACAAGGGCTCGTGGAAGGGATAATACAAGTTCTCTTGAGTTATTCAAGGTCATATCACTGACCTCGGCAGTTGGTTAAAATCAATATAATCAAATGCTCCGGTATATATCGTAATCCCTTGTCAGTGAACCTGATGTTCAGGCTGGGGCCAGAGGTCGACGAAGCCATGCGGAGTTGAAAAGATACGATGTGCTATTATCAGCTTCTGGTAGACTCGAAATGATTAATGTACTCCAGACGAACAGGTTCCCTGACACTTGGGATGCTTGTCCTCGTATAAAGGGGAAGAATTTAGTTTGTTAGCTACCTAAGGTAAGAATTTGAGCATTGTTAAATAGTCCTCAAGACCTCAAGATGCGGCAGTGCATCTTTCATCAGTCTAATAATCACGCAGAGGATAATACTAGATTATTGTGGCTGTATAGTTCTTGATGTAGTGATTAGGTTCCTCAACCTGGCCCCGTTTGTGCCCCGTTGAGTGTGCCTAAGTGGGCTCCACTAGTGGGAGAACCTCCATGTAGCAAATTAAGGCAAAAATATGTCATCAGTCGCGTGGTCTAATGGTTATGATTTCTCGTTCACATTGATGTGTTCAAAGTTCCGAGAAGGTTCCGTGTTCGATCCACGGCGTGACTAACGTTTTGCACTCTCATCATTTCATTTTTTCTACTTCATCCTCCTACTACATCTAAGCGAACCATGCAGGCAGTGGTCCCATATCTACCTAACACTTGGCAAACAAGATCGTTCGCTCAGACATGATGCGCCGAGAACTACCTTCAGTTGCTTTCCAAGCGCGTTGTGCTGAGAGAAGGGGTTCTAAGGTGGAGGAGGACATAGCCAGCAATTACCTCTACCCAAATGCTTGACATGAGTATCATGAAAACAACGGATGAAACATATGAGAATGAGAATACGGATTTGCCGTGGTCGGAGAAAGTCAAGCTCTTCATCATAGCCTCATAATATCCTGTGTGACATGGGTCCTGGAAAACTTAATGCATCACTGTAGATGATCAATACAGTCGGACAACAATAAAGGTCGAATGTAACATTTGGTATATGAAAGTGAGTAAGACGTCCGTCGTGCTACTCGAGATCCTGGAGAGCCTTGTTGCAGTGCAGATTGAGAGCAACTATCCTATCACACACTCAGATGGCGACTTGCTGACAGTTTGACTTGCGACGTAGACATGTATATGTAGAAGTTCTATGGCGTTGCGCGCAGAGCAAGCTCTCATCAGCTTCGGTGACGTGCCGAGCCTGTTCATCTTGGGACCGAGGTTCTAGTCATGTCCAAGGACTTCACCGCTTGAGTTAGAATACCTGCTCAATCCTAAACCAACTGCCAGACACGGGCTTCGACTCTTTCATTTTCAACTAGACACTTCCCTTCGCGACATTACTCTGAGAGCTGAAGGACATCAAGTGTCCTGCTGATCTCCAATGTCTTGCCAAGTCATAGGTCATAATGGCGTCTTGATCATAACGTAGCATCGGTGGTTTCGGGTCGATTTCCCAACCCAACCCTCATGAGTTCTTGCTAATGCCAGGATTTCACCTTTCTCTCATCTCCTCGCCGAAAGCGATGGCGCTTTTAAAACAACCACACACTGAATTTCATTATGTACCTAGTTCATGTAGACCGTCCCGTACAGCCCGGCATCGCCTGTCCAATGTGAGTAAGGTAAGTGCCAAGCAATCAATATATAGACCTGTCACTGCTACCGCACGCTGCACGCTTCTATCTGCGAGTAGCATACACAGTTGATGCTGCGGACCCCGCCTCCCTGCAGCCTCGCTGCGACGCTGAGCAGGAGCAAAGCAGAGTTGTCTTCCCAAACCAGACGTCCCAAAATGTCCGTCCTTTCATTCATGTCATGTTCTTGGCCAGATAGGGAATCCTAGAAACTCTATTACAGACGCCACATTTGTGTCAATGGTATTGTAGACCTAGGGGGGGGGGGGAACCGATGCGTAAAAATGACGGGTTCAGCAATGATATATATTGGTCTACAGTCTACCGACCGTGCGGCCGGTTTTACATGATCAGGTCTGCCGGATTAGGTAGGTTGAATAAGCGGTACTACACGCCGTGCTGTAAAGAAAGAGAAAGAGCGGAGTGCCGTGTGGTATTGTATATATGTTTATGTTGTGTTACACGACGATCCTTCCGCGCCCCCCCCCCTTTTTTTTTTCTTTTTTTTTTATCTCTCTGTCCCAACTCAATACCAATCGGTAGTCAAATAAAGCCACCCAAATTTTCCACCAGTTCCAAACTAATGAAGATACATACATCTCTTAGCCGCTAAGATCGGTAGGATACAGTCACCCATACATGCTCATCGTGAAGAACCCATGTCGAAAGACAAGTACCTACCCCCTTGAAGAGAATTCTTTACATATTCCTTTTTAGGTCCTCCTCCACCATGGATGGAATACATGACCATTGGGTCGGCCGTATCATCACCACACAAAATCTACCATCCAGCCATCCACTCATCCATCCAGATAAGGTTGCTCCCACTCATGCTTGCTAGCTGTTCGATCTGATCCCCTTATTTGATCCTCCGGGGAGCCCTTCCCTTCCCTCCCATCCCCTTGTTCTTCAGCCCTAGGAAAAAGCCACTTTCTTTTTTTTCTCCTTTTCCGAGGGTGTGGGTTCTCATACATATACATACCTAGGTGTTCTTCACATTCACATATGCCGTGCTATGTGATACTCCTCCATCTTGAGATCAGGTCCACACAGAGGAGCGCCTCTTCGCCATATAACGGGCTCTCAGCAAACGCCATAGCACAATGGCGCCTCTACGTGTGGGAATAGCCGCTCTAGCGCTGGTAGTTCTCGCCGCCGCTACTACTACCAGTGCCGCCACCGCTGCCGCCGTTGCTACTGCTAGTGCCGTCAGCCAGAACATCACATCGTACGTGCCGGAGTGCTCCTGGCAGTGCCTCGAGGACTCCCTCGCCGCCGTCTGTAGCGGGCCTACCGACGCCGAGTGCCTGTGCGACAGCATCGCGACGATTGGGCCGGGCTCGCGGACCTGCGTCGCATCGGACTGTTCTGGGAATACTACCGCAACAAGTACGTTATTCACTTACACTCTTTTGTCTGCATGCCTGACTAACTATCTCGCCAGTAGCTGCTTACCGCGCAGGATACGTAGACTACTGCAACGAGACGGGCCACGCCGTCGACGAGGCGGGGTACTACCCGCCCGGCTACTCAGGGGGGTCGCAATGGGGTAGTAGTACGACGATAGTGACGAGCACGACCGCCGCGGCTACTTCTTCATCGTCATCATCACCTGCTTCTTCCACCGCCGCACCAGCCGCCGCCTCAGACTCAACTTCAACAGCAGCAGGAGGTGAAGGCGGAGGCGGCAGCGACCTAAGCGGCGGCGCGATCGCCGGGATCGCCGTCGGCGGGGGCATAGCGTGCATCTTGATCGCGGGAGCGCTGCTGTTTCTCGCGTTCCGGCTCGGCAAGAAGCACTACGTGAAGAAGCAAGAGAAGCTTGAAACCGGAGAAGGTAGTTCCAAAGGGGGATCGGGGGGTCAACCAGACGAAGCAGACGTGTCGAAAGAAGTCGAGGCGACGCAGCAGCGGACGAAAGCGCAGCTGGACGGAAACCCGATTAATGAATTGCATGCTGGGTACGTGGTCACGGGTCTCGACCCCATCAAGGAGCTGCCGACGAACGAGCGGCCGGCGGAGCTCAGCGCGGAGCCGGTTTCGCATTACGATAGCCCGGTGCTGCCGCAGTCGCCGTAGAGGTGATTGGGAGTGGTTGCCGTACCCGCTGCCAACGAAAGGAGGATGTGTATATATTGCTTTTTCGTTTTGTTGAGATACCATCATCATCATCATCATCATCATCATCACCATCATTATCGAACCGGCGTATTAAAAGAAGGATGGGACTGGTTTTCCGTATATAGGCAGATTTGCCTGGGTACGGGTCACTACACCACGTCACGAAGAAGGTACCATAGGTACTTTGATGTGTTAGTGCCGGACGTACGTATTGGATATATTATATATAATGAATGGGTCGTATTGGACGGCTGACTGGTGTGCTTTGGTAAGCTGGAGGATGGAATAATGTTGGTGTAATGTCTCTCATATAATTCGTACTGTTCCTCCCTACTAGGTAGTGAGCCTCGGTTGGATGTTAGATAAAGACAGCACCCTCCATGACGCTGAGGAGAAGTTGGTTGAGTTTGGATAGAAGACCCCATAGTGAAACATTTGGAGATACGAAGCTGATATCTGCCTGTAGAAAGGGGTAAGATGAAGGCTCACTCCTGCATCACGTAGTTGTGATTGCTACCTAAGTGATGCTAATCGTTAGGGCAGCGTGCTTCAGTGAAATACACATTCAAGTCATAGCATAGCGTTTTCATTACTCTCTCGCCTGGCACCCCAATAAAGCACTCTCGCAAGACTATCCCATATGCCCTTTTCTGCATCCATCGCCATTGTTACTTAATTGCCACTACCTACCTACCTAGGTAGTCAGAACTTGACGGACTGAACTGGGCAAGGGAAAAAACGAGCCAACGTGTAAAACACCGAGTGCTTGCTTCTGCTTCTGTGTGATCATGGCTGCATTCATAGAAATATCGAGCCGATTTACTTCTCTTCTGATTCTTTACATTACAAGCCAATCACATACTAAAACCAAACCTCCCTTAACGCCAACCGTCCAATACCCGAACCCTACTTCTGCTGGCGATGCCGGGGGACCCATTTTCCAGGCGCACCAGAGGGCTTCAGAGTTTCACTAGGAGTCTCCTTAGGTGCCTCCCTAGGTTCTCTGTTCTCTCTCGCGACCGGTGCAGGTGCAGGGGCCGCGGCACTATCCTTATTACTGCCGCCGGCAGCCTTAGCAGCCTCACGCTCACGCCAGGACGGCTTATTTCCTTGAAGGTTAAGCCGGGGTGGTCCTGAGGATCGATCGTTGGAATCTGTACGCTCGATAGGAGTAGCAGTGCGGCTCGGTCCGTTGCTTCCAGCAGCAGCAGCGACAGCGGGGGCAGCATTCCTAGATGCCTCGCGTTCACGCCACGAGGGTTTGCCTCCGGTGAGATTGAGACGTGGCGCACCAGAGGGCCGATCGTTGGAGGCTGAATCCGTACGATCCATGGCAACTGCTTCGCGTCTGGGTGGTGCACGCTCTGTCTCCCTGTCGGCCTTCCTTCGAGCCATTGCCTCTTCTTCTCTTCGGGCTTGGAGGGCAGCCTTCTCCAAACCTTCTTGGCGCTCTCTGTCTCGCTGTTCCTTGAGTCTGGCCAATTCCAGACGTCGTTCTTCGGCGCGCCTCTCCTGCTCCTTCTTCTCGTTCTCGGCACGCTCCTCCGCCTCCCGCAAAGCTCTCTCCTTCTCTTCCCGCTCCCGCTTCTCTCGGAACTTGCGCTCGCGGTACTCTTTCTTGCGAGCGTCGATCTGCTTGTTGAGCTCACGCTCAGCATCGCGCTGGCGTTTCTCAAACTCGTCACGACGACGGTCGTGCAGAGATTTTCTGAATGATTCGTAGTAAGGCACGAGGCGGGTTAGACGATGCTTCAGCTCAACACTCTCCTTGTGCTTCTCCTTAGACTGCTGGAGTGTCTCTGCCTTCATGGCCTCGTACGCAGCTAAATCACGCTCACGCTGCTTGGCATAGTCGTCAGAAAGCTTCTTGACCTCTTCCTTTCTGAAAGCACGCTCGAGATGGTCAATGCGCTTCCCGGTGATGCGGAGCTTCTCATTGATGTCGTTCTTTTCTCGCTCGAGCTGAGCAAGCTTCATAGCACGGAGGCGGTTGCTGTCGTATTCATCCAGGTTGTCAAGATCAATGTCGATAGCATTCGGGCCGATCTTAAGATCAGCGATCTGTTTCTTGAGCTCCTCTCTGCGAACACGATCTCTCTCATCTTTGAGACGCTTCTCCTCGCGCTCCTTTTGTTCTTGAGCCAGTCGCCGTTCCTCGGCTTCAGCTAGTGCTTGCTCTTGGAGTCGCTTCTGTCTCGCTTTCTCTTTCTCCCTCTTTGCTTGCAGCTCAGACGCTTCTTCCTTTCGTTTCTGAATGACCTCCTTACGAGCTAGAGTATCTCGATGTTCTTGCTCAGCTCCAGCCGCCGCTCTAGTAAGAGCGGCTTTTCGGGCGTCTATTTGACGCTGTCGGTGAGATGCGTCGATGTAGAAGCAAGTTGTGTAAAGAGTACTGGTAAGTCGGCCGAGCTGGGTGCGAACAATCTCTGAAGGAGTGCTCTGAAGACGTTGCACGGTCCCGACCGGGCTCTCGGCAGAACCGGCCGCGGAGCCGGCATGGACGGCCTTCGACGAGGCAAACACGTCCTTGTCAAAGTTGAGAACTCCGGTGGCGTGGTCCATACGAATGGATAGATCTCCCTTCTTGTTTCCGTTCATGATGAACTTCTCAATAGTACCACGAGTGATTTGGAAAGGATCGGGGAATTCAGCGAGGCTCTCCACGAAGGAGAGGTCAACTGACTCATATACCTGAGACAATTGTTGGAACAGACGGGTCAGAATGACTTGCTGGAGAGGAAGGATGTATTTTTCCATTTCAGAGTCAGCACCGATCTTAATCAAAATGGGCGAGATCTTCTGGCAGATGGAAAGAGGGTGGAAATCGACTTCGAGGATGTTGTAGAGGTCCCTGATTTCTGGGCGGGCACGCTTGAGGAGCGACTTAGCTAGCGCATCGCGGAATAGACCAGCACGCGTAGGCGCAGTGGCCATGCCCAACAAGTGAGTGAGACGTGAGTTCTTGTTCTTCTTAGCCTCGTCGAAGTCAACCATTGCGCCTCGTGATCGCGACGTGCTGATGACAGGAATAGAGAGAGCGGATAAAAGGACGAAAGAGGCGGCCTTCTGAAGGTCGGCCTCAGAGGTAGCCGGGTTGTCGGATTTCTTGCTCTGGCCGCTGGCCACGAGGACCGATGACTGTCGGAGGAGGGTATAGTATCGAGACCAAGCGGCTGCGTGGAAAAGGTAGTTTTCACCGACAAGGAAGATTCGGGTGAGCTTCTCGTAGTAGTTGGCCATCATGATATTCTTCGGGGGTCGCTTGCTAAGGTTGAGAAGAGTGTGGATATCTTCGACGCTTCGGAACGCTTCTTGCCAAAGTTCTAGCTCCACAGCGACGTTTAGCTGTTGAAAACGAGTCTCCAGGTGTCGCTGTAATGTGTCGGGATCATTCAGGTTGATAGCGTGCATCTGACTCGAGTATTTGGCGGCGGTCTGGACATGGTTACGGAGCAACTCGCAGAGTCTTCGAAACTCCGTCTTTCGCTGGTACTTGAGACAGAAGTCAAAGGCTTGGGTGGCCGTGCTTTGATATAGAAGCTCGAGTCTAGCATTGTTGCGTAGGATATCGAGGACCGTACGATAAGCCTCCCAAAGGAATTTGAGCCACGGGGTGACGACTGCTCGCTCGGTACGGTCTTTGGATTGTTCGCCGGAGACAGTGGCCAGTAGGATGGACTCGGGAGTCTCGCTAGCCTCTAGATCATCGATGCTGGAAGTGGCGTTTGCGTCGATGTTTGACTGTAGCTCATCGGCCTTCTTTTGTGCCTCTGTAACCTTTTCAGCGGCTAACTCGATGAATTTCTTGAGGACGAGTTCGATTGTGCTGATGTTGGTGTTTTGGGCGATATTCTTGTACGAGTAAAGCGCATCCTTGGCTAGCTTGCCCTTTTTCTGTTCTACAGACAGCTCGACGAGCAGGAGCATCACGGGCTCCAAAGATACGATGGGGACATTTCGCGAACGCTTTGATGTAATGTGGTCGTGTAGAAGGTTCAAGGCGGCAGGAGCCTGGTGTACACCAATAAGCTCCTGCGCACGCTTGAGAACATTCTCAGGCTTCTGATGCGGAGGAGGCGGCATGGTGGGCAATCTCCTGGATGAATGAGGACTGGGAGATTGATGCCGGTTTGCAGTTGAAAAGAAAAACCGCGAGGGACTGACGATGAAGATTTTGGATTTGTGCCACTTGTGTGGGTTGGGAGAGACGAGGGGCACGGGCTAATTTTTTGTAGTCACATGATTTTTGTCAGGGTGAGTTTGGCTAGGGTAACGGCGAACATTGGGTAGTAAAGTCCGATGCCACCGACGCATGCCAAAGACCCACGTGTATTTTCCCTTATCGATGGATCAGAATCAATACTTGATATTAGAATGTACCGACCCGTCATCCTCGTATAGCTACTCGATTTTTTTTTCTTGATTTTTCAAAAAAAAAAAAAAAAAAAAAAAAAAAAAAAAAAAAAACCTTTTATTAATTTTAATATATAAAAAGACCCAGTTTGAGAGGAAAAAAGAAAGGAGAAAAAAATTTAGTCAATTGAGGCCACCTGGTACCCGAAAAATGAATGG
>MU376188.1:0-132953 GCA_022495205.1 Hypoxylon sp. FL1150 | reverse complement strand
TTTATTTTTTCCCCCCCCTTAATCCTTTTTTTTATAATTTTTTTTTTTTTTTTTTTTTTAAAAAAAAAAAAAAAAAAAAAAAAAAAAAAAAAAACTACTCCTTTCGTACTGAGAATTAGAGTTTTGGCACGATAGGAAATGTGATACGTACCTATCTACGGAAAGCATACTACAAGGTAGGCATAGGTACGAGGCGCTGGTCTTAGACTTTAGCTCTCGAAAAACCCGTCCAAAATTCCGATTTCAACTACATCATAAATGGTGAATCCGATATATACTTAGCTTGCTTAAATGCCAATAGACAACGAGTCTCGTAAGAAACACTGCTAATATTATGGCTAATCCCGGATCGAAGCTTATGTGACGAGTCTTATTATGGTCGATTTTCAAGTCCAATGCTCAAAGGTCGGTATCATTATTTGGAGGAAAACAGGAGAATGAAAATCAGATGCCAATCTCATTTCGCTGCTGAGTGTTTCGTGTTTTGACATCTCATTAGATGAAGTCCCGCCTTCAATGAATAATCTAAATATTAACCTAAGGTAATGGTCTATTACGTGCTAGGTACGTGGGATAGGGGGAAACGTAAATGAAAGCAAGGCAGATTTTCGCTATTGCTCCAGTGGTCCGTGCCTTTACATAGGCTGATAAGGTACTAGATAGAAATCCCTTTAGTGAACTATCCCTCAAAACGGGGCCCAATTTCCCAGGCTGGAAGAGACCCCATAATCATATCCTCCTAACCAATAGCGAGTCACACCTGGTCATGTCCCAGTGCACCCAGTGCAACGCCCATAACTTTCGTACCAAATTCGCCAACTCTTTCTTACTTCCCCAGCTTCTCTAGTCTCTCCTTCACGTTCCTTTCTTCGACGAACTCAACCCACGTCCTATTCGTTGCGCGCCCTTTTTGTCGCCGGAAGCTTTTGATACACGTCCTTCATGTTGAGGTCGCTTTGATTTGTAAGTTGTTTTCATTATTTTATGTCGCGGTCTGCCTCGATTGAAAGTGCCGACGCCGACACGAAGGCTATTGGAAATTGGATCAGCTCAGCTCCCCTTGCGTCCATCCCTTTCGATAGGGGCCAACGGGAAGCCGCAAACACGCGAACAAAGACATGTATTTTCCAAAAAAAAAACGTGCCCTGAAGAAAATCAATCGACAATGGCACATGGCTCTGAGTGTGATTCTTTTTTACTGACGTGAGCTA
Organism: Hypoxylon sp. FL1150; assembly: GCA_022495205.1. Classification (NCBI taxonomy): domain Eukaryota; kingdom Fungi; phylum Ascomycota; class Sordariomycetes; order Xylariales; family Hypoxylaceae; genus Hypoxylon; species Hypoxylon sp. FL1150. The sequence goes on along the minus strand of MU376188.1, from coordinate 131,742 downwards.
TGTCGTCTGCAGAGTTTCACGATCCCCGGACTTCAGGAGGCGCCGCAACCGGTCCAAACACAGAACCCTTCTCTCTAGGACCCAAGCCCCCGACCGACCCCATCGCTTCTTCTTTCGCCTCTCCTATTTCTAACACCATGCCTCAATACACCTCCCGAGACGTCGGCGACCCGTCGCAAATCAAGAAGAACAAGCAATCCATGGCCGACCTCAAGCTGCGAAGGTTGACCGAGCTGAACAGCAGACTGCGCGAGGACCTCGAACGAGAACGCATTCCCGTATCGCAGGCATCTAGGAGGTGAGATTTGAAAATACCAACAGAAACAGACGACTCTACATGTTCTGGATATCATTGCTCACGCGATATGTAGCATCATCGCGTACTGCAACAGCACGAAGGATTACATGGTCCCATCCGTATGGGGAGCCGTTGCACGAGGAGAAGACCCATATGCGCCCCAAACGAACGGCGGTTGCTGCTTGGTCATGTAGAACGGAGTACCGCAGAACCGAGACCGCTCCGAGGAGCACTCACAGCAGGTGCAACGTGTACTTTGGGATTCATGGCGCGACTAGGTCTGTAGGCTTGGTTGCCTGATATCGGCGACGGGCAATGTTGCTTCTGGTCTTGCCTATCGATATTTTTGCGCAGACCTTAATCTTGCTGCGCACGCTGTTCGGGGGACGAGTGGCTCATTGGAAGGCAACATCAAGATGCGAGGGGGCCAAAGGTGGAAAAGAAAAAAAAAGCTACTACCACAATACCCAACACCCGATTACTATCGGGTATGTTACGATAATTTCAACAGCCAATATCCATGGATACTCTCCAGGTACTTGTTGGTTGGCGGGCCGGACGAGCGGTCCATGGCGGAGCAGAAAAGGAGTTCTTGAGAAGAAGCTCGTCAACATGTAATATTTGTTCATTCATGACTGTATTCTTCCTTTTTCTTTTGTCGGCTCTATCACAACCTCTGATGAATGACAATATCTCCTTGTTATGACCATCATCTAATTAACCACTACAACCAACATATGTCGCAGTGTCTCACTTCGTGCTTTGGTGTCTACGCTGGAGTTTGGCGACAGGAATGCCGTTTCAATAGGGGACTACCTACATAATCCCCTCTCCATGATGTGATACTAACCTAGCCGTAGATCGTGAAGAGGAAGGCTAATATCGAAGGATCTCCCCTCTTCCGTCAAACCCTGCCTACCTACTCATATCCATATCCGTACCAACACTCCATCGATCATATCCACCTATGTTCTAACATATGTCTCCAACTTTTGACATGCAGATAAACTAGCGGTCTAGCAGCCAAAATGCTTGCTTACCCCGACCTAGGCAGCCCGTCTGGGTAATAATACGGCTCGCCAATACGATCGTCTTCATGCTTAAACCTGCAGGGCGATAACCTACGGATCTCAGAGTGGTGTGCGACGTCTGCCGCAGCGGGCGGTAAATGACAAATCACTTCGGTTCCGACGGCCCCAAGGCGTCGATGTAACACATGCAAGTCTCTAGATATAGCAATCGTGTCTCATATTTACGTAGATGTGATATCTATCGCACAAGTCTCATATAAACTAAACTCAAATTCCAGGTTGAGAAATGAATACATGAGGAATCGATTTGCCGATAGGTATAAAGAAAAAAAAAAAAAATCCTGAACGCGTAACCAAACTTCCGGGACAGAGCTCTAGGAACATTGATAGACCCTCCTATACTCTAAAAAAGGTAGGTGGCTACCATCAAGTTCGCCCCAAGAACCAGCGTGTTGGAAAGTATCGCCCAATCAGGATCGGTACGGGCATAACGGGGAGTATTAAGTTTTTTCAGTCGGTTTTGACCACCCCGTTTTTGAGCCTTGCAATGGAGGGCTTGTGTTTTTAGCTTATCCCGATCTCACCCCGTATCTCTTTACCCTCGTCATAGGGCTCTCCACGTCCGAACTACAAGTCGACCGAATCCCAAAGCAGAGATAACTTACGAGAAAACCCTAATATTTCAGCCTCATATAAGATCACAAGACCACGATTTATGAGACAACTACAATATATAAGATAGCTGTCAAAACCCGATCTTTGAAAAGCAAAGGAAAAAAATGGCTGAGACCGAGTCCAAGACCGCCTCGTCGGTCCCCGGATCCGCCGACCCTTCGCCATTTCCACTCCCTCGTGTCACCATCCGCTTCTGCACGCAATGCAAGTGGATGCTGAGAGCCGCCTACGTAAGTCTTTCGAGGACGGCCTGTCTTCTCCTTTCTTTTCTCTTCTTATGTCTTATACCAGTCGAGTTGAAAAGTGACAGCCGGCGTACGATGATATCAGCCGCTAGCTTACCTAAGGTAGCTAGCCAACCCCGCCACCCCGCCATCGCTATACTGTTATACATACCTTCTTACATACCAGGCTCCCTAAAGCTTCATGTTGTTTCAAAATAGACCCAAGACACAAAACTAACAGCAACTCACTAACACAACCCTCCAGTTCGCACAGGAGCTCCTCTCCACCTTCTCAACCTCGCTGGGCGAAGTAGCCCTGCAGCCTTCCACGGGCGGCACCTTTATCGTCGAGATATTCTTCCGGGACCCCAACACATCCTCCTCTAACCCTACGATACAAAATCGCATCCTCTGGGACCGCAAGACCGACGGCGGGTTCCCGGAGACAAAGGAGCTGAAGCGGCGGGTCCGCGACGCCATCGAGCCGGGGCGGGACCTGGGGCACGTGGACAAGCAGTACCCGGCGTCGGGCAGCAAGGCGGCGACGACGATGGCGACGACGAAGCCGGGCGAGGGGCAGACGGAGAGAGAAGAAGCAGTGGGGGCTCTTAACCCCAAGCCCGAGACTATTGGCGGGCCGGTGTGCGGGAAGCCGGGGAGCGAGAGCACGCTGGTGAACGCGGCGACAATGGAGGAATGTGAGGATTGTAAGTAATTTGCTGTTATTTGTGACTAGGTACCTATCTTGCGGTTTATTTCTTGCACTAGTACGCGGACGGTTGATTTGTACTATACCAAGGCGGAGAGCATCTATCTGGAAAATGCTAGGCTAGGCAGGTAGCAAACTACCTAATAAAGAAGCAGTCAATTGTATGTACACTACCTAGGTACCTAACCCAAAATCATCTTAGCAGATGGATGTACATGACGGGCGTGCATTTCCTTACCTACCTAAGGTATCTGGGACATGGGACAATGGCTGTATATAACGCATCACGATAGATCGTGTAAACCAAGAATTGGTATGGTTTTGTAAAGTCAGGCACCTCTTGTACTTTAAATATGATGCCTTACCCTTGTACAAGACTATAACGAACAGCGTGGGGGATGATTTAATCACCAAGGCGTTAAGCAGCTTCTCTAAGGAGTAATGGCAAATGTGAAGTTAAAAGGATACAGCTGTCAGACGTTAGTTATCACCATGATTGGCGGTTATCCAGTAAGATCTGGGGGAACTCAATAGGCCAGCCTGGAAGCGCCAGCCTGCATATACTCTGTCAGCAAATGCAATGGATTTCATGTAATACGACGTATGCCACATGCGGGGGAGGCACTTCACTGATTGAACACGGCTAAGCAGGGCAGGTGATGATGCATGAAGCAGATCATTGCATGAATTCGTAAAGTTTCACGTCCTGGGAAACCAAATTAACTGTCTAGACTTTCTCCCCCTAAAGTCACCGCGAACCGCCGTAGAAATGAGGCGGAGTAGACTGGTGACACTTCATAGAGGAACCATTCCAAATGAAAAACCTGATTTTATTTCTTTTCTCGTGTAATAGCAACAACCATTCATCCTCCCCATTCGTCCCCTGTGTCATCTGTTCTGTGTGGTCAAGTTGTAAGGTTGCGAGGTTAGTGTTTTCGCGGCAAGACGGCGGGTCATATATCTGTACTCGAACAGCGTTAACAAAACGCCCGTTGCGGTCGGAGGTCTGTGGTCTAAAACCGAAGGCGGCGGTGTGGTACCAGCGAGATCGTTGGTCGAGGACAAGTATCGGGACTCGAGCGCGGTTTTCTCTATGCAATGGGAGGCAATTTATCGACGGCCGAACCTAGAAGACGACGAAATTCGTATGAATAAGGATACTCTTGCTTTAGGACTTGGATTGCTTTCTGGGAGTTGCGAAACCGCTGCCTCCGAGGCCGCCATGGACGTACTTTTGTTTCTTCTCAGCCGGTTTGAGGATCTAAATCGGAGTGTGGTTAGTTTACGTCGTTTTCGAGAAGCAGGGTAAGACAAACTTGGAAGGAACATAATAGGCTCTCGTCAACACTCATCATGGCACCTGCGTTGTCGAACTCTCCACAGTAGTTAGGCGCGCTGAAAAGGGTAACCAGCTGGCGCTTCGAGAAAAACTCGTAACCATCCTCCACGACTTGGTGGGCACGGCAGATCAGATCCATGTCATGTTTTTGCAAGAACCGAGACACGACGTCGGGACCAAAAGTGAAGGACACGCCGCGATCGTTCTCACTCCACCCGGTGATGTCCTTATCGGGGTCGGACCATAGCAAGTCGCACAGCAGACCGCAGTCGGGGATCTGGTGGACATCGTATTAGTAACAACTCGGGCCATTACTGGCAGGAGAGAAGTGGAAATGTCAATGAGTCGGGCAACTTACGTCTGTGGGTCGCATTACTCGGCGAATCTGCTCCATCGAGTTGAGATCAGGGCTGAGACCACCGTGCATCGTAAAGATCTTCTCGTCGATGATGGCGGCGATCGGCAGGCAGTTGAAGCAATCGGTGAACGTCTTCCATAGCTTAATGTTGTAACGACGCTTGCATTCGTCGTAGAAACCGTAGATACGGTTAATAGATGCGCATTCGTGGTTACCTCGTAGGATGAAGAAGTTCTCGGGGTACTTAATCTTGTAGGCAAGAAGGAGGCAGATAGTCTCGAGGGACTGCTTGCCTCGATCTACATAGTCACCGAGGAAAAGGTAATTCGCCTCAGGAGGGAAGCCGCCGTATTCGAATAGGCGGAGGAGATCATAGTACTGGCCGTGAATGTCACCGCAAATCTAGGTGAAGGTACGGTCGTCAGTCATATGCTTTGATATTGCTATTTTTATTATTATTAGAAAGTGATTTGCAAACCTTGATAGGAGCCTCAAGCTCGAGTAGGATTGGCTGGCTAATGAAGATCTCTCTGGCTTTGGTGCAGAGGAATCGGATCTCTGTCTCAAGAAGCTGAACTTGCTTGCCAGGACGGCTACCGCGCACCTCAAGGAGGCGGTCAATGATGGAGTCCAAATCGACGTCGTGTTGGTCCGCCATGTTGGTTTCCTAACCTGCCAGGTAGTTGGCCCGCGAAGGTTAAGGCGTAGTTGAGATCAGGGCCTTAGGGTTGGAGAGGATGGACCGGGATCTGGGGAAATACGGTGGAGCCCGATGTCAAAATATGATGCACTTCTTAGGCCTGCCCGCACGCCGAGATGTTAGTGGACAAGGCATCTATCGAGAGGCAAGACAGATTTTGGACCCCGATTAGGGAAAGATCATGGAGATGGTTAGAGGGTAGGTCTATAGGTATGTAGGTATGTAGGCTGTAGGCCGCGAGTGTACAGGCGGGTTTGAGCTGAGGTGACGACAAGGTGAGTGGGGAAGAGGGGCGTTTGTGGATTATCAAACCCGAGACCTCAAAAAAGGGAGACGAAAAAACTCACGATGAAGTGATCTCAGCTAGTGATGGAGCTTTCCGGAGAAGCTCGAGACTCTCTATTAATTCAGGTACAAAGAAGTCTAGTGGCGATTTATTGCTCTTGCATTAAAATTTTGCAATCTCGATTAAAGTGAGAATGCTTCGTCTCCTGATTGTGGTTGCGCCGGTGCAGGCTTCGTGCAGGCTGCGACACTATTCTCTAGCGATAGCTTCGTCGGAGTCGAGATGGGTCGGCAAATGCACAGGGAAGGGTAGATAATTCCGAATCGGCTCGTTCGCTGGTAAAGGGGGAGCAAATCGTGATTCGGCAACTATCCGTGCTGTATTGTGGTCGGCCCTCTGGGACTCGGTACTCGCCAGTCGTAGATGATGTTGTAGAGATGAAGAGGGGTGGTTTTGTTGAGAAAGGGAAGTTGGGAAATATCGTCCGTCACGGTCGGGTTTAGGTTGTCGAGTCGTAAATTGGCTGGCCGCACTCTTTTGTTGTTACAATGACACAAAGCGCGCAATTCTCAGGACCGGATTGTTAGGCGATTGTCAGAGCAAGTTAATGAGAGAGGCAACTGGGCAATCTGGGGAACGCCAGGGGGGAGGGTAAAAAGTGTCTTGTCTTGTCTCTTGAAATCAATGCGTAGAATCGCCTTGGCCTGTGATAAACACTGGGCGTGTCGCGGGCAAACAGTGATTTGTAAAGGATCACGGTGGATAAAAAAAGGGCAACAATTATCGTCGAAAAATATTGTACGGAATGCGTCGCCGTTGTCGCGGGGTCTTGGATTTTACCTAGTACTGGGCTAGAAAAATTGGAAGAGGGAAGAGATGAAAAAGGGTCAAAGCCGATGGGAACGTCAGAAGATTTTCGGCTCAATCAAACCTGCAGACCTTCGCAATTGTCGAGAGTCCTTTTTTTCTTCCCTCTAGGCCTAGTAGGTACCTAGAACAGAGAGTGGATCAGCTAGGCGTGCGGGCGTTGAGTGGGCGGCTTGCAGGTTTGTAGGCTTGCAGGAGTTGAGACGACAGCTGAGATTAGGCCTACGATTTGGTTTCGATAGGTGCCCTTATTGTACCCAAGAACAAGGGCTAGTCTAGGTGGGCGTTCGAGGGTTGTATGTAAGGCCTAAGTAGAAAAGAATGCTGGCCAAAATGCTAGGCAGGTGAGCGGGTGGGGTTTCAGATACGGGATTCCCATTGGCAGAAAAGAGGCTGTGCAAGCGGAAAGCGCCAGGGACATCGGATTTTAAAAACAAGTGTCAAGGACCAAGGCAAAGAGAACCACCTGAAGGTACAGTCCCTGGTACGGCGCTACCTACCCGTAGGCCCCCTGGCACCCAGGCACCGACGCTTTACCAACTTGAGGTATCTCAAAACCACGTACTGTTACGTATTGTGCATGTGTACTTCGTACCTTAGGTAGTAGTAAATGCAGCCAATGCAATCATTATCAACCCGGAATCATCACAATTGAGGTTTCTTTGGAAATATATATTGGCCTGTTCTCCATCCTCAATGTTTTATTTTCTTCGTTGCAACACCAGAACCACGCCCAACTTGCTTACATGCAAGTAGGTACCTAGGTACCTAGTATTTGATATTGACGTTGACATTGATACAGACAGACACCACAGACAGACACTGGGCAACATTGATATCAATTTCTCTTGCTCTTCTCTGTGCCAACTTGTGTCCCGTGCTCATACGTATGACAAAGAAACTAATCGAGCCCAACCTGACTCTCTTTCCCCTTCCTCATTTAACTGGTCTTGGTCTACTCCAATCTCATATGGCTTGCCATACATTACGAGAAGATTGGCCGAAGGCACTGACAGCGCGGGTTGGCTGGTGAAGTATGCCCATACACGCGTTGCCGCGTCTCCCCCTCTTACACACTTCTCTCTGTTTGTATGAGCCACTAGCTCATTAAAGCTTTTCGAAAGATGACCGCCTACCATCTATTTCATAAAGCTTCCCCCGTGGATTCCATTGATTTAGGATACTACCAACTCACCGGGAGTTCTATACCTTTATTTTTGGAGTCGTCTTGTCGCCTCGCGCGGCCCTGACCGGACCACGCTTAGTCGTCCATCCAAAGATGCTAACCGACGATCTGCTTGATCTACTCCACCAGTGTCTCGTTTAAGTCGTATCTTTCCTCTCAGCAAAGTCCACGCACCAAGACATTATGGCCTTTTCGACATGTACGCAACGTTACTGTATGGTCAGTGGAGGTATGATTTTTCCCCAGATTTGATGGTTTGGCTAAACTTCAAACTGCCAAGGATGATAACCGTACGGCACTTTGGTCATAATAGTCGACTTTGTAGGAATCTAACTCGTTCCTCCTTCCCAAGTCGGCCGCCCTACAACCACTCTGCAGACTCAAGTTCCCAATGTGCATGAAAAAGACCTTCCCGTCGACTCATGCATGAAGCATCAGGGCCCGGTTACGCGAATACTCCAGTCGGCAGGCGGGCAAGACATGACCGATCCTATTAGCGAATATGCAAGCATGCCACGAATATAAATTGAACACAATCTTGGTACATCTATTTACCAGCATTAGCGAGGTTCGTTGGCAGAAGACAACATGGATTTAGGTCTGTAAAGGTCAATGAACGAATCCTCTAGGAGTTGCGATAGGTCAACATCCTAGCCGTATCGGCCGGTTGGTCATATGTCTTGTCTCTACCAGGGGTAAAAGGGATTCCTTCCACCTCTGGCACTATCAAAATCCACAGTCGACAAAAGTGCTGTAACTGGGTTGCAAAACAAAGAGAGTCTTCACAGCCAACCCTCGATTCAACCATTGAACCTCTCTAGTTGACTGGACGAGCTCTCTTGCCAAGTCACATGATCATGATTCAGACGCAAAGAAATTACAACCTCAACAGAATGACCATTGCTAGTTTATCATGCCGTTACTGATTGGTCGTACCATTACTATTGCCAATCAGTATGACTATAAGGGTTCTCGCGCCATTGGACACAGACTCTAGTCCAAGGTTGACGTCAACCTTGAAGCTGCAGCCTCTTGGACACGAAGCTGTAATTTTAGAGACTTGGAAAATCGGATGTTACTAATCTATTACTGAGCTTGTAATCGCAGACAAGGAACTCATCCGCGAAGCAAAGCAAGCCATATTTCTCGCACTTCAGCATCCAGCCGAGGTCCGGTCAGCCGGCAGGACCAGGTAACGCAAAACTTCGCTCCCCATTTCCCCGGTTTGGAGCATATCGTCATTGCAACGACATGTGTTAATATTGGGGGTATAGTGGAAGGGTCTTCGATGCCACTTTCCACCCAAGGAATCCAAATAGGATGTAGAGAAAAGGCCGCCAACCCCCTACAACTCATATACTTGATAACACGTTGTACGTACCACACCATCTATATAATTAATAGTCACAGGACTCGCAAGTATAAAGTAATCTCAGCTATCGACAATCCAGAGTCACCGACCTGGTCGCGCACGGTATAAGCGTCGCGCCCGGGTATCACCAAAGAAATTGGCGTCTTCATTAACCCCCTTTAGGCGACGGTCATATTTTTAGGACATACCAGGGATGACGTATACCGGCTGATAGCCCGCAATGAGGTGCGAGGGTGCCCATTTCTTGTGGTTACACCAGAGCAAACCAAGCCTTGGCTGTACAACCTCCGCCGCGATTTCAACTTGAGGGGATACGCTATGTCGGAGCACGTGCCCCCTGGGATGTATAGGGGTTACTCAGCTCCAAATGAAGGATGAAGCCGAACTCGCACGTCCGTATACGTCGATCAGGGCTATGTTTGTGCCTGTATAACGACCACCGCCCACCGATTGCTAGAAGAGCGAAGATAGGATCGGAGTATGGAATGGATGGACCGGATTCCTCGAGAACATGCCGATGTCGTCGGCCGTCTAACCGAAGAAAACTATTGGACATCGGTGAGAGCCTTCAACTAAGAGTGATTATGGTCACTTGAAAATGTGTTATTAATGTAGAGGTGCCAGAACGTAGCCACTGTCGCACTCATCCATAGCCTAGTATGACCCCTTTTCAACGAATACTGACCTACGATATTTGAAGAATAATGAATCTAGGTCGAACGATTATAAGGACTAATCATATTTTACCTCCCTGGGGCACATTCTCTACGAGGAGGCAATGAACTATGTGCTGACGGTATGCCTTGCTGGGAGAATGCCTTATTCAGTCTCGCTCCTTTTGTTTCTTTAACATATAATATATCTAAGTCCCCTGCAAGATATCCAGGTGAAGTCTAGATACTTACGCCGTCGACTATATTGTAACTAGTTACTCATCACAACCTGGAAAAGGATGAGAAGCACGGCTTGTTGGGCTTTCATAATATTTATTAAAAACAAGAAATAATCGATAGTCACAAGATATTGCCTCTTCTAATACATAATCTATCAAACCATTGACTAAGCACATTTATGGGAATTTCACTGCGTCTCCCATTGCGGTTTGCTGATACTGTCTCCGAACCGCTCCCCCCCCCCTTTCCCTAAACCCAAAAATTCAAATAGCCCCCTGCTTCCAAAACCTCCCGACGGCCGTCTATCTGTGAAGAATCTTGCGTACGTGTATATTATTCGAACCAGCTTCCACTAGACATTCCCTACGTGACTCTACGCTATCGCTGGCCCAAGTTTCCGGCTTTCCTGCTCAATAACGAAACCAAACCCCAGTCTTCTGAAGGAGATTTCAGCGAAGGACCTACAACCCGTAGAGGCAAAGATGGTGAGTGATGCCGTCAAGTTACAAGGACACTCGGTTTTCGATACCTTTGGGTCGATGCACTAAACCACGACGATGAAAGCGATAAGACAGCGCGGAGATCTTGCACATAAGCCACATAGATCTCGGTGCGAGCTTGAATACGTCGGCAACACAAAGTAAGACTAGACAGGTCCATGGAAGGCCTCTGGTTGGGCGTGGTAATTATCTTGGAAGCAAGAAATATATTCTTCCAGCTGCCAGAATCCTATACTAATCTATGGATATAAGAAACAACAGCTATTAAAACGCCATCCAAGATACTAGGTACTCCTTGCTAATATAACAAGTACATTTCTCTATTACCTTGCCCCCAAGACAGTTTATCCAAGCTGCGGGCTCATTGAACGATACTTGAGACCGGCTCAACCTGGGCCCTGTCATGATGTGAGAATTATAATTTAAAGAAAGTAAGTGCCATCTCACGAAGAACCTCAAATCTAACAGCTGAGAACCACGATAGACGTATGTATGATATGGGGTCGCTTAGATATCCCCATGTCTTTCCTCCTATCCAAATAGTCATGGGCATATAAGGGGCGACGGGCTCATCATGATATATATAAGCAGCATCATATTGTCTTAACCCATGACTCGAACCCAGACCACCCACCCCTCCAAAAACCTCGACAACCACTTTCCCCGATACAAAGTACACCCATCCGATTTACTTTCTTCACCATCCCCAGCGAAACAAACACGTCAGGGACCCTGGCTGGCGCCCACCACGCACCTGCCAAACCTCGCCAAACACGGCAGTAGTAGTAGCCCTTATATACCTCAACAAGCAGCCATCTTGCAACCTTTCTTGCTAGGCATACTTGCGACAAACCCCTCCCTTCACCCTTTCCACCGAGGTACGATCTCGGACAAGAATCTAAGGTACGGTTTTTCGGGGCGGCGTTAGGATCCCGTCATCTGCTTTTTTGCCCCTTTTTTCTTTTTTTTTTCTTTTCGTCTCGTCGGTATGATTCTCTGGGTGATTAGATTTTTTTTTTCCTCTGAGTATTTTTTTCTCTTGTACTTTTTTCTTTCCTTACAAAGCACTCTGGCATGAGTGAGTGCAATGAGGAGGCTTGCTAAAACTCGCGAAACCATACCGATGCACCCCTTGGGATATGTATGTAGCTCATGATACCCTCACACTTACCATAGCCCAATTCTCACTTACCCAGATTATCTTCTTTATACCCAACACCTGCATTATTATTCATGAAGATCATCGAAGCATGTAGTATAGAAACTCAATTGCAATATAGGTACGGTACTAAAGCTAGAGCTAAAGTCATTCGCCGAGTGAAGTGCAGGACGCCGTGACAAGACATCAAAGAGAGGCCGTCTATTTCCCAGGTCATCCAGACACAAGCACAAAAGCAGCAGTCGTCTCGAAAGCCCCAGCAATTGAAAAGAACAACAAAAAAAAAAAAAAAAAAAAAAGCTTCGTTCCGTGCAAGCACGGCAACATCAGGCTAAAGTTACCATGGCTGGATTACTCACTCCTCGCAACGCCTCTTTCCGATAACAAGTCCTCTGTGACTTGTTATATCAGACTGAAAAAAAAAAAGGGGTAGTAACTCTCAAACTCCAAATCCTTTCCCCTTCTCAGTAGTTCCCCCACCATGTGTGTAATTGTGTGCAGTGCAGAATCGTAGCCGACCCAGGAAATCAATAGGGACAGCCGGCCCGAGCCGGCATTATGTGTGCAGTACAGTGTAGAGATGTGTAAAGGCAGGCGGGGAATAAAAGGAAACAAGACACAATTACTCGTACAAAATTAGAATGTCTCCACATTAACCGATTGTCGTCGGGGGGTACCTAGCGCCTTCGGTAGGTCGCCTTACGCTTCTTAGCCTTAGGCGCACTCTTCTTTGTCGAGCTGGGGGCGGCGACAGGTTGTGGCTCTACCGTCTCTGTGGTATTGGGCGAGGCTGTTATGCTGTCCTCGTTGATCTCCACGCCAAGTCCCTTCAACTCATCCTCATCAATCTCAGTTAGTTCCTCGCTAAGGCTGCGGACAGCATCTCTGCCTTGCCACTTCTCCTGGACTGCTGAGGTGCCCTCGGGTTCTAGGTCCTGCAAATACCATACGACACCGCCATCTGTAAGCGGGTCGGGCTGATGACCGAGGCTGCCGTTGGATTGAGGAGGAGTGGGTGGGGCAGGCTGCAGCGAAGGTGCCGCTCCTACATAGCCATTGGTCGCCGGTGGTGTATCTATCGGTGGTACACCATCAGTCGACATTTCCTCCTGCTTGGCCTCTACCAATCGCAACTCTTCATTAGTAATTATGTCGGTGGATGATTGGACACCTTCCATTTCGTCACCAGCTTCAAATCCAGATGTATTGACTTCAATATTGCCACTACCACCCGTCATGCCACCCTCGGCACCGGCATCAGCCATAGTCACGTCAGTTGGGGTGCCGTCTGCAGTGGTAGGATCGTCAGACTGGCGACCAACGGTAATCTCTGCTGCTGATGAGTCGACCATGATAACATCTTGACTCTGCTCGGACTCCGCGATTGCTTGATCGATGCTCCGTGGGCGCAACTCGAGGCTGGTTTCCATCAGAGACTCTAGCTCCTGTTTAAGGCCTTCGAATGGTCTATGGGCAGCTTCAGACTCAAGATGTAATGCTGTCTCCAACTGTGGTTGAATCGACTTAAGAATTCGTTTGCCCAGCTTCTTCCGGTCTCGGAAATCAGAGAAGTCGGTCTTGGACACTGCTGGAGCAGTAAGGCTGACTTTTGCTTGTGACTCTTCCGGCGGCTGCGGTTCGGTATTAATACCATCGTTAATGACTTCGCAGAAATCATTAACGAATGTAAGTGTGGTAGTATAGAAACGATCGTCGATCCTATTCGATAACTTAAGGAGCCCGTCGTGAAAAAGATTCTTATCAAGCCTGTAATCGTTGAGTAGGTAGTTAGCATGTTGTGAATATCATAATGACGTTAATAACCAGTTCACTTACGTGATAGCTTTGTCCACGATCGATGGAAGCATCTTATGCACGGGGAAATAGCATGTATCGACAAATTCTTGCTCCATCTCGGCGGCCTCAAGCTTGAGCAACTCTCTTTTGACCAATGCCTCTGATAAGGCCATAAGTTGGTCTAGATCTTTGATGAGCGTCTCGGCGAATTCGATTCTTCGTGACAAGCGAGTCTTGCCAGAAGGACCCATAGCTGCGAAGTTGCGTCGAGTGAGCTCCATAGAAGAGAATGTCTCCATCTGCAGCTGTAAGCGCTTGAGGAGTGCAGCACCGCGCCGCATTTCGCGCTTCAGTGTCCAATAGCGACATGCATCACTAACGAACTCTTTGCGCTTGAGGAAAGCAAAGCGCTGTAGGGATGCTTCGACGATCTCAAACACTGCTTGAGGAATGACAGGGGCCCCGGATGGGAGCTTCCATATTGATTTCCCTGCTTGTCCCTTCTTGTCTCCAAGCACGGCAGAGAGCTTCGCCCCGGTCATTTGCGATTCATCGGGTGGATGTTCAGTTATTGCATTTCGGTGCGACGCAGCGATAGACATGGCCTTAGCTTGGCTAGTAGCCCAGATACGGTCCTTCATCGTCTTCTTGTAGTACTTCTTCGCTCTCTTAGTCGCGCGTACCACGTCATTCTCCTTGCCGTATTCCGACGGGCAATGTTTATCACAGAGCGCCTTGAGATTCGTGCTGCCGTCGAGGACGTCCAGGGCGCCCGAACTGTTCTTCATTTTCAAGAAGAGACGGGCACGGCGGGCGCAGGTTACATGGAATGCTTGATAGCAAGCCTTATTGCCACATTGTATGCAAGCACCCATCTGTTGGTTGCATATGTAACAGGTCAGCTTCCATCGGCTCTTGGGGACTTTATCCACATCCATAACAGGTTCCATAAACGTGTGGTTGCCCAGAGTCACCTCCGGAATCCACATGGCGCAGAGGAGATGTGCCCATTTTGACGAATTTGTCTGCTTGAAAGCGCCATCGGAGTTGGGGCAGAAGATACAAGTCTAGGGGTATTATTAGTAGCGGCTTTCGAACAGGACGGGACTAGGGGGAACTGACCGGGATGCCACGGCCAATGAGCTGGCATTTTCGACATAACCATTGGCCCTCCGGAATAAATGGAACACCATAACACTCCTGGTGGACCGCTAAATCGCACCCATCACAAAAAACAATTGCATTTGTGTTTTCGCAATCCCCGTCATCGCAGATTGCACACTTGCTATCCTGCTCTTCGCCAGCCTGCGGTTCGCCGTTAACAGCCGCAGCGGAGCTAGATCGGGGTCTGTGTGTTTGCGGCGGCTTAGGGTTAGGCTTTGGTATTCTTTTCTCCAATGCATGCCACTCTTTCTCGATCTTGGTGATGGTAATCTCGAACACCTCGCGAGTAACTGGATTCCAGCCTTGCGACTTCCTATGTGCATTGTACGCTTCCAACCACATATCATCTTGTTCGTCCATGTCATATTCGACACGACCTAGAACATTCGTGATTAGAGGTGCCGGTTCTCCATCAGCCTTCGCAACGGCGGCTTGCTCGGCTTCATCTTCAATGTTGGCATCGCTTGCTTTGATTAGCTTTCTATCCGGTCGGATGAAGTTGTCACTCTCTTGGTATCCAACATTCATCATGGCCTTGTCGACATATCGAGCCTGACCAAATGTCTTACTCTCGAAGAGCGCAATACGGTCAGTCTTGCGATATGAGGGTAGCTTGAGATCAAGCTTCTCCTTGGTGTTCTGGCCGTGGATAGGGAGCGGTGTGGGGGTATTAGGTGGCATTTGCTGGTCTCCGCGAGTGGCATATAGAGAGTCACCCCGCGGCAGCCGGCCGCCCCGTCTCCTACTAGGAGTCACGGCAAGTGACCCGGGGGATGCAGCATTGTTAGTTGTGGCATTTGGCGCGTTTAAAAGGGTAGTCGACGTCGCAGTTGGGTCTTTGGATGGACTACCCGCATCGGTATTATCTACGCCAGCAACTTTGGCTGACGGTGTCTCGGGGACTGGTTTGGCGGTTCCGTCGATATCTTCGGCGTGAAATAGCATAAATGTGCCGTCTATATCAAGATTCGGGTGAAATTCCTCCCAGCCTCGTTCTTCTCTGGGTTTGTATCCTTCACTCTGGACAACTGCAGCAGCCACCGCGGCTGCGGAACTGATTTGCATTTCGTCATCCGCGGCGACTCGAGTTGAAGTGCGGGTGCGGGTGCTACGTTCGCGTCTTGGATATATGGAGGGGGAAGCCGCACCGTTTTGCACACTGTGTCGGGCTCTAGAGCGACTGCTGGTCGCGACTGCTGATTCGCCTTGGTCATTGCCGGGCTGGTCAGTAAACCTGCTGGCAATTGTAGAACCGTTCGCAGTATATCGTCGGCGCTTTGCAGGTGGTTCTGTGGCGGCTACAATGCTGCCGTCTCGAGCGCGTCGCACGGTGCTGTAAGAGCCTTTCGGTCGACCGCGAGGGCGCGAAAGAGTGGTCTGCCTGGGAGTCCTCGGGCTCGGTGCCATCGTAACTTAGATGTTGGAATCGTATGTGATGGGGGTTTGGCGATGATACAGGAGGCCCTAATCAGCGCGTCGCAAGGAAGAGGCGAGGGGGGTTACCATGCGGATTCGGATGGCAAATAGGCATTTGAGAGGCAGCACTCAGATGTCACGGATACTCTACGAGGACTTTGACGAGTTTTGCAGAGTATTGCCTCACGAGTTGCATCGGGCAGGTGAGTCGGGGTTGAGGAGATGTCGTCAGGAAATGGCGAAAAGTAGCCAGGACGCGCTGGTGAAGTCGGCTGGAGGTGTTGGATCTAGCCCCTAAATGGAAAGGCCTGGCGCGCCACAGTTACGTAAGCTGTAAGCAGCCCCTCATCGACCCTGGACAATCGGTACCATTGGCTTGTAATGGGCAGCTGCAATCCCCGAATCTTGGATCAGCCACTTATACCACTAGATCTTTCTCCACACATATCACCTTAGGACGAACTTTCTGTCATTGTCATATGTGTCTCGACGTATTTTGACGCAGATAATTCGAGCAACAGTCATGACTGCGCAAAGTTTTCCTGAGGGAAGAATAAGTGATAATAGTCCGCTCGCCTCAATTGATTTCTTATCATCTTCTCCTCAGACTCAGATCAAACCTCCGTCCTGGTTAGCGATGATTATCGGAAAATATGAACCAACTCCCCTTTGACAACCTTACTAGTCAGGTATTTGCTCTCCCTCGAGACCATTCACTCTGCGCACCAATCAGACGCAGACACACATCCCAAAAAGGGGTGGGGTCTCACACATAGGCCCATCAACCCAAAGGGTAGCTTTCCATTTCTAGATTCAGCCCTACGGGGCTCGTCAGTCGCCAGTCATGGCCATGTGCTAATCTGGTAGCGCCCTTGTCTCGAAATGTTGTTCCTGTCGATCCAGATCTAGACCTGGATCTGGACCTCGACCTTCACCCGATACACACTACATACCCAAATGCCGTCATACCGGGTCTTGTCCCTGCACGCCATTCCCGCAGCCGCCGTCTCTAGCTTGGCTACCCTGTTGCTTCCATAGAGTGACACCGTCGAGGAAACTCAATCTGCACAGCTGTCCGACCCGTGCCGTGTTTATATGACGGCATCGCGGTCTCTAATTGATCTCCGTCCTATCTTTAATTTTTAGATAGTCCTTCGGTTCTTCGGTATCGACCGCGTTCCAACCAGGGATCAACTCGAGCCAAGCGACCCCAACGGTGGCCGGCTTCTAAATACTACTAGCTAATCGATATGACAACATGACGATATGATTATCGTTGCCCTTGCGTGTCTCAATTCCTATGGCTCCAAGTCCGGTGGATTGGGAGGATGGTCACCCCAGAGGCGGCCGCCATGTTGGGCTTATGTTCTAAGCTGCATACCGCCTACCATAAGGCCGCGATGCACTAAATCCTATTCAACACATATCCGGTCGCTATTGTTTGTTCGCGTTAGTGGGCCTCAAATATTCAAATGGATCGTCGAATTTTCGAGTGTTGTGCGATGCGAATGGAATATTGATTTGACCCCACTGGCTATGTTCAAGGATTTTACCTCTGCCATGAGCGGTAGTGACCGCGGCACTGTCTCCAGGAAATAATAAATACGATGGCTTCAGGAATCGGCCCGAGAGGAGCTATGCTCGAATCGATTACCCCATGAAAATAGACACAGATTTACACGACTACCTCTTGCTATTACCTATATTCGTTAGTTCATCCTTCCATTTCATACTCTACGAAATTCATTGCGACAGCATTCAAATCATCGCGGCTAGTATGTCGCATGCCGGCAATGTGGCACCCTTTGATATATGTCGCGGTTGATAAAGATATTACCAAGGGTGTGTTAGCAACCCTGCGATCCAGAAGGTGGAGTTCTCAACATTCTCCAAGGATCGATTACGTTCGCTTCCTGGGAGCAGGGTACAGCACCGAAACCGATTTATACTAACGTCAGATCCTGTCGTTCCTCATGCAAGTAAACTGCTGTCACATTGCCCACTCGACATGCGTACTGTCACCAATTCCTTTAGGAGCAGCACTGATTACCTATATATTTACATAGACGGTAGCGACGAAACCCTCGGCTAATAACACCAGACATCATATGCTTAGCTTCTTGATTGCTTTGTTTAGGGATCCAAATTGTTCATTCTGGAAAAGCGTTGATGTCACCCTAAACTCGCGACTCCAAATCCACCCCTGGGAGATAGCTATGATCAAAACGCAATCTACAATGCAGGTTGGTTTTTCGACGTGGATTCGGGCGATGCCCAATGCAAGCTGCTACCTGTGACATGTTACTCCATTGGTCTAACCCGCCTGGTCCGGCTTACATTCGACAACTCTCAATCGGATCGCCACTCACCTCCCCCTATGATCACCGAGGTTGGGGAAGTTGCTGCTAACAAGGCTACAGGTTAACACATCACGCTCTCCCGCAATATGATGTTAATTACCCAACTCCCTGACTCTCTGACTCCATAGCCACCGCACTTCCTCGGCCCGACGTGTGCTTAGACAAGCTGCCCCGCGACAGCAGCTTACGGAATCTATCTTTGAAAAAAAATACTTAAAAGCGGCAGATTAGATGCTTCACCTTGATTTCGGCGCAATTTCGACCTCGGCGTGTTGGTTTTTCGGTGTAGAATAGACATCAGCTACGTACTCAATGAACCATTGGCTATCGTTCTTCGCGACACGAGGCGGTAAATTACCTTGACCAACCGTCCCAGGGAACTCCCGTGGAGAGGACCCTGTTCTGATACTTGACGTGTCCATGTTTATCGTGACTGTCCACAAGTCTGATATATATACTATATATACGGGCTTGAATATGCTCGCCAATTCTCCGGGAATTATCGCCACGAGAGGGGATCAAGGGACACTGCATACAATGCCATATCCCTGCATCTGCCTCTTTGCAGCCGCGTGAAGTACAGAAGCCCTGGAACAGGAAGCAAGTATACAAAAAATAAGGAAAGACCTGGAACCTCGACGAAAATAACAGGCTCATAGCGTAAGCAGGCCCTTTTACTTTATTAAGAGCTGGCGATACACACACGCAAAGCACCATCATCCCCCTCATAACTAATATTCGTTCCCATCAAGGCCTACCTATCGTTGGTACCAAACCCGGTAGGTGGTCTGCCTCTAGTACATAAACAGCATGTCACGGCTTCCACGTACTGGACCATATTGCCGTCGAACTCCGCCGCAGCGACGGCGCATTCATCAGCTGCTATGTGTCACATCTCACCTGATGTCGTCTTAAATCCCCTGGCAGGTAGGTAAGTTTCTGACTTCCGGCCTACAGCAGACCACGGCATTCGAACTAGCTTGTAACTCACCAGCAAACAATTTTAGCATTGTCGTTTGCCTTAAACTAATCATTTTCCACTTGCTTATATGTTTCGGACTAAGGTGGATGAGTAAGGTAAGCGCTGCGTGCTCTGCCTTATGACATGTAAGATGTCAGAACCACATGCGCTTCCGCGCGTCAGCTCTATCGTAATGGCTTGCAACCTGTCGTGACTATGGCATAGTTCAGCTCGTGGGTTCAGCATTATACTCTCTCTGTAAGTGTCTAGTGTTTATGTACAAGTCGCGACATCAGCAACCCCAGGCTGAAGCCACCCACGGCACATCATGCAGCGAACAGCCGTCTTGAGCTGAGGATAAAGCCAAAATGTACCTAGTCATACACTTACCCCCAGTGGCTGTTAAGCACTATGTCTTATTCATTGGAGATTTGGCATCGCACAGGCTTGTTTCGATGCCAATTCTGCGATAACTCTCTGGACTATAGACTCGAGGGTTTACACCAACACCAAGAAATAACGATCAGTCATTACTTGGAAATTACCGTCTCGCCGTATTTAATAAAAGAAAAACTATGCGTGTGTCTGAATCCCAAAAATCCCTACAGCTCACACCCCTTTATTACCCTCACCCCCTATTATCCACTCTCCCACCCACTCCCACTAGTTTCGCCCCATGCCCTATAGCAGCCGACACCGGCAAGCCGGACGTACAAATTTTCATATTATCTTAGGTATTTCTCCCCCAAAGGGAGCTATTCAAAATAGAAAGCAAAAAATATTGTGATTGAGAGCTGCAGGATTCGAACCTGCGCGGTTTCCCATTGCGGGGCTTCGGGTGTCCTGACGGAAGTCGAAACAGAAGACCTAAACACAACGCCTTAACCACTCGGCCAAACTCCCCTTATCTTCGTCGTAATGCTCAGATTCATGTCTGACACTCCCGTACAACATACCATATCTCACGCAGTCTCTAGTGAATTTGCCATGGTAAAAATAATTATTACGTACGTTCGATTGATGTTGTCTGTGTTCAATGTTCAATTCTATAAAGGCATTCTATGAATGTACGCACCGGTAAGCTAGCATCTAGCAACAAGCTTACCGCAGTGAGACAACTTAATTCACACATCATTTAGCAATACCAATCAGAATGGGATGTCTCAACTCCCCAAGTCTACGACAGTCACGTCAAAATCGAACAAGACGATATATTTCAGAAGACAGCGGAAATGCATGTTTTTTTCATTAACCATCCCCTCCACCTGGGAAAGACGATAATCCGCTCTAATCGTGAACTTCCACCACCGTCACCATACCCCCCCCCCCCCGAATCCCTGTTTTCCAGATACCGAACAGACGTAGAGATTCCCTCATGCCACAAGGGGATATGCCATAAGTAAGGGGGGAGCGAGAGAGGAGGGATTCAAATAGGTTTTATGCGAACAATAAGGAGCCGCCGGGCCAGGAGTCCGTGACCCTCCTTCCCACCGAGCGGCCGTCGAAGAGATAGAACCCAAAAATAGCGTGGATATAAGAAGGCGCAATAAA
Organism: Hypoxylon sp. FL1150; assembly: GCA_022495205.1. Lineage (NCBI taxonomy): Eukaryota > Fungi > Ascomycota > Sordariomycetes > Xylariales > Hypoxylaceae > Hypoxylon > Hypoxylon sp. FL1150. Next base: position 110,896 of record MU376188.1, on the reverse strand, counting down.
TCAAAGCCATAAAGCAAAACGCAGTGCTAACTTCCGTCTCTCTTTCTCTCATTCCAACAGTGGGTCTTCGATCTAAAGGTAAAAACTTGGCTCTGAAATCTCTTTCTTTGCAAGCGAAAACTGAGTTCCCTCTCTCCCGGCGCCGGCCAACGGGATTTGGAGAAAATATAGCCTTCTACCGCCCCTGCGGGAATCCCATAAAAAAGCAACGCGGATAAACACCGGGTCTGCAGTGTCCCTGCGAGACCGAAATAAATGCAAGACCATGAACCCCCTATCCACCGAACACCAAAACGCTATGCACCGTAAAGCAGACGTGATAATAATGATAAAATGCAATAATGGAGGAATGATATGCGGTAATGTAATGCCAGCAAAGAGGGCCGCCTCTTGAGGCGAAAAGAAAGCATGGCTATTTAGACCAAATGGTCTAATCGCAACCACTGGGGATGGCCTGCGCGTTAGGACCACGAGTAACAGGGTTAGGTCGTATCGTCGGCGCGGGACTGTAGTCCCCAGCGACAAATGTTGGTCGAGATGGCTCCCAGCTCTCCTCGTTCAGGACACTGAGATAGCCATTGCCGACTTTATGTCGCAACGCTTCAATCTTCTGTTGGTAGATTTCGCCATGAACGTTCCAGTCTTGGGCCTGCTTCCATAAGTCTGGAGTTTCCTCACTCAAGAACGATGCTGGAGATTGCAAGATGGTGTCGGTGTTGACACGCGGTACCTCCGGCGAATTCGTTGGGCCAGGCGATTTCATTTCTGAAAGTACCTTTGGCGGTAAAGCTGCTGTCTCGGGAGGCTGAGACACACGATAATTACTTTCCGACTCAATCGCTGCCGACATATCGGGAATGGTATTGTCAACGCCAGTTGGCTGCTGCGGAGCGTCGCCATGTTGAGCGCGGTCGTTCGTAGCCAGGTCAACTATCCTACGTTTCGGGGTACGTCGACGCCTTGTAGAACTTGTGTTAATCTCGCTAGCTACCGCTTTGGGCGTAGGTCGGGATGGTCGTTCCTTTCGTAACACAGCAGGTTCCCTAGGGGCTTCGTGGATGATAGCTGGCTTGCTCACATCCACAGCCGGGATTTCTGCGACAGGAGGTTTCACTACGGGAACTGCCTCAGGTATGGCGACACGATCCACAAGGTACCTCCTCTCTGACATGGTTGGACTGGAGCCATCAATGATTATATCTTCTGTGTATCCAGGAGTATTGCGGAACAGATTGAAGATCGTGACACGATAATCCCGATGAGTCCGCGTGAAAGGGTTTCCCTCGACATAAATTTCACGAATATCGGGAATTCCAGTCAGGCGAGCCAGTTCCATAGGATCAGTCAGGCGGTTGTCTCTGAGATCGAGTCTCTCTAGCGGGAAGAGCTTTTCGATACCGGCGATCGACTGGAGTCGGTTGGCTCGGAGGTTCAGGGCGCTGATAGCTGGCAGGGGGTTTCGTAGCAAGGAATGTAAAGAATCGATCATGCAATGAGAAAGATTCAGAGCACGGAGGGCGGTTAGAGTAGCCAGACTATCGGGAATTTGAGTGAAAAGGTTCGCAGAGAGGTCCAGAGAGCTTAAGGTATTGGCTAGAGGAGCTAGGCTGGCAGCTGGAATTACCGTCAACGAGTTATCCGCCAAGCTGAGATGCTTCAAGAACCGCCACTTTGAAGACGGAAGAATTCCCGTCGCTAGCTGGTTGGAAGCACTGTTTCTAGGATTATGCCATGAATCGGATAAGCTGGAATGTGAGCTGCCAGAGCCGGAACGCTTGAACTTGTGCGAGCCTCTCGGGTTTGTGGTGTGGTGACGAGAAGTGGTGGGGCGATTGGGGGAGTGACTTCTCGGTCGCGAAGATTTGCTGGATTTCGGTTGATCTGTTTCAGTCCTGGGAACCGAAGGACGGCGGTATTCCTGTGGAGTAGTGCTCTCTGTCGACTCGGTGCTCACCGATCCCACATGGATATCTGCTACCGAATATCGGCGCTCTGGATACTCCGGCATGCCATTAGACCTGTGCGAATCGGAATAGGAAACGGTAGGACTCCGCCTGGGGTTTGAGGCGTGCGCATATGCGCCTGTGGGGGATGACTGCGCCTTCGATGATCGACGCCGCCTCTTGTCCATGTCGTCCAGCACAATGTCAATGAGGATGTCCGCCGGGTCATCTATGTTGGCGCGTTTGAGAGTAAGAGATCGAATCTGGTCTGCCACGCGATCCCAGCCAAAGAACTGTCTAAAGTCGATCTCATTTACTTCTAGCGCCTGTAGATTCTTGAAGACATAGAGGGGAACGGCGGAATCAAAGGGAAATTCTTCATATCCTTTGATCAGCTTCGTTTGCCAGTCCGGTGCGAGTCGAAGGCACGGTATCTTCGTGAACGAAGAATAGAGATATTTCATCTCAGACTGCAAAGCAGCTTTCTGCCTCTCCATACGAGCAGCAGATATGCTTGACCCGATCCCAAAACTGTTCCATATAGCAGACATTCCGGACATCACACTTCGGATGCTCGATACGGATCGTATCGATACCACGTCAGAACCACGGCTCTTGGTACGCTGAGAAGAACTCAAGAACGATACGTAATTGGCCGCGGCTGAAGTGTCGTGTAGGTTTTCCAAGCGTACTTTCATAGGGCCAACTGGAATTCCAAGTTCTTCGAAGCGGGAGAGTAGGTAGAATAGGTGGTGAGGTGTGAGGCTCAATCTTGCTGATTTGACATTGGTGGATGTCAAATTCAATGAGCTGAGCGATAATGCCGTCGCAAGGGGACCCGAGGTCGAGGCGGAAGTCGCAGGACGTTCCGGTATCGTCGGCGACCTTGGCGCCTGGATAGACGAAACACTCTGGCTGGGTCCATGTCGGGGGCCGGACTGCCTTCGAAAAGGCAAAGCATTTGCCAAAGCCTTTTCGTTCGTCCGCACGTAGACGGCCAGGCGCTACCAAACGTTAACTCCCATCTAATTCCAGGATCGCTAGGTCCGCAATCGTACCTTGATATACTGCTCTCCGTCTTCTGAATCCATCGTTCTATCGTCGGGGAGACATGGGGGGTAGGCTATAATAAGATTTACGATACGATTTGGTTATGGACCAGGGAAGGTTCTCGGAGGTCTCCTAAGTAGAGTCGCTGGTTCTATTTGGAAACGAGGCCCTGGGTGGTGCCTGTCTAGTCAAATGACCGGTCTGACTGTACAGCGGCGTGTTAGTGTTTTATAACCGAAACTTGAATTCATCGTGACCACCTGAGTAGACTATCTACAATATGTGCAGAACAAGATTCTCGATGACTGCTAGCTGGTTATGGATCAGGGAAAACGGAAGAATGGCATTGTCCACAACTCGCGGGAAACCAAGGTGAATGACTTGAATGTTGATACTATACACACACGTGTAAGAAAGATAAGGTCGAAGCCACTTCCATAGAGTTGGAAGTTGCGCATTCGGTCACGTAGGTAGATATCAAGGCCACACTGAGGGACTGAGTTTTCAGAGAGCAAGGCAACGAGGCAACTTGGTCAAGAGACATGTGTCACAGCCCACGTAAATACAAAAAAGCATGATTAAGGCGAAGCAGCTCAGGGAGGGAGTAGAGAAAATAGGCGGGGACTGGTCACAGGTGACAATGTGTACATACCTCTATTTCAGAATCGTTGTTTCTATTCCCTTGGGAACGGATAGTAGGGAATGTGAGGCCGTCGCAGGAATGTGCAATAGCACTTATTGTTAGTGGAGAGGGAGGAGGTCCAAGCCGGAGCAAGACCGGGAGAAGACGGGGAGAAAGAGTCGAGGGCGACGACGAGCTATCACCTCTCGACTTTCGACATATCACCCGGAAGGAGGATGGTGTTGGAGGTGTGGTGAGGAGAGGATAGGAGGTTCTCGCGGGTTGGGGGGAAACGCAAAGAGTTATACCAATGAATGTACCTAAATAAAATTGGACGGTGGTTCAATGGGATCGCCCGACCGGCCACAGACTACTGCAGAGACTGCTGCGACTGCTGCGACTAGCTGCGCCCACATGCAAAATGCCAAGCCCAGAAAGCCAAAGCAAGCCCATACAAAATTGGGGTGGTGGATTTGGGTGGGTAACGACTTGCAGGGGCCTGCTCGGTCAAGTGTGGGCACCGGGTGTCCACCTGAACAAGCGAATTGGGGCAAATTTACGAATAGTACCATGTCGCGTACTGGTACACCTTTCATACCGCGTACTTCATACAGCGTACTTCATACAGCGTACTTCATACAGCGTACTTCGAACCGCTGCTTGCAATCCCCCCATACCGCCAGTACATAATCCAATATCGCACACATCGTACCTACACATCGTACAGATCGCAATCTCCAATTGTACCATCTCCCAGTCAGAGGCGAGTGCTACAGCAGTTCGCCAGTTCGTCTCTACCCCACCACCGCCCCTCTCGTCTCTCCAAATGTCCTACAGACATCTGAAAACCCGCCTGCGTATTTTGTACAGATATTGCCAATGTTCCGCAATACCTCGTGGTGGATTAGGTATGGCACACATGGGGGACGCGGCTCAGACATAATTTTGGCGCCGGAGCGTCAGATGGGCAAGTGGGCATAATAGGCCTGATAGGCAATAGGCTCATTAGCTAGACCCAGAGCCGTTCGGGTTGACCAGTCAATTAACGTTGGGTCACGCTTCAAGCTGATCAGCCCATCCCATCTACAGTAACCTAGCCAATTATGCTTTATCTCGTCTTGTCACTTTAATTTGTTTGATAGCTGCCCGGGACCAGCGCCAACATATTGCGGCGTCTTGTCGTCCAGCTATTTCGTACATGAAAAAAAAAAAAAAATAAAAAATTGTATCCTTACGGACATGAGATGAGATGAGACATGGTACCAATGCACCCTATGGGATATTCAAGACTTATTCGGTTTGGTTCTTTTGATACCACCTGCAATGCATCTCTTGCGCAGATGAGGCAGTCTAACCGCCTAGGGCATGTCCGTTCGTGATCGTCCAATCCAAGCATACGTAGTACATACAGATCAACATACGGAGACCCTTACTTTTCAGAAATCCGTCATTTGGGAAGAAATCCAATGAAAGGAAGAAGCCTATCCTTCATCCTATCCATATGAGCGAATAAGAATATCGCATGCATATTCAGCTTTCAATGGTAAACAATATCAAAGAAATTTGAGGATGAGCCCGAAACTTTTAGATGCCCAGCAACCGACGCCAAAGAGCCCAAAGCGTATCGTAACGAGCCAGGACCCCATGCAAAGAACATGCTCGAGACCTTGTCTAGGGTGCGGGTATCAATTTCAAGGTGTGCTAGTGACCCATGTCGTTATTTACCTAAGTACCTAAGGTAGACGGGTAGCGTAGGAATACGCTCGACCACCCCTCAACACCTTGGAATTCACTTCAGATTTACGTCCGAACTATCGTGAGCTTTTCCAGGTTAGATGAACGGGCTACACAATAGCCAGCCCTGAGGTGCTTGCGCTTATCTCCTCACCGGTATTGCTAGGTATTATCAAGACACAGGGCTAGACATTCAAATCATCCCAAGTATTAGAACAGGTATTGGCCATGTCCACTATGTTCCATTTTCTGGCTGATTCGCAGTGCCGTTCGCAGTTTCGCATTGCATATTATGGATCGAAAGTCTCACATATATCCATGCAGTGCGATGCTTCATCCTTTTTCCGTCCTTTTACCTACCAATCTTAACCCTATATGTGCGCCCTCTTCTCCCATCCTGTTGCTATTTGTTTATTATATATTCTTATTTACCTGCTATTATTTGTCGTCAGTCGGATATTGCGAGTCCTTACTGTCAGGAATATCCATGAACCCATCCCGACTTAACCCACGAGATCCTTTAAAAAGCGCCGCGCTACCATTAGGTATCAGTAGGGATCCTGGTCGAGCTTAGGTAACAGTCGAGTCCAGAAAAATTTGCCCACTTTGACGTATATCAGGGTCCTTTCAAGGTTCATGGGTCCTGGTCCATTCCTTCATCTCGCATCCTTCCTATCTGATCGTCATAACGCCAGCCCGTTTACTCCCGCCTCTTGTATCGTTACAAAACGCAGAGGCCGACGTCTGTGCACGGAACTTACCTAACCTATCAGCTTGCCAGCCCACTTCAATCTCTAACACTCCAAACGACTACATGGCCATTGTGTATGTATATGATATCTCCAAATGATTCGGTCCGGAATAGCCTCACCGCCTGTAAAGACTTTTCTCCAGACTCATTCTGTCGCCGAAATGTCTTCTACTTAGGCGGTAAGCTTGATTGTGTGCTTCGACTATCATTGGCTTCGGACTAGTAACTCGCTGATCTTGCTTGACGCTCCATATAATTCACCCATTCACTTGCTCGCCCGCTTCACCCATTTTATTCAACCACCTGAAGCTGCAATTACTATCGATTAGCGAGTGTCGCTGCCTGTAATAGGTCGAGCTGATCTATGTTCATCTATAGATTTCCATTACAGTAACCGTTTCTCGTGATTGGTCACTATATAAGGCCTTACACCCATACGTCAAATTCGGCAGCGCTGGTCCCGATAGCCCCTCTTGACAACTCTGAATTGTTACCAATCTTGGGATGCAATTATGTCATTGGCTCCACACACGGTTAGGCATGGTAGTCTTGGAGTATAACAATAGGATCGTGAGCCGCTCATAGGTGTGGCCGCTTGAGAAATAGATGTCATCTTGCTTTCGAAACGACCCCGCGGCGTATCTAACCCCACCGGCCTAGATTCTTTCTACGGGCATGGTTGACATGATCACCGGAAACGCGTGGCTACCCTTTTCTGCATGCGTTTCAGATGATATGAATGATTCTAGATTATGCTCCTGAACTTCCTGAGTGGCGTTGCTGTACACTATAATACGGGTAAGTTGTATAAGTTGGCCGAAAGCCGTGATAGACGGGCTAGGGAGTCATTGACAGGAGGGGTAAGTGAGTAGGTAAGTCCAGTGGAGACACCTCCCGTTTGCATACCCGTGAGAGAACAGAAATAGAAGGTTCCTCAACCGTGGCAACTATATTGGCAATCATGTTCAAAGTCTAAAACCGCGCACGTTTACTAATGACTTGCTTGCATCGCTTTGCCGGTCGGTAGCGTGACGAGATTTAACCAGATCCGGATCAGACAGGTTCTCCAAGAAGGCAATATACAGATCTCCTATTTAGCATCGAGGCGTGATGTGCGTCCAAGAGGACCCTAAGCAACATACGGAGCCCTGCAGCTAATCATACTATTGTACCCTGCCGACTCCGTGACCTCCGGTATCTGTACATGTATAGTCCCGACATCTTCAACGCCTATCCCTATCGAACGTGGCCTTACGGCAACCTCAACATCAAAGATACTGTGATCCAAGCACCCAGCAAACGAGAAGCACACCGCTTCATGGCTTGTCGGCGTCCTTCAAAATATACAGACCCCACTGCCCTTCATTCATAGTCATACGCCATTCTAGTTAATACGAGGACTAGCGCTTTCGAACGTTGTTGGCTTATTCCAAACTTACAAATTTGCACCATCCAACGAATATGCCTACTCAACACGCTTATGCGGGAAGAACGGCAGCCGAAATATGATAAGTGACTAGATAGTTCACAGATCCGAACCCGTCAGCCTCACCTCTCTGATGGTTCGTCATCACGAGAATCCCATCACGTCTAGCATCGTTGGATTGCGCTAGCTCGGACAAAAGCAGTAGAGCTTCAAAAGCCAGGTCTACTCTATCCTGCCCTCTATCACTAAATCGGGTGGCCTGCAGGAACGTGGATTTTTCAAAGAGAGCGGAGGGGGAGAAGAAAAGAAGCGCCAGAAAGCGCAATATCGCCTGGCTATCACAAGGACGGCACTCACGCACTTAATGTTGTCTTGAGAGGTTCGCAGGCACCTTAACGCAGTACACAACTAGTGCCGGCCGAGAACTGGGCAAAATAGTTCGTTACTTTCGCACTAGGGGCTATCCAGCCTCCCATCAGTATATACCATACCTAGGTAGTACCCCCAGTTCCTCAATGCCGGAGCTCCCAAGATGGTAACACCCTCTGCAGTCCTTTTACTAGGCTGTCGTGTTACATGCCTACCTACCTATCATAGCACGCTTATCTGCAGGTCGAGACATGCATATCGACGAGGAGAATTTTCTTCTTCTTTTCTTTTTCGCTATAGTCCAGATGCTGTCGTCCCGAGGCCGAATCTAGAGGTCTGCGTCGAACAGATGCAGATAAGACGGTCTTATTGGTGAATGACATGCTACACGGCATGACGTCTAGGCTCGACTCTGCAGCTATATAATTGTAAGTACATGTGAGGTGTCAGAAGCTGGCCTCAGCAAATTGTTCTAAACAGCCAGCCGCAGCGCGGTTAGGTAAGGTTATATAAAAGCACCGTCGTGCAATTGGAAGAGTGGTCGCTTGATGATGATCTATCGGTCGAATAGTATGAACGTCTCAAGATGATTATCAACCGCGCCATCTGCGGTTGTGCTACAATAACTACCTCCTAACCTGGGAAGAGAGATGCACGGGCCATTAAGGGTATACCTAGGCTGCTTTCTATATGCACCCTTACGTCGTTGAGACACACTAAAATAGAAATCTAAGGGAAAAAAATGGGGAATCGATTCTCGAATTGCCCTGTCGCCCAACTTCAAAAGAAGAACTCGGGGTCTACCTTAGGTACCTAGGTAGGTATCGCCTTCCAAGGTTCTATCTCGAGATCCAAGGATGTACCTCTCTCTCCAATACCAAGACATGGGCAAGGGCAATAAAATCATCCAGCATCTTCAACCCCTCCCCCTCCTTTCCCCCACCAACACCAACCCACCAAGTGCAAGCCCACCCAACCTCACCAACCTTTTTTCCTCGTGAGGTAGGTAGCAGGCTACCTAAGATCAACTGACCAGTAATGAGAGACACCGATCAGCTCTTCCATGATCTGCTCTCGCTACCCTATTCCCAACCTTACCCCCACACCCTATCCGATGTACTTCGGTACCATGCGTGCCGAAAATACCATGCTACCTACCTAGGTATGTAGATGTCAGGAAACTGACGGCCAAACGAATGATCTCCTTGGAGGGGGCCTGTATCCGGACCGCTGCTATACGCCAATTCGACGCTCACCGCCTCCCACCGTTTATTAACCACCGCGATAAAAAAAATTTCTTCCGCAGCTTGCTTGCAGCAAACCATCCCGGTCTATGTATCTGTATGTCTCTTTCTATGGTGTGCCTGTTTTCTCGCTCACTGCATACAGCCATTCTAGAACGGCCCCCTTTCTCTCGTCCTATATGCCCGTATGCAGTGCGATAGGGTTCAAAATGCCGCGAAGCCTTTTTTTTTTTTTTTTTTATACGAAAGTCCTAGATCCCGTACCTGCAAGACGGCCTGCCGATCGGTTCAACTAATTTCCCACCTTCACCGCGGCGCGATATAATGCACATCTCTTGCGGTGAAGGCGTCGAGAAGCCCCTTCTTGCCTTCTCATAGGCCAGGGCGAACATTGTAGTCGCAACGCGAACGATGCAGAAGGCGGGGGTTCAAGGAAAGGGTTGCTTCAGAAAATATCACCTAGCACATACTTGGAACATCCCTGTCGAGAGCGATAGTCGGTCCAATCCCCTCATACATATCGGCTAATGAGGCAAGCCGCAAAAGCTTGCTGCTACCGCTGCCATTTGACGGAGTGAGGGGGGCGACAAGGGGTCAGAGTTGGCGGGCTTGGGGATCTCTCACAAACTCCGATCGCGTGGGGAAGAATTATCGTCTGACCACTCACCGGCGAGCCCTCACATGCGCGGCTGACCGCAGTTGCGGGAGGCCCGCGCAGCCTCGACGTCCAACTTCAACCAGGTCGGCGCCGACGCCGGGAAGCGTGTAACGGAAGCACCGCATAGCTTTCGTGGCCGTCGTACGGCATGAGAATTGCCTACTGACATCGACGATTCCTTGAGTGCCAAGGAGTTCTAGATGGACTGCTCTTTTTTTTTCTTCTTCTTGTCTCTCCTACGAGTCCGGCCTATTTTTATTGGTCGTGGCGTTATTTGGAGATAGTTGCCTCCGAACGAAACTGTTTGATTCATTGGATAAGACAACTTTTAAGCTTCTTACGCTGGAGTCGGGTAGGTCTCTGTGTGCGTATAAGGCCAAGCGTCGCCGCCATCGCTCTAGAGGCGCAACGACATTTCTCTCAATTACCGCACCTCGAAGCGTGGCGTTTTTGGAGTCCCCCCTTTAATTATTAGACAACCTAGTGAGAACGCTATCAGTAGAATACCGAACTAGGTCCTGGTACGACGACCCTTAGGTCTCTGAAAAAAGCCGAAAGTTTCTTCTCTGTAGGTTCCCGTCTGACAGGATTACCATGATCGTGATATTTGATGGGATCGGCCAACGGTAAACGGCACAAACGTATGACTTGTCATATCGTTTCGCCCTTGAACAGGGGAGAAGACGTTCGGGTTCTTGCGAACAGCAACTCGTGTCATAACCCACATGTGCTACCTAGGCAAGGCACGATGCTGTCGCGTGATCTCGGCGCAAGTCTGGTGGAACAGGAGTGGAACAAGAGACATGTCTAAATTGTCAACGTTGCTGGCGATCATTCTCTAGGTGGAAGCGCGCTAACTAGTTGAGACTTGACATGCTAAGCGCACGCAACTTGAAATTGAGGTCTTACATGGCGCCGAAGCTAGGTAGGTAGGTATAGGTACACGTTGGACAGTTGTTACTAGTACTAGCGGTGTGTAACATAAGAACCCCAGATAATAGCAAGCAAGCAATACCTGGGTTGAAAATGGTCTGAGCGGCAACTGCTGCCATGTCTCGCATCACATCCCGTTCCACCCTATACGTGCATGTGAAGGAAGGCTATTTTTGTCCTCTCGACTGGACATCCATCATAACATCGTCATCCTGATTCATTGGGTGGTTCCACTTGAGGTGTTTGTCTATCTGGAAGAGCCCTTTTCTTCTTCCTCTAGAGCTTCTCTATATGCTGGTTTCATATGAAACCACAGCTACACCACACTACTCGCGCATATGCAAGCACTTTGTGCTATGGCCCGACGGGCAAGGGGAATATGTTGGGTTTTTATCTAAGACACCCCTGACTTGCGTGGTACCGCGGTTTGGCTTGCCGAGATAGCGAGGTAATCAAATATCTACGAGAATTAAGTCGGGCCGGAGATTATTTATCTCGCCCTCGTGCTATGAGCGTAGGTATGTCTCTTGTCCGGGTTATCAGGTATGTGATTCCCAGAAACCAGAGCCTACCTACTACCTAGATACTTCAGAAGCCGAGTCTTCCATGGCTCACCCTGCTGCGGTATTTCGAAAAGGCAGCTGGGCGGTACATACCGCCACTGGAAGGGCTCGGAATTCCCAGCCGTCTGGGACCCTAAGTTGGATACGGGTTGACGGGTCAGTTCTCGGCCGGTGGTAGGTAGTTACCTAGGTAGGGAGTACCTAAGAGTGTAGATAGGTAGCCTTACTTTTTTTTTTATCTTATCCCTAGTGTCGTCAACAGACGGCAGCCCCTGACCGCGCTGGGAATATATAGGTGTATGTGTGGCTACCGGTGAGTACCTAAGGTAGGTAAATACACTGACGTCATATCTCTCTTTCTTCTTTCTGGGAATGATATTTGTTATCACTCTGAACATTTCAAGATTTCAACGGGTGTATGGCTGCCGGATTAGGTATTGACGTCGTGAAGTTTGTACTAACGTTGTTTGCTGCAGAAACCGGCAGTTGGCGCCGTTTGTTGGTCTACGACGACTGATATTTGGCAGCGGGATCCTGGCGTCGAACAACTCACCCCGACCGGACATCGGCGGTAAACGCGTTATCGACATGTGAGATGACGAGATTATTCCATCCCGGCAACGTGGCCGTTAGTCGAGCAAATCCAGTTGAATAATAAGTAAATTTTCCAGTCAAATCTCCTTCCGAATCCCGGAAGTTCTTTTGAGATGTCTTGTTGTAGTTCGTTGAATGCTACCGCGAGGTGCTGTTTCAGGACCTTGATTTGGGTGTATATTCAATGGTAGTTCAAACTAACTAGAAAAACAGTTAACTGGATGAGATGTTGTTGAAAGAATAGCGGAGAAAGAAGCAGGAGAGAATATAAAAGAAACAGAATCCATCTGTTTTTAAGTTATGGTACTCGGTGAGTTGTATTTGCTTCGTAGTTTGAGTGAAACCTGAAGGTAACGACGTTGGCTGCACAGAAGGAAAGAATTAACGTCTCCCATTTCCCCTTCTTATCATTCCCCTTTTCCTTTTCTCTTTCTCATTCTCATTCTCATCCTCAATCTCCCTTTTCTTTCTCTCTCCTCTCCGCCTCCACCGTCTTCTTGTACTCGACCCAATCATCGCTCCTAGGAAACGGCCCCGTCGGGACATCCTCATCCCTCACACCCAAGAACTTACGAAGAGGTCCCCAACCGTCGCCAGGCGTGTACTCGAGAAACTTCCTTCCCTGTTCTTCAACCAGGGACAGCACTAGCGCGTTATGAGCGCGGTACGCCGCAGCGCCGTGCTTGGGTAGATCATTGCCCCAGCAGTGGCGATGGTAGCGGGTTGATAGAGGCGCCATAGGCGATGGGTTTGGCATTGGCGCGTGAATGTGCGAGTGCCAGAGGGTATCTTCCATGGACCTTAGCCATGCGTCCTCGGTGTGACGCACCGAGAGGATCACGGAGGCTTCCGGGTACGCAGCCATGAGTTCGGCCGGGAAGATGGCGGCTGGGTAATCGGCTAGGGCCTAAGATATTGTGAGAATGGACGTCCTTGAAATGTCATATCATGATCGAGTATGTCGGGTACGAGGGAACATGTAATCCTGTTCAACTACCCCCTTTTTTTTAATGTGGGCGGGCACCTCGTAGTTTCCAAGGATCTGGTCAAACTTCTCTCTGTTATAGGGCTCGCCACGGCCTTCAAATTTGGCGTCCAATGCCTCAGCCCATAGAGCCTGGTGGCGGTTCTTGCCCACCTCACGCATGTGATACACGGGCCCGATGCCTAATCGCTCGAGAGCGTCTGCCAGTGCTAGAATTCCCATCGAGTCATAAGATTGAACAGTGTTGAATAGGAACATTAGGGATACATACATTGCGTCCCGGTGCGGGGCAATCCTAATATGAGGACCTTCATCTCCATGACGGCTTACTGAATAATCAAAATGGTGGTGTTAGTTGCGAATGTGTTTGTTCATTGGCGAGTGAGTTACCAATATACATGATAGTATGTGAGATTTTTACACGTCCTATGTCTGTATACACATGAATTTACACGAAGTTTGCTCGATTCCCTTTCCCACCCGGAATTATCCGAAGCGACTTCTTCGCTTGCCTATCTTGGACTTGGTAGGACCTGGTATCTCAAGAAGAAGACTAAATGGCTCAAAAGCACAAGATCCTCTTAGCCGTGGATATCTAAGTCCCTGGATGGCGTAACTTGGTAGACGCGATGTCGACATTTAGTCATCTGACCAATTTCAACCCATCCAAGCTGGTTTCCGCAAGAGATGCATCTTCGAGGACATAGGGCTACCGACAGTCGTGAAATGCGCTACAATAGTCGTACAATGTCGCATTCCTACACTTAGGCGAGTTGTTGTCACCTTGACCTGGCAGCGAGTTTGGCCATATCGGGGTCCTCTTCAATCTTCACTATCCTATCCAGCGCTCGTCCGTCCTCCAGCGCGTAAGCCGACGTGATGTCCAGCTTGTACTTCACGCCCCCGATTATAATAGGCGCAAACCCCTCTCCTGTCAAACCGCGTCGGAGACTCGAGAAGACCGTTGAAGCACCTTGACCCGCATGGCGGAATGGTGCGGTCATCAAGTGGTTCATCTCATACGCCCGCTGTGCCTTCAGCCGGGCCTCTTCCTCCTGCTTCATGAGTAGCTTTTCGTGCTCCGAAGGAGTTGCCTTGCGGTTAAACATGGGCGCCTTCATAACAACATCGTTCGGATCGGCCTCGAAGCGTCGCAACGGAACAAACGGAAACGGTACGTTACGCCGCGCCTCGATTGCGAGACGGACTGGCGGCGCCACTACCGTCGATACTCCCATTCCAGACGAACCCGGCAATCTCACTCCCCGGGACGGCAGCACCTTGATAGAACGGATAACACCTGCTGGCATCAGAGCGAACCTGGTTCCGAAGGCAGCCATTAGGATGCCAACTAGACCCATTCCGACCTGAACCACTTGATTTGTCCCTTCAGGAACGTTGAAGACATTAAACCAAATATTAATACCGGCAGCTGTGGCGCAAAAGAAACCGCCCATGTAGCTCGAGAATAAGAATATCCTCTTGGGTTCAGCTTCGTAAAGAGTCGTTGCAGTAGGTTTATCTGCAAGCTGCTGAGCGTAGCTTAGACGGAGAACTTGCGATTTTTTTGCTGAAGGTGTGGCTATAATCTTTGGCGTCCCTGGAGTTTTGGGGAGTTGCTTCGGGGATGCTGGCTTAGCCTTCGCCGTCGCATATGCTCGATCACTCATCCGAGCCAAGGTGGGCTGGTTAGAAGGCCTGAAAGCCTCGAGTGAGCTGCGGTAGAGCAATACGCGACGAGCGCACCCACGACATATTGATATAGATGTTGCCATTGAATCTCACAGGTCTGATGAAGGGGTAAAGTGAACCAATTATTACATGTCGAAGTAGAAGAACGACACGATCCTTATAGCAGTTAGAGAATGGGCTGTTGGCATACCTCTTTAAGTTGATAACCCTCAAAAAGAGAACGACGAAGCTCTGCTATCGATAACGAATTAAAAGTTTAGAATTATTGAGCTGGAGCGCTGGGTGTATCCTTTTAAGCGCTGTTTCGGCAACAAATTTTAAAAGGGTAATTAGTGGGGGCGAGTCTTGAACGGGCTAGCCAATCATATTCAATAGAATTTCTAGCATATAAGAAAGGATTTGGAGATTTCAGCCAATTTCCAACGGAAAAAACTCGAAGAAATTTGACATGCTAATTATGATTCTAATAACTCTCTATATATAGCTTATTATTACATTTGTTGTTGCGGCTTTACTATTTGAATTTACGATTAGAAAAGAAGATGGGCCTGATTCCATAATTCAATGATCTATTATATCTGATTGGTCAAAAAAGCTTGGAGTAACACCCCACTTACCCTTTTAAAATTTGTTGCCGAAACAGCGCTTAAAAGGATGGTGTGTCGCTTACGTAAGTCGGGCTCCGGGGGGGTAGGAGACCGGTAAAATGTTACAGCGTCCCTGATCCCTCCGATGGATTCGGTTGAGGCCGGAGATTCCCCAACAAGCTCAACCCGCCTGCCCGCAACATTTGTTCAGAAGCTCCGACTGTGTGATCCCTACCTAACCTCATACCTCAACAAGAGAAAAAGGCTCAATTGAGCTTCACCTTTGTCTCGGAGAGAAGCGGACAATGGCATCTTTCGCGACGGCGACTCGTCTTTCAGCACGGCTTGTAAGCCGGCGCGTCACTCAAGATGCTGCTGCTCGAGGTATTTTAATTAAAAAATGATTGGGACTCCCATCGCGGGATTGTTAGCTAATGAGGAATGGCTTAGGTTTTCGCACGTCCGCCGCGGCACTCGCAGCGCAAAACTTCACGATGCCGGCTCTATCCCCGACCATGACGGAGGGAAATATCGCAACCTGGAAGATTAAGGAGGGTGACTCGTATGCTGCAGGCGATGTTATCCTCGAGATCGAGACCGACAAGGCGACCATGGATGTGGAGGCGCAAGATGACGGAATCCTTATGAAGATCATGCAGGGCGATGGAAGCAAGAATGTGCAGGTTGGGACGCGAATTGGCGTTGTCGCAGAGCCCGGAGACGACATTAGCTCGCTGGAGCTTCCTGCTGATGAGCAGCCTGCACAGAAGGAAGCTAAGAAGGAGGAACCAGCGCCGCAACAGCAATCCCAGGAGGCCGCCCCAGAGAAGAAGTCCAGCAGTCCGAAAAAGTCTGGGGAAAAGGCTCCGCCGCAGAAGTACCCTCTCTATCCATCCGTGGAGCACCTGATCAAGGAGAACGGGTTGGACGAGTCTGCTATTAGCGAGATGACCCCTACAGGCCCTGCTGGTCGATTGCTGAAGGGTGATGTCCTTGCGTATCTCGGCAAGGTACCTACCAACAGGCCGGAAGAGATTAAGGCACGATTCGACCATAACTCACACCTAGACCTTTCCAACATTAAGGTTGCTGCTCCCAAGGCGCCGAAGAAGCTGGAGAAGGCAGCTGCAGAAAAGCCTATCCCCGAAGACCTGATAGTGTCATTACCTGTATCGCTCGCCACAGTCATCGAAGTGCAAAAGAAGATCGAGGCCACTCTCGACACATTCGTGCCACTGTCGACTTTCATCGCAAGAGCTACGGAACTAGCCAACGACGAGTTACCCTTACCTTCGAACTATAAGCCCACGGCTGATGAGCTATTCAACCAGGTCCTAGGACTAGACAAGGCCGGTCCCAAGGGCTCCCGCGGCTACTACCTCCCTCAGATATCCGCCCTACCCACTCCGTCCTTCACCGGTGTCGCACCCAAGCCTAAGGCAAAGGTGGACATTATCGACTTCCTAGCCGGATCAGCAAAGAAGCCTGCTCCTAAAGTGCAAAAGGCTGGACCTCACTCTGGCATCTCTACCGGTTCTAACGTATTTGCCCTTACTGTACCAAAGACCGAGGAACAACGAGCCAAATTGTTCCTTCAGAGGATTAAGGCGGTGCTCGAGGGTGAGCCGGGCAGACTTGTCTTATAAGCGAGCGAGGTTTTGGATTTAAAAAAGGGGGCACTCTTAGACACTGTAACTATAGCGCCTGTAATGTCGAGACGGGAGCACTGATAGATTATACATTAGCAATTACTCACATTCTGGATCTTCTAATGATATCAAGCATGAAGGCATTCTACGAAGCTATTTTCAGTCGGCACAAACTGGAACCATTCTTCGCAAAAATTAGAAAAGGCTATGCATTATTTACTCTCCCTGCCCCCTTCGGAGGACCATATCTACGTATTGTCTAATCCTCTTAGGTATCTGGTACGCGGAAGCTGGCAGCTCCCTGATGCTGACAATGGCCTTGACGGCGATGAACAGGCGCGCGAGGACGAGGCCGAACCCGCAGAGGAAGACGACGACGTCTAGTCCAAGGTTCTGCCACCAGGTCTTCCTGCCATCCATCCAGTGCTCCTAGAACTCGCTGAGGGCGGGGACCTGCGCGACGAAGACGACCCAGAGGCCGCTACCGAAGGGTATTGGATAGCTGGGATGATGTTGGGATGATGTTGGTTGTACGACATCTTCGAGACCCCGCCCCCGCCCGCGGATCCAATCGAACCCCCTGGTAACCGCTGTGCTAGCCATTCTAGGAAGTGAACTGAAGCATTAAAAGTTCGAGACTCGAGAAGGTAGACCGAGCCTGAAGCCTGAAGAGACCCTGCAAGTCTCTCGTTTTTCTTCACGACGGTGTTTCGACGCTTTCGTTTACTTCTATTTGAGGGTAGATCGGTTTCAGTTGTGTGCCCTAGTCATCTATTATTCTTATAAACTTACGATGACATCAAAGGCCAAGACCGAGTCCAAGGGATCAATGTACGTTTAATTCCGCGGCTGGGCTGATACATAAAGCTGACCGAGACACAGCACCCTGGCAAAGGTACACACACTGATGGCCCTTTCTAGGATCCGTCGTATCGCTCATCTCACAAATCTAGGTAGGGATAATGAGTTCATCTTTACAGGCTATCGGTGAGAGCAATCACCCATAGCCATGTTGCCATGTTTAAGAGCAGGTGAAACTTACAGCAGCCTTAGACGGGCTTCATATTCGCATTCGTACCTCGACTCATTCATCAGCATCTTTGCCGTTTATAATGGGACAGGTACGCGGTTCTATCGTAAGCCGCCCGAGATCATCAGCCTAGAATGCAAAATAGCAAATATCTGGTCGCATCTCTTGGGAGCCACGTTCTTCGCGTGCACGCTCTACCAATGCCTCGAGCTAGGCATCGACCCGAACGCGGCCAGAACGCAGGACGTGGTGGCGCAGGATGTCTACAACCTCAGCGTCGCGGTCTGCTTCGTGCATCGTGCTGGTGATGTGGGGCACGGGCGTGTCCGGCGCTCAACTTCGCCTTATTCTACTGCGACGCCCATCCGCGCGACGCCTACCTCGCCGCGCTCGGCTGCGCCGTCTTCACGCTGCGGCCCGGATCCCGGAGGCCCGCGTGCCGCACGGTGTCGTTCCTAATGTACTGCTTCCTGGGGGCGAGTCTGTGCGCACCGGTGGCGTACCGGCTGTCGCGGAGCGGGCGCGCGGAGCTGGAGGCTAGCATGGCTGCTGTCGCTCCTCGGCCTGACGCGGGTCAACTTCGGTGCCGCTATGTACGCCGCCACGATGGAGTGCTGGTTCCCGAGGACTTTCGACTTGCTCGGCCAGAGCCATAACTGGATGTATGTTCTGGTGCTCGCGGGCGTGCTAGCGAGGCCACGGGGTCTCTTGGGGGTAATTTCCCGATAGCGGTTGCGCAAGAAGCAGCATAGTTTTTTGCCCCGGTGTGCTGCGATGGGTGGACTCAGGCCGCTGTGCACATCGTAGTCTCAAAGACGCACAGGCAGAAGACTTGTTGAAGAGATGAAGCAGGTCACCAAGCAAAGCGCAACGCAATCACGTCTTCAGTGTTGGCAGAGCGCGTGTGCAGACAACACCCGGAGCTCTTAGTAGAAGTCGCCAAATGTTTGCTACTATGCACATCACGCACCGCGTTAGATTACTGCTTGTCGGTGAGATGCAGGCCTTGTTGATGGTCATGGCATGCTGGTTAGACAAACAGGAGAGCCAACGCACGCGCAACAGTGATACTATGCCATCAACGGAAATTTTGGCATCTTCTTAAGAGCGGTAAATCGCTGTGACTATTCAGAGATGTATGATCGTCGAAATTAAAGATCTAGAAAGGCAACGTCTCTAACCGAGGGAACGCATATCGTCGCTGAAAAACCATCACTCTTTGCTCTTCTAGTAAGCCTCGTAAGCCTCATAGGATCGTAACATGGCTCCTAGGAAGGACAAGGACCGCCTCTATATTATACTATACGCCAGAGGCGCAGAGGCCAAGATGCCCGGGGGAGAAGATAAGTAGGTCTCGATCGTAATATGGAATAATAACCATACGTTTAACCAAACTACCTACCAGGTAGGTATCACTGGGGTCTCGCCATCGGTCCAAAGATTGGACCCGGCCTTGATGCCGAGACCGAAGGAACTCTCTTCCATACCAAGGAGCGGCGCGACGACGCCAGCCGCTGGGAGTTCGAGGAGAGGCCTATAAGGGCCGGGCACAGTGGAGCCATGCTGGTCCGCGTCGTCGTGGGCAAGATCACGGATATATACCAGCTCCAGACCCTGCTCAGAGAGGTATCCGTCCGGCCAGCGGATCCGGACTGGAACTGCGTCATCTGGGTGAAGGAGGCGTTGGAGAGACTGGTCGGTGACGGGAGGGCCCTGGGCACGTCGGTGGATGACTGGGACGCGGCCCGGGAGGAAGCTATGTGGTACGTCGAGAAGAAGAAGGCTGAGCACCGGTTTGACGGCGAAGCGCATCGGCTGTATGATATGAGGAAAGTGGCAACTTGGGATATGCTCGACGGCAAAGAGCTAATTCCCTAAGGCAACTGAACGCTGGTAAGCGAAGGGAGGCCGTCTATGTTTAGATCGTGATCCTTGATTCTATCTATCCAGCTCTTCCAGGATAGGTTATCTATACGATTCGCTAAATAATATTGAAACCACTTAGCACGGCATTGTTAGCTCTTACCGTGATAAGTGCTGGTGAAATCGACGTGCGTAAGAACTGGGGAGGGTCGAGGAAACTGTTGTATGTGGAAGTCGAAGATCTCCACGATGTCGAACTCGGCATACTCTCCGACTAGCAATCCTCCTCATAGCAATGTACATCTTTCTTTGATGGGCGAAGTGCAATACATCTTTTCAATCAGGAGACTGTTGAGGGTTCAGTGTTGTGGATCTTAGGGCATTCAATATAGGGTATCAATAGCAGAATTGTTTGCTACAGCGCACCACTGTAGCATACCATACCACCTGCTCGACTCCCTTACTTGAAGATAGCCTCATCGAATCAATGCATAACGATTCATAGGTTATTACCATCTCCTTTACCCAGGTTCAACGTATACCGCCAGCCAACCACACATTGTGATGAAATCCTCACAACTAATTCACCTATAAATGAAAATAATTTCCCACGTAAGTCTCCTTTGGGTGGCGGGTACTATGAGGTCGGCACTACCTAGTGACCTCTGTATCCTATATAATGCACACCTCGTACATATATGATATACAAATTAGATACATTACATTGACTGAAGACTGAAGAACTACCACGTGTATCTACACAGCCATAAACGAACGCTAAAGCATCACTTAAAATATCGTCTGTAATGCTCGTCTTACTCGCGCCGCTCCGTAGCCCCGGATGCGCTGCCGCACCGTGACATTCGGGTAAAATGGCGACACATGGCGGCTACAGGCTACATACAACTGGGTCTTCTATCAGTTTTCTTCCCTCCCAATTGCTGGCACTTATCCTTGCTCTTGAGTCTTCTCTCTCGTTTCTTGGCACCTCTGCTGGCGAAAAAAGAAAAAATAAATAAACGAGATGAGGTTCTCAACTTCCCTGGTATGCGCCTCAGTGGCTCTCGCCGCTTCCTCCGGCGACATCGAGGCCCGCCGGTCCTGCGCTAAGGTGCATATAGTCGGCGCGCGGGAGTGGCTCGTTCCTCAGGGCTTCGGGCACGAGAGCGTCCTCATCGAGGCAATCCAGGCGGCGTACCCCGGCGCGACCTCCGAGGCTATAATCTGTGAGTTCCCAAAAAGAAAGGGCGGAAATTGATATTGGCGATACCTACCTACCTAGGTACCTTAGGTAGGTATGTGTACTGCAGGACATAGGGAATGATATTACCGAAAACGCTGACCAGCCACGCACGTAGATCCCGCGTCCCCCCGCGGCGACGACTACCCGTCCTCTGTAACTGCAGGCATCCAAGCGGTCGTCGACCAAGTCAGCGCGTACGCGAAGGCGTGTCCGGACACCGCGATCGTCATGGTAGGGTACTCGGAGGGATCACAGATCATCGACGACGCCTTCTGCGGCGGGCCCGACGGCAACAGTATGGCGGAGACGACGGCGCTGATACCCGCGGAGATTGGCGAGCACGTCAAGGCGCTTATCTTCATGGGCGACCCGCGCAATATACCGGGGGCGCCGTATAATATCGGGTCGTCTACGGGCGGTGGTGTATGTTCCCTTTTCCTCTTCTCATAAGTACCTCTATAAGACACGTGCGCATGCTGATGAATAGTGGACGAATACAGTTCGCCCAGCGGCCGGTAGGCTACGTGTGTCCTGTCTACGCGGATAGGATCAGGTCGTACTGCGACGCCGAGGACCCGTACTGCTCCAATGGCAACAATGTGCGGCACCACGAGCAGTACGTGATGATCTACGGGGAACACGCGCTGGCTTTCGTTCGAGAGAAGGTTGGATCCGTGTAGATGGGTTGAAGTGCGATCCGTGCTATGTATAGGTACCTACCTACCTATATAATTGGACTTAGTCGGACGAGGGAACGGGAAGTTCAAACATCACACTGATACTCCAGAGCTTTGAATCCATTCCCATCTGGGTCCCATCCTGACTATCACCCCGGCTGCTAGGGGCAGGGGCAGTTGCGTGGATGATGCTCAGCGAACCTGGTGATAGGGAAATAGTTTCACCCCCTTTTCACCCGAACTTGTCATGTGTGCACCGTTTAGAGAAAACCTAGGATATTAAGACGCTGAAACAAATCATATAGACGGAACGGTCTGCTATCCTTAGCAGCAACTTAGTTGACTACCTACCTACATGTGTTAAATCGAAATACATGCCTGAACGATATTACCCCCAGACTCCCAGGCTGATAACAACCTCTCCTATTCTACGCTCTAGGAATTGGACATCTATTAGAGTTACAGAGATGGGGCTAATCGCGAATTTCCCTTTTAAACTCCCTCTAGGCCCCGGCCACCATCTTATATCTCATCATTCATTCTACCAGGCAAGCAGAGCCAGGCACAACACCATCACCCAAGAGACCATGGTTCTCGGGGCGCTTCCCTGCAGCAATGTTGTGGTGCCGACCTCTTCTCTCTGATCGATACTGCAGACATTGTAGCAGGATCCCTCGTCTCTCTTCTCGTTCTCGTCCCTCTCATTTATCGCCACCAGGTGTCTACGTGTGTCGCTTTTCTTATCCGACGTGCCTGACGTGTTGTAAACCAGTTCGATCCATTGGATTTGGAGCGACGCTTCCGATCCCACGCTCATTTTGCCGGTCCAAGATCCGCCACTGCGAGAGGTTAGCACAGAATCATTGAATTATATTCCTGAAAGCTAGGCCATGGCACACACTCGAACGTGGTATGGCCTGCTCCAGACACCGAGGCGGAAATGATGGGAGAATAATTAAAACAGGAAATACATACTCCGACCACGAATTGAAGATGAGCATGCTCGGGTCGCGCGGCGCCTGGAAAGAGATGGACGCGGCTTCGTCGCCATCGATGTACCACGTCGTCTTGCCCGGCGTCCAGTCCATACGGTACACGGCCCAATTGGTCCAGTCTCGTCCATCGGGGATCGTGACGTTTCGAGTAGCGTCCTGAACGTCGAGGCCCATCGAAGTATAGGAGGGCTGGTTCGTATATTGAACGGAATCGGGTGGATCGAGCGTCCTGATTTCTAGATCCGACTCCTGGACCGCGGCGAGATCGTCAGCGTCGTCGGGAATCCTGTATGTGAACATCGCTGTCACCGCGCCTGGCGGGCCGAGTGTTCTGGCATACATTCGAACGGAGAGAAACTGGTAGTTCTGAATGATAGACTCAAATTCGCACGACGTTTGGAAATCAGCTAGACGCGCCGTCCTCATAGTCAGGTATGTCATCGAATTGGCATCTTTGTCCTGATTCTTCTCGAAATAGACATTGTTGGCCGAATGGACCATGAAGACCGTCGCGTCACTGACGTTGCTACTCAGCGAGGCACTGTTATTCCAACTTTGTAAACCCCAATAGTCGGACCACTCGGCGGAGGATAAGTAATCATTGGTCGGGTCGGCTTGGCTGCTCTCATCGGCGTCTCCAATGATATCCGGCACATCGGCCTGGTCTTCCTTGTTTCGAAAGTCGAAGAACTTGTGGGTGGTAAAGTAGTTCTCGCTGGATCCGTTGGTGAGATAACAATCGCATCGATCGTCGCCAACTACCTCGGGGTAAGCAGCCAGGCATAACGGGACCAAGCTCGAGATGACTGCGAGCGGCCGAAAGAGTGTTGAGTGACCCATGATGATATCCCGTTCCCTAATCCTATGTACACACGGGGACC
Organism: Hypoxylon sp. FL1150; assembly: GCA_022495205.1. NCBI lineage: Eukaryota > Fungi > Ascomycota > Sordariomycetes > Xylariales > Hypoxylaceae > Hypoxylon > Hypoxylon sp. FL1150. Next base: position 87,407 of record MU376188.1, on the reverse strand, counting down.
AGCCTCGGCTTTGCTGCTCGACAAATTCCTACTTGTTGTCTGCACCGAATTCGAGGCGCCCGGTTTCGACTTCGTTTGAAGAGAGAGGCTTCTATACTCAAGATGACGAAAAGTCGAAATATGGTATACCTGAAAGAAACATCATAGAAGTGCCGCAACGTTTAAAATGACGGAAGCGAGCAATGTGGGACTGGACGGGAAGTGGGACGACGGAAATACGAAGCATATATGATTATAGAATGGAGACACGGACATCAGGGGAATATGAGATCTTCCAAGCCTGTCCAAGGTTCGTCCAGGACGAAATGGGGCCGAATGAGAGGCTATGATTACGTGGTGAGACGGAAGACGAACCCGTAAGAAAGATGCCATGACATGGCATGAGAATGGCCCTCAGGTCTCAGAGCGTGTTTGGGGGAGAAAGCTACATCAGCGGCATATGGAATTGCATGGTCGAAACCTCGAGGCGCCTGCAGCTAGGTTCATTCTAGGCTATGCAGGTCTGGATAATAACCGCTTGGATGGCTCCGCTGGTTAAATTGATGTCAATACGACTTTGTGGCATGTCATTTTTCGAATCAAAAGCTCAGCTGGGAAAACTCATGAAAAGCTAGCTAGCTTCAGATATGCAGCCTGGGAACGTTGTGCGTTAGAGCAAGAAGATGGCAACTAGGTCATAACGTTGGTGATGAGAACTCGAGCTTAACGTATTAGATGTCAACATTGACCCGAGCTTGGCGAGGGGCCGTTGAAAGAAAAGAGACAAGAAAAGAAAAGAAAAAAGCATGAAATAAAATTGATAGAAAGTGGGGGAGAGGGTAGCTTGGGTCGTGGTTTTGTGCAACACAACAAATTCTCCTGGTGTTTAGGTGGTACCATGATGTCTCAGTCACATTGGGGTGAGATAGTCACGATATCTACAGACTGACCTTGGTTCTTGGTTGCTGTAAATTTGCAATGAACCCTTGAAGTTGTATCAGGCCGAGCCAGATTTGCGAATCTCTAAATAAGCCAAATAAGACAAGAAGAGAGGAAGAGAGCCTGAAGCACCAAAGTGGAGACTGGAGGCCGTATTCTATATTTGACGGCGCGTCGTACAACGTACAACATATGGTGGCAATTAGCCGAGTTGTGGTGTCTTCTCCAGCCAATGGATGTTTATTCGTTGGCCCTGGATCTGCAAAAAGAATAAACGACCTGTCAGATCATTTTCCGAATCATTCCAGCCACCTCGATCATGTCCGATGTTTCTGATCTGATTGCTCAGTTGAGCTTGGGTACCGGTACGGAATAGTCGAGTAAACAGCTAGGTTAACAAGATGAGGTGGGGGATAAGTTCAGTCCAGTCACACTGGATTTCTGGAAGCCAAAGCCTCTTTTTCAAAGTAGTCCGACATTTGGGCGTGAAATCCGATGGGATGAACAGTTCAAGTCTATAACCATGCTGAAGGATCCGAGGGCTCGTTAATTTACGTAATAATAAGATATATTGAGAAGCGATCTGAGATCTCCTACTATGCGGGACCCCTTGACTACCTAAGGTACTATGGTAAGCAGTAAGGCACACTTCCAAGGTTATAAAGTGGTCCAAGCTTTTCTTCCCTACCTAGGTACAAAGCTAGGTAAGATGTAAATTTTTCCTGTTTTCACCCAATGTATTTCGAGTATAATGCGTGTTGTTGTTGTTGTTGTTGTGGGTATGTGCTATAATCAATCGATTCCTGTTGCCATGCTGTCACCTTTCTTGAATACCTGGTTACATGCATGTAAAGGACTAGGGTTGCCGGGCTCCTCCGTGAATACCTAGGTACCTACCGGGGATGAACCTGGACGTATCAAAATATGTAATTATAATTCTGCTACCTAGTACCGAATATTCACATCCCCTTAGGTACTTAGACAGTAGCCGAAGATCTGCCGCGTGCCGATTACCGATAAGAAGAATTCCAGAAGACCTTGTATCCCCCCGGCCAGGAGCTTCGACGATGCATCACCATTACCATTTTGTACTTGGGGTCGCCTCAGAACCAATTCAACTGCGGCACCGGCACCCCCAATCTTAAAGTCGGAACCGCCGTGACTTTTACCAGTCAGCATGTATCCTTCCAAAATATCATCCATCGACTGAGTTCGCGACCAAGGGTCCTAACATTCTTTTCGATAGTAAAGAAAAATCAAAGGTGAATTTGGTATAAAGAAACAATGTCAGCCCAGCCTACGTCACCCACCTCGTCTCGCCCGTCCCGAGCGGCTGTCGATCAGCCCAAGGATCGCACCGAACCCCCCCTGCTAGACGCGCAACCGACGTCTCAAGATGCGCATCACAGCGATCCCGTCAGACCTGTCACCGTCGCAACCCAATCGCCCGGAGATGGAGATAGAGATAGCGCCGTCGCGCAGGAGCCCTTGGCCGAGTCACCATCTCAATCGCCCCCGTCGCAGGAGTCGCCGGAGTCGCAGCAAGCACGAGAATCGTCGCTAGAATCCGGCGAGGCCTCCCCCGTGCCGACTCCTACCAAGTCTACCGACGAGCCAAGCGCGCCGCCGTTACCTAATGAGCCGCCCCCGGCGGAAGACGATGGGTGGGACTTCCACTGGGATGCGACAAACCAGGCATACTTCTTCTACAACCGATTTACCCACGAGACTACCTGGGAGAACCCGCGATTAGCGGGCGAAGGCTCATCTAGCGCCCAGCCCTCGCAAGCACCCGGCACCGAAGCAGCAACAGCTGCTGCTACTGCTCCACCTAGCGTCGCGGAACCCCCGAAGAACGAGCGACCTCCGGCGGGCGGCTACAACCCGGCGATCCACGGAGACTACGACCCGAACGCGTGGTACGCGCAAGGCAACAAGGAGGAAGACGCATCATCGGCGCAGGACCCGTCGGTAGACACCGCGGCGGCATACGCGGCGGCGGGCTCGTTCAACCGGTTCACGGGGCGGTGGCAGGGCGCGGACCAGAACCCGGAGCGCTACACGGATGAGTCCAAGTCGCGGCGGCAGATGAACGCCTTCTTCGACGTGGACGCGGCGGCCAACTCGCACGATGGCCGCTCCCTCAAGGCCGAGCGCTCCGGAAAGAAGCCTACCAAGGCTGAGCTCAAGCAGTTCAAGGAGAAACGCCGCGCGAAGAAGGAGGAGAAGCGCAGAGCGTGGCTGAGAGACTAGTCTAAGTCGAAACACTGTTCTCTCTAGGCTAAGCCAAGGCGGCTTGAAGCGAGAAGCAGCTATCGCCTACGGCTGGCTGGCTGATCGGTACCGGGTGCGGGTAGCTGCATATAAGGGGGGGTAGGCGATGCATCCGGGGGTGTTTGCGTGGCGTTCGCGATTTACTTTTGTTCGGTTCGGTCTATCTATCCATCCAAGCATATGAGAGGGGGGGAGTTACGCTGCGTTGCGTTGCGTTGTGTTGTGGTGGAGGCGGTCTCGCATTGTTTTTCCCCTGGACTACTAGGTGGTGTTGCATATTCGGATGTGGATGCGTTGCTTTACTTTGCATATTGACAGCCACAAGCGGAGAAGGGGGGAAGCATTCGGATATTGATGTGGATGCTTCCGGTTTTCGAATAAGTTGTCGGCGTGGAAACTATCGAAATTCTCTTTATATTGTCCCCTGGATGAGCTGGATGCTGGTATAGCTGTTGATTCGGATCATATACCCCAAATGATAAAACGTTGTGTTCTTGATACGTTGAACGTGTGCTACGGTCGTGCTGTGCAGTGCAACTTTACGTCTACATTGACTAACTTGGATGATTCATGCTGTCTATTAGTGACATGATACACACAGATCGAGTGATCTAGTTGTATACCTCATTACACAGCACTGGCTTTTCAAATACCACATGAACCCAAGTTAGAAGTGGTACATCATAGTTACGAGTACGTACATGCATTCTTTGGAATATTATAGAAATACATATTTACGCGAATCAATATTAAACCCCCTCACCAAGCGAGCCAGCTACCTAAGGTAGTCACACCGACAGATTCTCGAAGATCCGGAATCCAACCCGAGAACACCACCAGCTCGTGCCTATCACCTATCAACCCCCACGGGGTACAGAGTCCACGTCGCAGTATATGAAAGATTACGCGGTCTGCAACTCAAGCGGTCGAAGCGAGCCGGCGTGCCTTGCATCTGCGAGATAATGCAGTCAATATCCGTCATTTTGATGTCTAATCAAGGCCCCCTTTTCCTTTTATTTCCATTCTCGCGTTTTTTTTGCTTGCTCCCCGATCTCTTCCCCACATGTAGATAGGAGGTAGGGATGTTTATATGTTACAGGGCCACGTCTTTATCCGGAACGCCTGACCACGCGGCGCCACGCTCGCCAACCTTGCCGAATGCGACGTCGCGGACGACGAGTAATCGACCCATTCGTCCGCCTGGTCGCATTCGCTCTCCTCCGTTTAGGCGTCGTCATCCTCGTCTTCGGAATCGGGATCTGAGTCTAGCTCCATATTTAGGTGGACACTCTCGTTGTCGCTCTCCTCGTCCGAGTCCCTGTCTTCTTGGCTGGCGGCTGCCTTGCCTTTGTTTGTTGCAGGAGCATGGCCCGGCGCCGCGACGTTGGATGCAGTCATGCTGGCGCTCGGCACTGGTGCGCTGCTGATGGTCGTTGTGGTCGAGTCGACCTCGATCCGTTTTGAGACGGCGGTATCTGCGTTCTCATTCTTCCGCTTGAGTAGATTGCTCGGCGCGGACTGCTCGACGATAGTGGTATGTTCTTCGGACGTGATGACTGTTTCTGACGATTTGGGGAGAAACAGGTTTGGTGCTTGAACTCCAACCTTAGGTGGTCGCGTGACAAGGCTGGCAGGTGCTTCAGCAGGCATAGCTGTAGTTGCTAGGCCCGAAGGAAATGCCAAGGCGGGCTCGAAAGGCCGATCAAACGAAAAGCCATCCGTCAAAGGTCTTTCTTCTATCTCGTCTTCGACTTGCTCATCATCGACGTCCATAAAATCTTCCCTTGTGCCGGTTACTAGGGGTCGAAAGTTGAAGCGTAGTATCTCGACGCTCTCGTCCCGAGGGAATTGTTGAGTCAGATAGGGTAATATGACCTGCGGTGTTCTGCCATTTCTGTCTCGTGAGGGATGTAGCACGCTCGCTACCTGGGAATCCCTGTTCCGGCATAGAATGGCAGTTTTTAGCATGTGGGCTCGAAGCGATGAAGGGAGATGTTGTTGAGGTACGCAGCTGAAGAGAGTGGCGAGAAGTGTTTCGGCTGCAGCAATATGTTCTGCGCTTAAGGACACAGCGATAGATTCATCTTCAGCATTGCTATTGAGGAATGCGTCAGCATTTTGACTGACGGATTTGTTTTTCTGCCCGTCGTGAAGAGAAGACGCCCCCTGTTTGGGGCGTTTGAGATGACCAGCAGACCCCAGGAGATCGCGACAGCACGACTTAATGATAAGGCTCAAGCTCTCAACAGTTAGCTTTGCCATTGTCGGCCCGTATAATTGGAGAATCTCATGTGTTAGAATGAACATCGTGGTGCGAACTTCCGAAAGGTGGTAGCATGATTCGAACATTCGTACTAGCTGCTCGAGTGAATCCTGTGCTACTGGTACGAAATTCCTTCCAAGTCGTCGTGCTATGGTGAGAAGTAACCGCATTGCAGCATGTTGGATGTCGGGAAATACCGTCCATAGTTCGTCTTTCTCCTCTCTGCCGACGGCTGCATTCATATGGACTGACTGCTGTTTTTCTTTTCCTAGAGTCGGCGGCATGATTGACGATATTCTCGTAATGACGTCAAGAAGTTCGCTAACTGGTATGGTAACGACCGTCTTCGTGCGACACCTAAGATATTCTTCAATGAAACCTAACAGACCGATCATCCTCTCACTCCCCGCGTAGATGCCCTTCCACGGGGGTAACTGGTCTGGACTAGTACTGCCGCCTTGTGGCTCTTCATCAAAGTTCACCTTCAGTGATATATGACCTGATCGGTTGCCTGATACTGGCTCCCAGCTCTCCTGAACGGCTCGAAAAACCTGATCAGCTGTCGAGTGGAAAGTCTTGATGAGTCCATCTAGATGCTTAGCCCATTCGGTAGAATCACCACCCTTTACGGCTGTCATGTGAAGCCTTATCGCCAGACGTTGGCTGCTTGCCTGCAACGAAGACGGGATAATGGTTTCATCCGAAATAGTAGGGGCAATATATGATCGAGTCTCGGTCCTGATTTTGGCAGCGAATTGACGTAAAGTAGTGGGATATAATGGGACTATAGTCGAAAAGGCCTCGAAAATGGTCTCGACAAGACTGAGAGGTATTTTAGGAGCTTTGCTAGTCACGGGAGATTTCAGGATCTGAAGGCATGCTGTTGCAAATGTAGGAAGGGTGGGCGTGACAATCTCCCTCACTAATGTCGGGTAGGCATGTAGTAGAGTGTATATCTTTATCAGAGTCACAATAACCAGGTCTCCTACAACCGCAGGCTCTTTTCTCTATTGCTTGTAAGTAATTTTGTTAAGATTCCAGGGGTAGGAGATGCTTACTTGAAGGACGGACAACAATCCCTGGACCCATGACTTAGATGTTCGAAGGCACTCCCAGCCACCGGTCTCTACCGCGGCTTTGACTAGCGCAGTTCCAACGAAGCGGCCTTGAGTCGTTCTTCCATTTAGAAGTGCGGATATTCGAGTCTTCAGTTTATGGACGAGCACTGCTGATTCCGAAGAACCCTCGGAAGCTTTTGCTTCTTGTGGCCTTGATAATGGCTCTTGGCAACGCAGTAAGTCTTTGAGAAGAGAGGGTAGCAAAGCTGGAAGCTGGTCTGTCTCTGCCGAGGTCAGTCTCCGACAGAGACTGCGTAGCTCCGGCGGAAGGGCGGAAAACACCATGGCTGAATTATTTATTTGAGATTATGGGTTGTAGTATGTTGGTATGTTGGTCCTTGGTCCTTTAGCTAGTAGCTTGGGATGACTTTTCTCAGTCGCAAAATGAATCATGGGCCATGAAATTTGTGACTTAGTTCCAATACGGGTAACCTGCAAATTGGCATAGGAAATAAGAAATAGAGCCCGATGAACATGAACGTACGAGTCAAGCTTGTCGACTTTGTGACCAATAATCTATCAAAGATGAAAATGATGAAGGCTTCAGTCTTGGACTCGTGAACTTTTCTACTATCGATAAACTTTTTAGCGGGCCCTTATAGCTTGCCGGCTTGCCAGGTCCCGACTAATCTTGGATACGGAATAGACGGTATAGGTTAGCTACATAGCTACATAGCGCTAATTCGCTTAGAGTACTAATGCCGTTAAATACTTAACGAAGCCATGACATATGTACCTTCCCTGGGTACCTTCCCTGGGTACATCTTAACCCGTTTCCCCTAGCTGTACTGGGTCAAGGCATGTTTAATTAGTTGGCAGGGGCCGCGACAACTTCTGGAACCATTTTATTCGGTATTTGACCCTGGGCACATTTCTGCCTGTCTGGCCCGTATGACGCCTGTAAACTTGTAACACCCGAGGGCACGGTACTACGACTCGAAATGATACCAGCGTCGTTCCATCAATAGCGCGGTTACTGAGGTTTCGGGTTTCGGTTGGTATCCTGGACAAGCTACCGTCAGAATGAGTGTGCGTTCTCCCCTCCTATGCATCGTGGTCACAGTTGCTCAGCTATCTCTAGAAACCCAGCAAGGTAGCACTGTATCTCGGACGGTTGGAGGACGCCAGATGCGACGGCGACTGGAAAGAAGTCCCGGAGCTTGTGCGCAAAGTCCGAAAACACGCCGCTGACAGGTTATGTATGCTTTTCACGGACCCCCTATATCATGTATCAAGCCCATCTCTAATATAGCGGTGTATCTATAGGCCTCACAACGACCGCCGAGACCGAATATGCCATCATTCAAGCTTCCCAGAAGCAAAAGCCTGGATCGAGGCCCGCAACCGCCATTTCCCCAACTGACCTAAACGTTGCACAGTTGGCACCCAGATTACTCAGTGCGATCGACGCAGAGAACACATATTCCGAGGATAAGTACCAAGCCCAAGTATGCCTCGGTTGGCTTCATTGGATTGCTGGCGAATACGATCGAGCCTCTGCTCGGCTGCCGCTAAACCTCGAAAGCGAATTGCCCCAGCTCGATCAACAGAATGGCGCTTCTGAGTGGACCAGAGTATGTTCCCTCAAGGCTGCATACTTAAAGGCCAACTGCCTTGTCCGGGAGGAGAATAGAGTTGAGGCGCTCAGTATATTCGAGTCAGCACTTGTCTCCCTATCCCATGTATGGTCGGGCCAGAAGGGCCGCAAACAGCTGCGGTTCTGGGCTGAACTTTTCTTGACCGAATATTGCATGCTACAAGCTCAGGCTCTAGAAAGGGGCGAGAAAACCCTCGATGATGCCAACTCGCTAGCGCCATTTCGTTCCTGGGCCCGGTACTGGGAAGTTTCTAAGGATCAAGGCACCCCTCTCATGGGCGGCTATGGCTTTCAGGGAGCCGTACGGCGAAGAACAGTGTGGAATGAATATTACGCCGCCATCTCGGGTGTCTTGCAACAAGATTTGCCCTTCCCGACGGGCTTTGTGAATGCCAGTAGTGGAGCATCGGCTAGAAACCAGCTCCGCGTGGAGTTGAAGAAAGTCGAGACGGCTTATGAGGTACTCCTTCTAAGTGAAACTTCTTTTCCGCGAGCCGACGAGCAAAGACAAGAGGTGGAAGACTTTGCCGCGGCTGTAATGAAGAATTGGAGTGTGCTAAGCGGGCGTGATTGGCATGAGCAAGATCTCGGGCCTGGTGGTAAGGAGGGCCTCAGTCGTGGAGTCCTGGAAATCCTTTACCGAGCCGCGACTAAAACGTTTCACTCTACGGCTATATTGCGATATCTATTCAACGTGCACCTTTCAGTTGCCGAGTTTGACCTAGCTTTTCATGCGTTCCATTCGTATTTGGAGATTGTCAAGAAAGGAAAAGCCCGAGTTGACAAGACTGGTCACCCGGAGCCCAGTTTAGATGACGACGCGACAGTCCTGGAAACCATTTCTCTAGCGATTACGGCTCTTTGCAAATACGGCTTCCGCGATGCAGCAGAAAAAGCCCACGGTTTGGGTATAGAATTAGAAGGCATGTTACAGAAACTACCAGCTCCACTTCCTAATGCACAGGATAATATCACGACGCTAGACGAGGAGGACGGAAATGGTGTCATATTACATCCGAGGATATCATCTAGGGTGTACGCCTTATCCTGGCAGGCTATTGGCATTTCACAGGCACAGTGGGCTCGAACCACGTACGATCCTTCCACGAGGACTGAGACTCAAACCAAGGCCATTCGAAGCTTCCAAAAGGCGCTTTCGCCAGAGAATGGGAACCCGACGGACGTCAGAACCCTGTTCACCCTCGGTCTGTTACTCTCAGAGCAACGGGAGCTGACCGCAGCTATTGATATTGTCAAAGCTGCACTCATGTCCAATAAGAAGACCGTAGACCAGCCACTCGAATCTGGATTATACTGGCGGGAGCGCTCACTTATACCTCTGTGGCACCTCCTTGCGATCTTGCTAAGTGCCAGACAGGACTTCATAATGGCTGCCCGAGCTTGCGAGGGGGCTTTCGAGCAATTTGACGATCCGGCAGTTTTATTCGGATCGCCAAATTTGCAGGGTACTTTCCGAAGTGAGCACCTTAATGAGGCCGAGCTTTGGGACGAAAAGGCTCAGGCAAAGGGGCTTGTAGACGAAATGGATGATCTCGAGAAAGAGGGTATGCTTGAAGTGAAAATGACCCAGCTTGCCCTCTTAGAATTATTAGAAGGACCCGAAGTTGCGGTAAACGCGAGCCACGAACTGCTGGTCCTCTATACGAGACTATTCGGCAGTCTTCAGCCGAAGGCGCCTGCTACAACTCAGAAACAGACGATGGAGGTTCCGAAAAGCTCAGCCGGTACCATTAAGAGCCTTCGTGGTAGTATCTTTGGCAGCAAAGCTGATAGAACATCTCGCAATCTCAAACATGCCAGTACCACAGAAAGTACTAGGTGTACGGTTCTGCCAGAGAGACCTCAAACTACCCAGACTACAGCAAGCATTCCCACCTCAGCTCCCACGATACAGGTCACGAAGGAAAACGGCGAAGCTAGGGAAGCTCGGCAGCGTAGAAGATCGTCTAGTACCCGCGGACGACGTAGCGAGTCTGGTAGGCGAAATAGTTTGAAAAAGCGAGAGCCTAGTGCCCAGCCACGACGAGCCTCCAGCAGCAATGGACTACCCCACCGCCCAACTATTGTGGACGGTGAGGACTATTACACACCTGTAGCAGATGGGACAGCAGCACAAGAGCGGGTGGATTTCTTCGCATCAAACAAAAGCGACGTATCCAGACAACAGTCCTTTTCAAAGGGTCGCGGGTTGCTTCGACTCGACTCTACTGCTTCGTCAACCAGAGGCTCCGTAGATGGTTCCGACAATCTGGTTCTTGACTCGCTTTCACCACCCAGTCCACTACCTATGGTACAGTTCCCGAAAGATCAAGTTAAGCGGCAAAGGCAAACTGTGCTCGTAAGAGTGTGGTTAATGATTGCGGCATTCTATCGACGCGCTAAAATGCATAGCGACGCTAAAGGGGCGATCGATGAAGCCGAGAAGTTGGTGGATAGCCTAGAAGGCGATGTTGCTAAAGACGCGAGCGGCTCCGTGACGTTGCGGGATCCTGGTTGGGGCGGGAAGAAGTCCGTGGAGGAACTCTGGGGTGACGTACAGAGCGAGGTAAGAAATCCGACTACCATTCAAGTGGTATCTGCTAACGCAACCTATAGAGGGGCTACCTTGCGGTTTCGGAAGATGCGCCTTACATCGCGAGAGAGTACTTCGAAGAAGCTCTCATGCATCATCCGGACCACCCTTCCGCAATTGTTGGGTTGGCTAATATCCTCCTTGACATATACAGCGAAGTACTTTTGCCACCTCCCGCGATTCCTAGTATCGCCCTACCAGAGAGCCAATCAACCAATGGACTTCCACCCAAGTCCAAGGCCCAGAAAGCCCACACGAGGGCTCAAAAGACAGGGACCCTCCCGGCATTGCCTTCGATACCTTTAGGACTCGGAGGTAGTGTAGCTGATAACATCGGATCGCCGCTATCAAACAAGACGCCCTTCCTTGATTACGAATCAAACACTTCTTCGGTAGAAGAGCTCCCAGCTCCTTACAAAGCTGTTTCTCTACCCCTTGTCGATCGACTGGCTGCTCGAGACAGGGCTTATGGACTGCTGTCGGGCCTCACTAAATTAGGCACAGGATGGAACTACTCGGACGCATGGTTTGCTTTAGCTAGGGCACACGAAGAAAGCGGGCAAACTGATAAAGCTAAGGAGGCACTCTGGTGGTGTGTCGAGCTCGAGGAGGGAATGGGCGTCCGCGAGTGGAACAGTGTCGGTGCCAACGGTTACGTGCTATAAGCACCTTGCATGGAAAATACCGAACATGACGACTCTACTTCCGACGAACGGATAACCCATAAACTTGGTATATTGGGAGGAAAGAGAAAAATTAGGCGAGTAACGGGGCTTGGCGAAAATATCTGACGCGTGATAGATTGTGGGTGTCATTGATTTCGCACGCCATAATCGTTAAGCTGCGTTTAGACGCGTTACATCTTTCATAGGTCTCTTGCGTTCCTAGACCAGGATTAATACCCCTCGCGCGGCACGTTTGATTCTTCCCCAAAAGGATGTAATGATATATAGACTTAAATTCAGAAGCTGATCCTTGGTCATATAGTTGAGCTCCACGTCGACTTGAGCAATTACAAACTTTATCTACCTAAGCTTCTTACACAAGTCGAACTTCTCCACCTTCTCTGCCCTCTCTATATTCTCTTGTCTTCTCTGCCACCTCTTACTCAAGAAATCATGGCTCAGGCTCCCGTATGATTCAAGTTACGAACATTAGACTTCTCGTGATCACTTGGCTTCACGGGATCAGCCAACCGGAAAACGAGGTAGTAAGTGAGGGGGTGATTGTTGATTAAAACCAAGGTTTTTTTTTTTTTTTTTTTTTTTCGAAATATCAAGGATCTATTCAGAAGTTGTCATATTCGATTTCTAATCCACTTGCGTTATTGCTTCGCAAGCTGAATTCTGTTCGGGCGTTGGTCTCCTCCCCGTTCGACTTGGAATCCGGATTTCGCCGTCGCATTCACGTCAACATGATTTCAGCGAGACAAAATCGTGCGGAGGCCCCGTATACCGGACCCAGACCACTTCTCTGGGTACGAGACTAGGATTTTTGGGTTTGGCCTAGCTACCAAGGCAATTACCGAGCAGACGTTCTGGACTCGAGAGAGCAGGGTCCTTCCTCGCTTCTTGGGAGCGTCGCAATTCACTGGAGATTTCACCTACTAACTCATCAGATGCAAAGACCGAGCCTTTCGCTCATGATTATCCATCAATGTTCTTGCCCGGGACTGTGTCCGCGCGAATGTCTACCTACTCTCGGACGCTTGAAACCACGCCCCTGGACGTGGTGCGCCCTTCCCGCTGGAATGGTGACGAACAGATGGGCCAATCCCATCGATCCAGCGATCTATCTCGAGCATACCTGGGTCAACTTGGGGGGTCTGGACCGTGTTTCTCATCGGCGCTAATTCCCCGCACAAAACGCGAGGAACCGGCTTCCAGAACGGCCGTAAAACTTTCTCAAACCTTACGGGAAGCCGTCTCGTGCCGCCTTACTGCAGGGCCGGAGGATGAACCTGGCCCGAGTCTATGTACCTAACGTATGTATAATACCGGCATACTCAGAAGGGAGAAGAAAAGACTTGCGTGTATTGCGTGTATTGCATCTAGGCACACGATATCATGTCGTCAATGGTAAACCTAAGTTTCCTCGGGACCAGCAATCATGGATGAAGAACGGAATTCGCTCATACCCTCGGTCCTGAAGATTTCTTTCCTAGTCTCATCACGCCTATAAAAAACGGACCTCGTTCCCTCCCAGGTTGCTTTATTCCATTCCCCTTTTTCTTTCCACACCATCGGTACCACAGCCATACCGATACATACCCAGACACACACACACACAAGAACATCGCTATAGCAGCTTTTTTTTAGGTGTTTACAACACATATATCGTCGATATGCAGATCACCAAGTCCCTCCTGGCGGTCGCCCTGATGCTTGGACCCAACGTCCTAGCCGCGCCGACCACGGGCGCGGCCGTGACGCCCTTGAACGAGCGTAGCCTTGCCGATGTAAGAGTTTTTTTCTTCTTTCTTCTCGTGTACCCCTATTTCATATCTCCCCCTAAATTTTGACTTCACAGTCATATCATACACATAACATACACAAAGAAGAAACCACCGTACCTAACACAATGACAGAGCGACGCCCGCCTCGGCAAAGGCAGGGAGGAGAAAGCCGCCGCCTGGGTCCGCGACGAGAAGAAACGCGGTGGCGAAGACGAAGACTATGGCGGCGGCCACGGCCACGGCCACGGTGGCGGTGGCGGCGGCCGGGAGAGACGAGACGACAAGACTAACGAGGACTACGGCCACGGCCACGGCCACGGCCACGGTGGCGGTGGCGGCGGCGGCGGCAGGGACGTAGAGCGCGACGAGAAAGGCGGCGAGGTGGAGGGCAATGACGAAGATAGCCGTGCCGAGGAGAAGCGCAATGGAGGCGGAGGCGGCTACGGAGGTGGAGGCCACGGTGGTGGCCACGGAGGTGGCGGTCATGGAGGTGGTGGCTACGGAGGTGGCCATGGAGGTGGTCACGGAGGTGGTCACGGAGGTGGCGGCTACAGCAAGAGGGGAGAGAACGACGAGGTAAAGGGTGAGGGCGAAGAGAAGCGCAACGGAGGCGGCCATGGAGGTGGTGGCTACGGTGGTGGCCACGGAGGTGGTGGCCACGGAGGTGGTGGCTACGGAGGTGGCCATGGAGGTGGTCACGGAGGTGGTCACGGAGGTGGTGGCTACGGTGGTGGTCATGGAGGTGGTGGTCATGGAGGCGGCGGCTACGGCGGTGGTCACGGAAGTAGTGGCCACGGTGGTGGCTATGACAAGAAGGAGGGAGGAAAAGAAGAAGGCAAGCGAGACGAGAAGACTAAGGAAAACTGGTATCACCACCACCACCACCACGGTGGTGGATGGGGATACGGAGGAGGATGTGGATACTGAAAGGGTCGCGGCGAGTAATTGACGAAGACTATGAAGACTACCAGAAAAGTTGCCGGCAGATTGGTTTGGGATTTATTAGGGGTCGATGATTAGGTACAGGGTATAGTTATGGTAATTAATGGGTTCTCACAATGGGATTTATTACTGTTTACGTCGCACTTCTTTACATTGGTTTAACGAATAAACATGCCAAGCAGCTTTCTTTAACTTTGTCTCGGCTTAATGTAGGATAGCATCGTGCTCATTAGACTCCTAAGATTTTTTAATTGAAAATGCAATATTATTATCGAATCAATTAAAGAGAGATCTCATTCCTGATATTAGGTATTTAGGTAGTGTTAAGGATGAAATTGAAAATAACTCTCAAATATCGTTCACAACCTCTTCAGCTCGTCTATATACTTTTCCATGAGCTAAGATTCAAAGACGTAAGATATCAATACAACTAAATATCTACCTAGGTACTTTTGATGTTTGATATATATGTACCTAAGTTTCGGGGTCAGTTACGCCAGAAAGGGGTTCAGGGGCTGTGGCTGATCTAAGGTACTGTCGCTAGTGCCCACTATAATCAATTAGAAACAACCAACCACGTGATGGCTAAGAAAGATCATCGTTCCTGACCATCACAAACGGCTCAAACTCTTCAACGTCCGGTCACAAATCATTAAAGCCCAGATATTAGATCCCTCATAAATCGCATGTATTCGAGTATGCCAACGCGATGGATGAGTGCCAATAACGCCCCAAACTCCCACAAAGCAAGCAAGTAATCCTTCCCGCTTCAGCTTGTACCTCAGGTACATTTCTGTTTATAAACAAACCCACAACCCGGCCGTGGACTCTCATTGGCCAGAGACAACGAAACTGATAGACGCGTATATATACCAAACCCTTAAGATGTCAGATGAAGGAGAAAACCACCATCAAGACGATGCAGCGGAAGCACCACCACCAGACTCCCTGATCCGCACCGACGACAGCCTCCAGTACTGGTCGTCCGTCGACGCCGATGTCAACGGCATGCTGGGCGGCTTCCCCCAGGTCTCGCGCATCGACCTGAGGGGCTCGCGGAGCTTCCTGGCGAAGCTCGGCCTGGGCCGCAACCATGGTGTCAAGGCCATCAAGAGGGCCCTGGAAGGTGGCGCAGGGTAAGCTAGTCTTTTCTTCTCCTTTCCTTGATTCTCGGCTTTCTATTTTCGTACACATTCGAATCTTATAGGTTATGTGCGTCGGGTGGCTTGGATGTACTATGCTGTGTCACCTAGATAATGTACCTATCTGCCACCCGATTTCCCCGGTTCAGTTGCCTGCCCGTTCCAACTCCCACTCCAATCCTAAGGTTCCTTCCTGCCTCCGCTTCGGCGGCTACGCTGCGCGCGTACGCGCATGACGAAGGAGCAAGTAACCAGGAAACGAAACCGGGGAAAACGACACAAAGTAAAAATGCGGCGTCGTTCGCTTCTTTTTTTTTTTTTTTTTTTTTTTTTTTTGCTGCGCTACGGCACGTGCATATATCTATGCATGTGATATTCCAGATGTAGGGCTCCAGTGGGCTGACATAGCGGGGGTCTCGTTTGCGGGTCGCAGGATCGGACGCATAACGCAGGGTTTGCTGCTAGAGGTCGCGGAGGCGGTCGACGTGGTCGAGCCCATCGCCAAGTTCACCGCCGCGCTCGCTGGCCAGCCGGGCGTCGGGCGTATCTACAACATCGGCCTCGAGGCGTGGCGGCCCGATTCCGACGCTGCCACCTACGACCTCATCTGGAATCAGTGGTGTCTGGGCCACCTGACGGACGAGCAGCTCGCCGCGTACCTTAATCGGTGCGGCACGGCGCTGAGCCGCGGCGAGGATGGAAAAGTGAAGGGGGTCATCGTGGTCAAGGAGAACATGAGTACGGCCGGAGAGGATCGATTCGACGCGCTGGACAGCAGTGTCACGAGGTACGGAATGCCCCTTTCGGACTACATTACCGTACCTTCCCTACCCTAAAAAACGAAGATCTTAATTAACAAGGGCCGCCTCACACGCAGACAGGACGGAACTTTTCGGCGGATCTTCGAGGAGGCTGGACTGCGCATAGTCAAGACGGAGCTGCAGCATGGCTGGAAGGATGACTTATACCCCGTGCGCATGTACGCGCTAAAGCCTAGAGATGTCTAGCCCACAAAATTTACAGAAGAATAGTAAAAATAATAATGATAATGCAGCAGGCTTTTGCTCCATAGTGTCTATCGGGTTCTTGCATGTGCCGATCTCCTTATTCTGGCTCGCCTCATGGCGCCTCGAATGAAATAAGTTCCATGCCCGCATGGCAGCTTGCAAGTTACTTCTCTGTATCAATGCTAAGGTTGTTTGCTTGTTTCTATGCTGCCTCATCTATTTCACCTTACTGATATCCGCCCTTCCCCCCTTCCCCCCTTCCCCCCTTCCCCCCTTCCCCCCTTCCCCCCTTCCCCCCTTTTCCCCGGTCATGCCCGGGAAAATTAAGACCCCAGCTTAAACAAGAACGGGTCCAGCCCCTTCACGCCGACATCGACCCTGAACAGCGCGCCGCCGAGCTCGACCTCCTCGTCGGTACCCTCGCCCACCTCCATGCCGGCGGACGTGATGAACAGCTCGGTGCCGACGAACTGCGTACACGTGACGCACCGCGTCGGCAGCCGCACCTCGCCCACCAGCTCCCCCGCGGGCGAGATCTTGAGGACCCGGCTCTCGCCGTACACGGCCTGCCAAAGGTTGCCCTCGACGTCGACGCGGAAGCCGTCGGGCTCGCCGGGCCCGTCGTGCACGTAGAAGGCGCGCTCGCCGGACACGTCGCCCGAGCCGGCGTCGTAGTCGTACGCGTGGATAGTACGCGCCGTCGAGTGCGTAAAATATAGCTAGTGTATGAAAACGTGTTGTGTCAGCATTTTTATCGCAAGTTTCTCGAATATACTAGACGCTGCTCTCTTCAACCCAACATCGAAGGAACTAGAATACTCACTGTTGGAATGTTAGCGAAATTACTACATTATACAAGCTCGAGATTATTCTAGAAAGGAGCGATGAAAATGCCGACACGACATGTTTTTATACATACCGGTGCGGCCGTCCGGCGACCACCCCACCGAGTTCGGGATCGTCACGGGATGCCGTATCGTCCGCGTCGTGCCGGCCGCGCCGTCGATCAGGAACAGGGAGCCTAAGAGAAAAGAAGAAGAAAAAGTCGGGTTAGGATTTTTTTCAAGCCATTTCTTTAGGTAGGGTAGGTAGGTAAGGTCATCTCGCTTGATGAAAAGGTCCTTTCTTTTATCATATCATGTAATCACACCACTTTTCTTTCTTTCTTTCTTTTTACGATATAACGACTACGACATTTCATCTCTCTTCCGCGCGCCAATGTCAGGCCACTGAGCGGCATTGGCATCTCTCCTTTCGGCGCATATAACTGGTAAGACATATGCTCCCCGCCTTTCCCATTGAAAAAAAAAAAAATTTGTGTTCGTTGTAATGAGTGCAACGTATAAAACCCAACAATTATTTGTTTATAGTTTTGCTCTCCGCCATTGTTATCGACCACCGGACGGATCTCCGGCGGCATGTGAGAGAGACAGGGGAGGCGTGGAGGGGTCTAGTTAAGGATTTGGGGATTTTAAATAATTATACGATGCCCTTTCCCTTTCTAGTCCCTGCTGCAGGCATGCCGCCAAGGTCGAGGGTAGATGAGAAGCAGAAAGGAAGAGGGGTCCCTCGTTAATATGTACGATGTATGTATCGGTAAAGGTGGTCAGGTGCGTAGGTGTGAGGAATAATATATCTAAGGACCCTTGATCCTTATCACGAGGTGCATGAAACGAGATGATGCGGCCGGGGTCCGCTTCCCGCGGGTCCATCTTCTCCCTCCCCTCCCCTGGACGGTATTTAACAACAGTGCGCCCTCTCCGTGGTCGCTCTCGTCATACAGGGCTGACAGGTATAGAAAGGACGGGACTAACGATATGATATAATAGAATAAGATAAAATAAAATAAGATAAAATAGGGAAATTGCAAATATTGAACGGGATGAGAGCTGAATGAGAACAGAAGAAAGAAGAGCTCATGACTTACCCTCAGGCTGTAGGTCCAGACCGATATCGCTCCTGATTGTGTTAAACATGTCGCGTTAGCACTTTTCATTTTACATTCTAAAAATTAATAAGGTAAATAGAGATATATAAAAACGCTTCGAGAAAGGGTTCACTTTAAGACACTTAAGTTAAGTGTTCTTGAATATAAGGAAAAAGATGCCAACATGACATAATTTGTATACTTACATGGTGCCAAGCCAGAAGCGACCGTTCACGTCGACAGCGCCGTCGTTGCTGCGCGTGCGCTCATTGTCGCCGCTCTTTCCGTCCGCGTCGCCAAAGCGCGCCACGTACTCGTACGCGCCGGAGCGGCGGTCCAGCACCGCGACGCCGTACTTGGCGCCGATGGCGATGCGGTCGCGCGGGTCCACGCCTTCGATGTCCGCCGTCACGGTGACCGGCGTGTCCAGCTGGACGGTCGTCACGAGCGTAGACGAGGTGTTGTGGTCCGCCGTCAGGTCCACCGTGTGCACGCGCCGCTTCTTGATGTCGACGAACCGCAGGCTGTGCGTCGCGGCCTCGTAGTAGGGCCCCTCGCCCAGCCCGCAATGCAGGTTAAGGTACGGCTCCGTGACGTTCCATACCTGCAGTTCTCCTCCCTTGGCGTCGGTGGTAGTAGTAGACATGTTGGAAGGTTCCCGTGTGCTTCTTTAGTCTCGGATTTCTATTCTTAATTTTTAAAATGGCTGAGCGAAGAGATAATCTTACGTATCTCTCCCTTGCCTAATGGTTCGTCCGTTTTAGTGAGGCGCCGAGCTATGATTGCTGTGTTGGTTTTTAGGGGGCTTTTCCGGGGAACACTTCTGAGGTGAGTCAATGTCTCGGGATGCGAAAATGCCTGAGGTTCTGAGGAAAGCCGAGTCGGTGGAGGTTTTAGAGCGGGACTCGGGTCGGATCGGTCGCTTCGGTCTTTTAGTCTCCTCTTCTGTTTTCTAGGTTAGTCGTTCACTGAGCACACAAGATCTCCGTGAAGTCGTATATGCACACGTATAAAACTGTCGAAAATCTAAGGAGTAGATATCCAATTGCTAGCCTACCAATGTCTTTTCTTTCTTTCAAGAATTATGAGAAGGATGTAGTGAGGATGGGAAGAAACCCAATCATTCTTGTTACCTACCTCCTCACGTAACGGCCGGAAACCCGCTAGAATAGATGGATGCCATCGCGAACTTTTACGGAACACGGGCCTAGCAGCCGTGGTAAATAGACGGCCAGAAATCCTCAGAACTCTCGTCTAATTGTTCCCGTGGCTCAACCTAGTGAATTTTTGAGATTTCGGAACGACATTCGGTCAAATCGTGCCGTTCTGTCGAGCGTCTACATTATCGTGGCGGCTATTTTCTTCCTAAAATCCTAAAAACCACATTCCTTTCCGTCGCTTGACGGATGGATACGGCCCGTGTCGTATTTGACGACGCGTAGACACCCGAGAGACGCATCTCTTTGCTTGGCTCGAAGGGAAAGCTGAAATGATACATGTTAGCTACTTAGCTTCATATTTTCTGGTGGTTTAATCGCAAGCGAATAATGTTCACTGTCACGATAGTACGTATCGCAGAGCCAAGTTAGCCGCTCCGCAGTTCGTATATCCATCCGTATGGGGGAAACGGAACGACAACCAAATAGTTTAGTTTGGTGTCGTTCGACTTTTCGAGAATTCAAGCGTTGAGGCTCACCGACCTGTGTTTGCTTGTGCATAGTAAGATGCAATATTGTGCTGCATATATCTTGGTTGCCGAATGCGGCAATAGACCAAAATGCAGCCGCACGACATGTGTTCTGCCTGACTTACGTGTCGAGGTGTGTAAGGAGGTACCTCGGTAGGTAAGGTAGCTTAATCTTGGTGGCTGGCGATGGTGGATGGGAATTGGTCACTTGCAATTGCGACTATGTAATAATGAAACCGGGGCTGTGAGCCGCCCAAGTAGAATTCGTATTCAGAATCCGGAAACCAAACCATCCAAGGTGGTGACCGCTTGTTGCGAATCGCAGGGGTCCACGACAATACAGGTTGGCGTGGAAGAAGCTATTTGGTTGTAGATAAAGGATGAGGAGAAGTTGGGAGGGGAACGCATCATGATGCAAGTCAATAATAGGTATGGTATGTAAGGATAAGGTATGGGTCGTTATGTAGGTCTTGCAACAAACTTGTCGGTGTAGGTATCGTCAACTAACTGATTTTCTTTTCGAGGAGATCCCAAGTCCGCTAACCTGAATTGCCTTACTGTATCGGTTCACGAGAACCTCGCGTGTCTGTAGGGAGGTATTCCGTATATGACTAGTGCATGCAAGATGCATCCCATCAAAAAGAAATGTTCAAAAGGCTAGGAAGTCCCTCCAATGATCGTCTGCTGAAGACAAACGTTATGTTTGCCATGTGTTGCTTCTTGAAGCGGATGGATCTAGCCGAGAAAAAGTCTAGTTGGATTGATTGAGACGAAGGACGAGTAGAAGGCCGACATGCATAGATTCGAGCCGTTCCGCTGGACTCTGTGAAAGGCCGCTAAGAGGAGATGCACATGACCAAGGACTGATGCGGGTAAGTCTTCGAGAATCGAGTTCCACATGCCCGCCACGGAGAAAAGGGAATCAGCAAGGACTCCAGGGAATAGGCGAGAAAAAGCAATAGGGGCACTGTCTACTACGAAGCTAAAGAAACGCGTGAGCAAGACCAAGTCCACTTGGTTGGTCGGCGAGGTCGGTAGGATGTTGGTGATCATGTACACCATCGAGACCATCTAAATCCCTGTCAAGAGCTGTATGGTTCGATCGATGCTCTGTACTGTACCTTAGGTATGTATCTGAGTCGTCGTAATTATAACTCAATCCTTCCGTCGAAACGTGAAGGGGATGATCATCCGTACGTATATTCGGTAGCGGTAGCGATGGTCCTCGACAATCTGTGTATCACTGCATCGTGCTTCCATGACGATGGGCAATAATGACAATATTATAGGGGAGGAGTTTATGTACTCCGTAGCACGAAACTTGTTCAGCTGTGGGGATCCAGGGGAAAGATAGGGCTTGCAGGCCATGTGTCGACGAGACACAAAGAAACGAATTCATATGAGTTGTACTTGTACCGTGGTAACTACGAAGTACTGCGCGGTACATGCCATCGTAACATGGCCCTGTACTAATACTCCGCAAGGGGCAACCTGGCAGCGTGAGCGGATTGGCTATTGGTGGCTCACCTCTGATACCAATACGGTCCAGAATAGCGATCGTCTGGAGTCATAAGGAATCTTATTCGAAATTCAGCCGGTCTGACACTCGATAGCCCCTGGTCGTGGAAGACTGGTTAGGGATGTGCACGTAGAAAAAGTGACACCTCGTTTTTGTGTTGCATTGCAAGGCCGGCTCGGCTGGTCATGAAGCCATTTCGCGATGGGCTTTGATGTTTCGATCCCTGTTCCCCGAGCTTGCAGACCGCAGTCAACCCGTATTAGCTGCAGCTGTGCCTCTGCATGCCATACATGATACCTTTTCCAGAATCTTAAGAATCGCCATGCCATGGAAACACGCGAAAACAGCCCCCCCAACTCAATCTCCAGATCCAGATACGGACCACTCGGCAGAAGGGGGACCCGTCCAGACTGCTGGGTTAACTTAATGACGGGCTGGGACCTTTTGCTTTTTGGTTTCTCAACATCGTTCCATGGCTGAGGCATATGACGCACCATTTTATGAAGCGCCTAGAACTTCTCCAGTTGGTGGGCAATCTATAGATCGAAATACCTTACATCGTACGTATTGTACTGCATTTATTAACATAAGTAATAATACCACATTCGCCACGGACCTAGCAGTTCCCCATTTGAGTATCGTGGACTTGGAACACAGACCATGGCAGATATTTCCGACTAATCGCGCAAGTCCTGCCTCGGTGTATTCGCAAAGCCTGCCCCCTTCGGGTTCTGGAGGTTTCCGGATGGCTGTGCTTGACATCGTGGTTGTCTCAGCCAGAGTTACCATGTTCCAGGCTCTCTTTCAACGTCGTCATGTATACCGGTCTATGGCGTTTGATTGCCAATCATTTTGTCGGCAGCCACTAGTAATTAAAGCAAGTGTGCTATACTCAGCTGTCGGGCAGCGATGCGATGCAATGTTTCGAGATCTGCGGACGCGACCTGTTGTGCTATTACTACCATCTTGCAACCACTTTAATGACGGTTACTACCCTGTGACAGTCTCGATTCGAGCCAGGTAGGCTGGCAGGTAAACATGTTTCGTTGACGATAGGGCAAAATGACGTGTAACAAGGCCATTCTTTGCAGAAGCCCCAAATGCGCCTATTGGGACAAGATAGTTTTAGCCCTCCCAGTAACGGGACGTGCAAATTACTTAATTCCACCATGTCTCGGACCTTGTTCCTGCATTGAAATGGGCCGGCTGTGATATTCTCCGACTGTGGTGGAAGAATCCAGGGGGAAAGCATATTAAAAAAGCAAATTAGGACCAGGGACAAGGCCAGCCGTAATATGAAGCTGCAACGCTGCTTCACTTCTCTCTTCATGAGGATTTATTTCCTCTTTTGCCTTGCAAGGAAATATTGGACTCCCTTGCAACGATGCCATCGTCAAGAATACCTTGGGCTGTTACGGCGATGTAATTGACCAGTCCCCAATTTCGCTGGAAATGCAGAATGCAACGCATCATTTGACAGAACTCGCGAAGAGATCTCCCGTAGATGGAGCGTGTGAATGCACGGAATCAAGATGGTTTACCTACAGAACCCGGTTCCCTCGGTGGCTTGTCGTTATTTTTGTTAATTCGTCTCTTATCATATTTCATCATGAAGCGCTACTGACGAATACTGAGTAACACATTGCCACGAGGCTTTTAAAACACCGGCCACCCGCCTCCCGCCTCGTTTAACAGAGCTGTGCTCGATTCGGCATCGTAAGACACAGCCACTTCTGGGCTACGCCGGACACGGTTTAGACCGTGGCTTTCTATCCAGGCTGCTGGGTTGACAATGTAGAAGGGTGATCCTTGCGCTTGCGGGCCGCCAAATAGGATGCTGTAATTTCGCGCGACAAGAACTTTTATGATGCGGTGCGTTCCTCCGGCCGCATACACGGCCGCAGCCCGCAGGCCATAGGGCCTGCGTACCTACCATAGCACTATGTATGTTGTAATGCAGATTAGGTACCTTGCGCATGCCGACCGGGACCAGATGGAGGTCCCATCACACGGCGGCAACATGAACCATTAGGTACCACGGCCGATTGCAGCAGTAATATAGCCCAGCACATACATAAACGTATATGCATGACTAAAGTCGATGCCAGTCCGCGAGCCCGAGTTCCGGAATACGCACACATGCAGTAAGCGCGCTTGTGTACTTTCTTTTTTTTTTTCCTGCCTGTGCTGTACCGGGTACAGGCTTCGACTTTGGTTCGGTTCTTTAAGTGATGATTTTACCAATTTGGGCACCATCAAGATGCCAAGCAAAGACCCCTGGCATACATACATAGTACATACATAGTAGTAGTAACCCCGTCGGATGTGACGATACATACCCCTTGCCGGCCGGGTTGCCGCAAGATGAAGTAACAAATACTAGTAACTAATAAGTATCGTAGGCAATTGCGGAGGAGATTTGACGAGAAATTAGGTGTCCTCGTGTCGGAATATGGATGTGACGCCTCAGATTCGTATGAGCTGTTGTAGCTCAACGTAAGTCGCATAGCTTATCCTCCATCGTGTTTTTGTCATAATTTGACGAGGTCGAGTCACTTTAATTATTCAGTGGAGTACCTCGCTGGATCGTCAAAGTGCTGCAACTGTAGCCTCGGACTCTCAGGCGTGTCGGGGATCCTTCTGCAGGCTGTTGGTCATGCTGACATGGCTGGCATGGCTCGGTCATTATTACTGAGACATGGCTTTTGGTCGTTGGGCTGGAATCAAATCTGGTCCGCGCATTGGTACCTGATCGCTTCATCAAAGCGATCTACGTATGTAGGTCGGTAGGTAAGCTGGTAGGCCGGCAGGGCTGGCAAGGGCTGGTAGGCCGATTGTTTGTGCGTACCTAGATATGTAGGTCTAGAAGGCTGCATGAGTAGGTCAGCGGCGAAGACTGAAGAGCAAGAGGGATGCCAAAAGGTTACCTAGGTAGGTATTTACCATGATCAAGCCATTAGTGTATCTCCACGATGTCCCCCGTTACCCCATTTGGACAGATTTGACATGGCACCTGAATCTAGCGTTTCTTTACTATGTAGTAGGGTAGTCGATGCGTGTACTTTACCAACATTGGCATCCGTAGAGGGTACTCGTATGAGTACATATATAACGAAAAGTAAATATATGATACGTCACATAACGTTTTTTCGTCAGTGGTAAAGGTTCGGCTCACCTACATGCCCTACCTGCACGTCGACCTACATACCTACCTAGGTAGGTAGGTACACATTCACACATAGCATAGCCCATATCGTAACGTATCCCGTATGCACCTCAAGGTGGATGACAAAGGTGCTGTCTTGGCTACCAGGTATTGGCACAATGGCATACAACCTTGGGCCTTGGGACCTTGGGACCTTGGGATTTTGGGATTTGGGAAAGAGGAACATTCAATGTACATGCATACTTGCAGATGGTGATGGTGATGGTGATGGTGCATACGAGCAGATGAGGTACAGAAGGTAGGAAGCAGACGGTAGAGGGAGGGTCCTTCCCGCTTTCCGCGGGCGTGGACGGTGGACCGGACGGTGGACCAGCCAGAAACATCAAAGTCGGAAATCGCTGGGGTGGATTCGCGCTAGTAGCGACTTGTGTGCCGCTATTGTTCCTACATCCTCGTCCCTGTCGATTTTGTACTCTCTAGCTCCGGGGCTCTTGTCTGCTCAACACGCCAATACACAACCCGTGACTCTGACTTACATAGTACATCTCACCATGCGTGTACATGCCGCCATGGCCCATGCCTTGTATACCTTGTCCCGTGTCTGTGTGTAGTCTGGGCTTGCATATCCCATGTCTCCCACGCTTTTCATCCCCCATGTTCCTCATTGTCTCATTCGAAGAGAAAAGGAAAAAGAAAACACCACCATCGTCACATTCGCTGCTGGACTCGCCCTATTTCCAACTAAGTCTAGCTCGCCTTACCCTGCCCGCAGCAATTGTACTATTCCCATGTATCGGACATATCATGGTATGTACGGAATGGGTACCTATGATATTCCTATGTACCATAGTACCATAGTACTACCATAGTACTACCATAGTACGACTTCTACCCAGCTACAGCTAATGGAGTGAGGCCCTCCGCTTCGTCACCACCAGATAGCAACTTACGGTACTGACCGCCAATCTGCCAGGCTAGTCGATCTCGGTTCTTCCTGGCATTAGGAATTACTACGTAGAGCAGTAAACTATTCCAACAATGCCTGTCCAGTTGGCACCAGCATTAGCATTGCACACGTACTATTCATGCAAGCAGCAGCAGAAGCATCAAGCAGTCTTCAGGTTGCAGTCTGCATTCGACCTCGAGTGACCGCCTCTTGCTCGTCACTGGTCTACTGACTTGGAGAACTGGGGGCCAACTGACGTTTTCTTGGCCAGCCACGATTACTATGTCGATCATTTCCACCAAATTTTCGTCTTAGGTGAACGCTTTGGAATGAGCGGAGCCTTTACCCGCCCACCTAGTCGACCCTTTAGCAGCTACTATGTACAGCGACTCCACCGGAGATCTCCATTAATGAACCCATTCTACTTCGTGACGAGCCGTGACGAGCCGTGACCTATCGGCGGTCGAGACATCACTAGTTCTATCTTTCTGCTGTGTTCTCTTCCCGCTGGCTTACGGCACTGACTGGCCTGACGAACCATGCAGTCCTACAGCCCGCGGCTTGTGGTCCACGATAGCTCCCTTCCACCGCTCCATTTCCAGACCAGCAGAGAATGGGCTAATGCCGCCACCCCTTAGGCAAATCCGTTGTCGGTAACCTATATCCTGTATTGATTTAGGAACCCTCGTAAGGGTAGCGACCGCCACACATACCACATACCACATACCACATACCGCATACGCATACACAAGTGTGTACGGCGGCAATAAGAGCCTCTCCCCCTCGGCTGGGTCCATATGACATGACCAGAGGCTCTTATGGAGTGGTCTGAGTTTAATAAACATCTACCGTACTCGTAGGAATTCGAGTGATTCGCTGGGCTGCTTTTCTGTCAGCTATTTTGAACGGTTTCTCGGTTGACACCTCATGTTTCGCATGTCCCTCCCATGTCAGACATTGGCGTAGGGCTGCTTAGCTTCTCAGCTCGTCAAGCCATCGAACATTCGAAGAGCCGTATGGCTCCTGACGGAACGCCCTAGCCTATAGATCCTCATCATTCCCACAAGCTCGCTGAAACTGCTTAAAAAAGGAACATGCCACGGGTTGTCCTAGTCTATATTGCCCCCAAGCTATGGGTGTCAACAATCCAAGCCCTGCCCAGTGCTGAGCACCAACGCGAGCCTGAACATGGGCCCCCTGGAGCTTCCTGCACCCCGGCTGCCAGTCCCAAATCATCCCCATGTCGGCTCCACCCCTTCTCTAAGTTCTCTTCCGCCCTGTCTGGCTTTTTTAAACATGTCCATGTCTGATGATAAGAGCTGGCGTGGGAGCTCTTGGGGTTCTTGATGCCAAGGAGACTTGAGGAAATCGAATAGACGCGGATTTGCTTGTTGCAGCTAATCCTAGTCCTAGTCCCCAGCGTGC
The DNA here is from genome assembly GCA_022495205.1 of Hypoxylon sp. FL1150. Lineage (NCBI taxonomy): Eukaryota > Fungi > Ascomycota > Sordariomycetes > Xylariales > Hypoxylaceae > Hypoxylon > Hypoxylon sp. FL1150. The sequence continues at coordinate 60,428 of MU376188.1, read as the reverse complement.
AAGCCCCAAGCCCAAGGGCTCTTTCAGAATGCTTACATCTGCCATCGTCATTCCCTTCCCTACATCTAAAAAGGCCGTGCTACCGCGTACTTTGCCAGTGGGCAGATGCTGAGCTTACTGCATCCCGAAGCAATAGCTTAGCTGTCGGTGAATTGACGCAGGCAACGGTGGAAACACTACGACTCCATCCACTCCGCCTCTCCATTTTCTTTGGTGTTCTTCGCTGTCCTACCCGTACGTATCCATCCGAGTTGAAAAATCATTTTTCCTTCTCCCCCCCCATCAAAGCACGAATTGTAGCTATTCATTCTACCCATTCAGGCCCCAGTGCTACTCTAGCGTTGGTTGGCGTGTCTCTCGACCATTCATTGCTGCAGGGCTTATTGTCAGGATCATGAATGGTCCCCTCTGATGCATCTCATCTTCATTGGCTGCTACCACCTCTCTTTGGCATTAGCACAGTTCCCTCGGCTCTCGTTGGGCATTACAAGCAGCTAATATCCATCCACTTAACTCCAGCCGCGCCACCTTTAACTAGAAACACTTCTTTAGACTCTTTCACCACTACCACCTCTTTGCCTCGAGTAACGACCTCTGTGTCGGATCTGGACTTCGCACTGCGACTTTGCTGGGACGCCCTTAGGACCCGGAACAGAGGAGCTCACTGCAACGTTTCTGCATATATAGCTTGACGGATATCGAACGTTGTTCGAAAGCTAAGAGTGACCTGGAATGCTATAACAATACACCTCCGGCTACTAGAGGACGACCTGGATATTTATTATCAAACCTTGGTATATATCTGTTCGCGCGACCACTAGTCACAGACAGTAAAAAAACGAGCCCTCACTTAGCTGTTCTTACACCCGGAGTCTGGTCACCAGCTGTCGCCGTGGCGGTCCAAAATCTCAATACCCGGCAAACTTCACAGCAGCCCTCTGCCCGCACGAACAGCATCGGGGACGTGGGGTCTTACCCAGATCGCCTGAACAGCACAGAGCAAGCGGACGGCGAACCCGGTGGGGCGAGACTAGATCTTAACGAGTCGAGAGCAGAGGCTAAGCGGTATCAATTTGCGTCTGCTGGAGGCGGTCAATGTCTGGGTCCTCCGGGCCACCTGCGAGTAGGGGAACCGGATCCGATGTCGCAGAGGGAACCTGCGTCACGATCTGCTTCACCTCGGACATCCAGGTCTCCGGCAGGCACAAGCACATCGCCAGATTCTCTCCATTCAGACCATCGAAGATCTGGTATTCAGCCAGCCGGCAGTGGTCCCTCGGAGAGTGTTGGCATTCCTCGAACTAATGGAGACTTGATACAGCAGTCGTTACCCCAGAGGGGCTTTGGCGTGCGGAACATTTTGAACCCAGCAGAAACGCAACCATCACCAACTGGGACCGTTTCTTCGGCAGCATCTATGCCACCCAGCGGGCATCCTCTGCATCCGAGTCCGAACCTACGTGGCTCCACATCTGAGTCCAGTCCAACTGCACCGCGGCCCTTCATGTACCAGGAACACAGAATGCCGAGCCAGCAGCAGGCAAGTCCAGCTGCTGGAGGTCAACCTCTAGGACCACACCCAGCCGATCGTAGCTCTCCCGCTTCGAGCCATTCTCATCCTGCCTTAGGAGCTCGACGAATCTTGACTCCTAGGTCGCCTCGAGTTACTGCCGCGGGCCAAATTCCCCCGCCTCAAGCGCTCCACGCACCACAGTCCCTTTACTACCACTCTCACCCTTCCGCACAAAGTCGAGGAGGCTATCCAGCCGAACCTCCTACACCTGGACAACATCAACATGCCCAATCACCGCGAATTGGTGGACCACCTCTTCTGGTACACCAGTTTGGGAGAGCTCAACCCCCGGGAGTTGGTCCTCCGACTACTCTAGCCCCGCTAACAACACCACCTCGGTCGCTTTCCCAGCCGATTCCTAGCCCGTTCAATGCTCCTGGACAGGAATCCCAGCAGCATCCGGGAGGCCCTGGTAACCAGATAAGACCTCATGGCTATGGTCCCAGTCCGCCGTACCCGACAGCCGTTCCGCCCAGTAACCGACCGTATCCTCCTTCTCTCCCACAAGGAGATTCAAGGTGGCCAGGGGTACTTGGAGGGGGGCCTCAGGCTGGTCCATCCAGTATAAGGGGCATGGTAGGAATGGAGGGGCATGCGGCGATGAACGTGGGCGGCGAGCCATTGATCGTGCCATTGGATATGTACAACGGGTCGAAACAAGCGGACGAGAAGCGACAACGCAATGCGGGTGCTTCTGCGCGATTCCGAGCCAGAAAAAAGGACAAAGAGATCCAGCAAGGAATGAGAATTCAAGAGCTCGAAAGCCAGCATCGTGAGCTTATGAAACGACATCAAGAAGTAGAAAGCGAGCGGGACAGATATCGCAGCGACCGAGATCGGCTCCGCGACATCGTCTATAGAACTCCTGGAATAAGCGAACTCGCTTATCAAGGACCTCCAAGTCCCATCTCGACGAGAAGCGCAGGTTCATACGCGGAAAGAAGCCCCATGGCTCCTCATCAAGCCGCGTTGCCCATGCCTTCTTATGGGGCTGCAGACCCTATGACGGGCGAGAGAGCCACTCGACGACGCCGGACGGACCCGCAGCTGGAGTATTCTCCATCTTATGCTTCAGTCCCAGCCAGTCTACCATCTATGTCGCAATCCTCGCACACTCCTCTATCGCAACCGGGAACACCTTCGTCAATGACTCGTACCTCGCGGCTACCACCTCTACGGTTGGATCAACAGCCTGGAACGCCAACTACTGGGCCCTCTACCTCGAGCACTCCCGTACAGAGCTTCCCACCTTACAAACGGGAGCCATATGAAACCGGATGGGCAACGCGGTCTAATCCGCCACACGATCCAGGTCAACGATAAAACGAGGGTTCAGTCACATTAAGAGCCTCTCCGCTCGCTACTCCACTTTCATTTATGAAGCAAATACTTTTTTACAACTAAATACTTTTAATGTTGAATACTCGCACCAGCTGCGAGAACTTGGATATTTTTCGAGAGCATTGGACACAAAACGGTCATTAGAGATTTTTCGCATAGCTCGGGCAACCGACATTTCGGGCGGGAAGGGAAAAGAAAAAGAGAAGAGTAAGAAAAAGCTTCGTGTCGTATGTTGCTTTTACAACATTAGTCAGGTGTCAGGAAACGAGATACAGTCTGCTTTACACCCAAACATAAGAGGCGCAGGTTTACGGGTCTCCCAGTACCGAACTGTGCACACACAAACACCAGATCTATTACTTCCCCTCCGTCAAACCACCTTTCTTTTGTCCAGCCTACTCGCGACATATACACACGCACAGGTCCATATTGCCGGTTTTCTGGGGACCGGGCCTTGGAACTTGAGCGATCTTTTTCGGATATATATATACTCAGGGATCTCTGGAGTCTACTACTAGGCCTAGCGGGTGTTAATGGCGTTTTATTTGTTTTCTACATTAGTTTTAAGGATTTTTGGGAATGGGCGGCATAACTCGATACCAAATTGCGAATTTACCAGACTGCAGAAACATATTTTTTCCCGTATTCGTTATATCTCGCTTTTTTTCTTTTGGACATTATTAATACCCACCGAGCTTTGTTTCATACAAGCTGGTGTATACTATGAGGGATACATCAGGTATAGGGGGATGAGTTATTTCTTTAGGGAGACTACGGGGCGGCTCAAGCATTCCTACACAAGCGGGATGGAGAGGAGGCTATTATGTGGAGTCTAAAACTACCGGGGCAGACATGAGACGGGGGTGATGTGGTCGATTTTTGACGTGTCGTGGGGGGGAAAGGGGAAGAGTATCGCGTCGTATCCGTTTTAGGGGATAGGGGAGAGGGGGAAGAGCAGTAGAACGAATTAGGGATCAAGACAAGCGGCTAAACTAGAGGATGAAAGATCCAGATCATTAGCAAATTACGGTAGCCAAAGAGAAGATACCAACAGAGAATTGACACAACAAACTCTAAGCATACCTAGTTCAAACATTGGAAACGAAAAATAACCATATTTTTCGCTGTGCCACAAGACGGGCTTTGCCGAAGTAAGGAAGAAATATTCGAGGGAACGTAAGAGGTTGTATTCCGATCCCAAGCAAGAAAGAAATAGAGAGAAAAAAAAAAGCTGGGTGGGATCCAGAACTACCCATACTCTGGGTATAAAGAGACCAATGCGTGCAACCCTACTGCTACTCTACACCTTACCAGCTACGACACTAACGTTTTCTCTCCTACATATAGAATTTATCAAACTAGGAGCTAATCAGCGAAACAAGTCACGGCCATCTGACACAAATCCAGCTTAAGAGCTATTACAATCTATCTCGATAACCCCGGTGGCTTCAAGCGTGGTGTGAGTGCGGTCGGGTCGTAGGGTCGCAACGCCTAAGTAATTTTGCTTACATGTGTACTTCTCCCTAGCCTAACCTCCATCTGTACGTATATATGTGTTGTGTTTCCGAGCCTACGATCTCCCCTAGTCAACAGCCGGGCCCAGGCCAACACCTACGTGCATGAAGTTCATGATAGGTATACCGAGAATGGGATGGGGAGAGAGAGAAGCTGACAGGAGAGATACGTCGGCTGTCGTGCGTCCTCACTAAAATCTCTAACGAAAAGGTCAAGCTGATCTTACTTTCGTAGGTACCTAAGGTAAGGTATACGTCAGCCCGTCAGCCCAGCTTTCGGTATTGCTGCCGAAACGCCAACAGACGGTATGTAGGTTCTTCGAAACAAAGATGATCCGCGTCATACGCACCTACACATGTAGCTGCATACAAATATAATATACATTGCATACATGTCGTGTATCGCATACCGTATCCAGCACCGGCCGTCTTTGCTTAGCCCAACCCTATTCGAACGAACGACTCTACTCTCGTCATTGTTGTCTCGTTGTCTCGTAGTCTCGTTGTCTCGCTGTCTCCTACGTATCTCTTCCTTGCCTAGCTCCATGTACCCCGTCCATCACCTGTCACTCTTGCAGCCGTACCCACTATCGTGGGACCCATCGTCACGCCGCCGGCACATATTTACACCCCTCGTATCGTATGGATACCTGGCGCCCAATGATTCCACCGCATATGCAGGTGTATATATATTTATTTGCAGATCAGGGTTCGGTCTTGGGCCGACCACATGGCAGGCCCCTTCGCCGCTTTACTACGTACCTACCTACCTACCTAGGTATCTACGCAGGGGAAGAGGGGCCGTTTCCATTCACCAGGTTCAAAAAGCGTCGATGATGGGGCACCGAAGGTAAAGAGGTTGGTTAGCCCGTGGCTGCGTGTTTCTGCTAGATAGGTTAGGTAGGTACCTAAGGTAGGCTAGGGGATCCCTCCATCTTCATTTTTCTCTCTGCTTTGCGTGCGTACGGAATACGTCTGTGAATCATCAAATCTGCATCATCTCCTTCTCCGATCCTCGTGTATGTACGTGTGCGTGTTTGCCTAGGTACATGTCCCTCTCCTCCTTAGATCTTTCTTTGTTTCAAGTCTACTAGAGCCTCTCCTCGCCGAACATACGGATCTAACCTCGGATTTGTTGACGTACTGGTACTGTTACCTCAATATACCTAGGTACCTACCTGGGTAGGTACCTACCTACGTACCTAGGTTACGTCTGACAACCAGCATTACCGATGAAATAGGAACAGGACCGCCAGGTACATACATATTGCCTGCCCCCGTTCCAGTAACATACCCACGCATGCAATAACGGACGCCCCTCCCCGTTCGTGCCCCCTTCCCCCTTGCCCGGCGCGCGCGCGAGAGAGAGTTGCCAGGTGGGCACCGGAAGCGGTAACTGATAGACCCCAGTACCAAGCCTTATAGTCGAGATCGGCGGGCGCCGGAGCATTTTTAGCGAATGAGCGGCCCGGGCGGCGTCGCTATGGGATCGCCGCCGCCCCATGGTCTAGACCGCGAGCCAGTATACGATGATAATAGGTAAAGTAAACACGGTCGTTTAGCGCGTGTGCGCGTGTCCGCATGCTCTCTTTCTCCTTGTTGAAACATGAACATGCCCTGCCATCTTAATTTTCACGTATGTGGAAGTGTGGTTGATGGGTTTTTGCATAAGGTTAGTACATGCTATGTTATCTTCTCCTCGTCATGTACGTCGGTCTGGTGACATACCTTAGGTATGTACCTGGTATGTTAGGTGTGACGGTAAGAGATAGGTATCCCATCTTGGTAACGTGCCGGTCCGAAATCTCTATTCCTTTCAGATGTACTGTGTATTCTGTTCGGCCTGCTTAGCCCCCTATCTGAAACCTTCCTACTCGTGCACAGAACCTAAGTCTACATAGGTGTTCTAGTCTGAGCATATAGAGACCGACTAACTACTTCCTACCATTGCAACGATACATGATTTAATATGGATTATGCCTCCTATCTGGAGAGGGATAGAGCGAGGGCGTGGGCGAGGCCGGCCTTTCGGTTTGTATAAGACGATCTGAAGAAAGGCACGTAGCAGAATCTTCGAGATCCGAAGTCGATCCCCAATCGAACCCGCCGATAGACCAAGTTCGTGACCGAAGTTGGTAGGTACTGAGCGCTGAGTGCTGAGTATCTGCTGTTGCCGCCTCTTCCCACACCTCCATCGTCAAAAGTTCCCCTTGTTTTGCGACCAGACCAGACGGGGTGGGGGGTAAAGAGACGGAGAAGCCGAGGCCCTCGGTCGATTGACCGTCGTACATACAATACATTACATGAAGCGATCATCTGTAGGAAGAGAGGAGCGACGAAAAGGATAGACTCCTCTTTTTTTTTTTCCTCGATTTCTCCTCACTACGACCCCACGAAATATTCCCCGAGCTTGGCCCATCCCACTCCTGCCGGACGAAAATCTCTTCACCGCAAGTTCGAAAAGCGATCGCGATAAAGTTCCATTCCCGCAGCAGCTGCTGCAGTGTCGGCAACCCCGGTAGTTGGGCAGCAACTTTTTTGGCTCGCGGGAGTTCGGTTGGCTGGGCAGGTAAGGTTAAGGTAAGGTAAGGCAGGTAGGTCAAGGCAGGTAAGATTCACAACTCGGGACAGACCGCGATAAAGGGGGAGGGGGCATAGTACGGCCCGCCCCGTGAGAGGTTGGGTTGATAGGAGTGAGTAGGAACCATATCTGCAAAGTTCAAAGCTTGGCTGATGATCTACGGCCGATACTACGTGCTCGCGAGAGACCGAGACGCCTGCCGCGTCTATTCGTGCGCATCTGAGGGGGACCGCCCGGATCGACGGCGGCTCCTGAATCATGGCGACATGTATCGTACATGTATCTCTGCTACGTTACGTGACGAGCCTAGGACTATAGGATATCGGTTGGTGACAGCCCTTCCTTCCCTCTTGGCCCTCGAGATTGGGGGGGGAGGGGGGTTAGCTCGGTGACGACGGGCTGAGCGAATAGGACAGTGCCTTGAAAGATGATGATCGACATGTCTTTGTAGGTACGTCTTCGATGTCGAACTTCTACTACGATACCTACGTGCCGACACTCATCGGTAGACACTGGCTACAAACTACCTACCGATATACACACATCCATGCATAAGTACCTCATAGTTCTGGTTTCGAAACCCACAATCTTGCTAGGCCGATAAATTGGTCCTGCTCCGCTCCTTCGCGTGTGATACGACGGCATCATCGTGCGTGTCCAGTCTCCTCAGCCCCGAGTTTTCCCATCTCGCAGTGACTCTGACATGGTGACCAGTCGAAGCTGGGCAAGCGAATTTGCGTCTCTGAGTTTGGGGGTAGGCGCTCATCTAGGTACCAACCAGCGAGATGGTTTGTACATATTTACATCGAGATATACGATTTGCAAAACCGGGCCAGGTAGACGATACTCGTGTGTTAATATCCTGGACACGATGCAGTAAGACCCTTACCCATTTTGTACCAAGGTAGCTTAGGTACCTAGGTATAGAGAGGTACCTAACTAGTATGAATGTACACAGACAGAACCAGAGCTGTTTGATGGCAGTCCAATACTAACTCCCTAGCAATTATGTACCTACCTGGTATTCAGGGGCTCCCTTTGGATATAAAGATATCTCATTTGCAGACACATCGTAATTCTACCCGCCGATTGGGGGCCTACCTAGTAAGGAAAGCGTCTAATGAACGTAAGAGTCGGATACCCATTGAAGGTAGTGGAATGAAAAGTTTGACCACAGGGTTATGTGGCGACATCTCCTGAGCTAGATCTCTTCTGCCCCCCTCTCCACAGGCTGTTACCCCTGATGGCACTTGCAAGTCCAAGTATCAGGACATGAGTCGTCTTTGAAATTAGGTAGCTGGAACGACAAGGGATTGGGAGCTCTGGTAATTGGATGACAGAAAGCCACGTACTTGTTAGTTAATACCTTTCGACCCCTGACCCCCTAATCGAAAGCTACCTCCTAATAAAGTTCATCCAAATAATGGTGCTGTGTCTAAATATTTGTGCTTTCTCATAGTAAAATCTTTGGAAGTAGTTTCATAACTTTTCGCGCAATGGTTTTGTTGTCTTTGCAAGTCTTGATTACGCATCGTGACAGTATTTTAGCGGGCAAACTCTCGAGACATTCGCGTTGAGAAGTAGAAGCGAGCCTTAGTAATCCACTATTATTTCCAAGCGACACAAGCCGTACGCCGCTCAACGCATTGAAGTAACTCTGATATATCTGATAAACGAAATAAGTGTTGTATTCATGTTATCATGGCTACCGCAGCAACGCGGTGAGTTACTGCTCACTTTAGCTACCTGTCTACCTACTTAGCAACTATCCAGGCGTATTGTCGAGCAAGAACGAAGAGAGTATGTGTGAAAGGATATGCGCAAAATATATCCGGCCTCCATGAATTCGATATCTTTCCCCCATCTCTGCCCCCAGGCTTGTAGACCTCAAGCCCCCGAGATCCAAGCCAAGGAGAAGACCTGCTCAGCATTAACGATAGAAAACACTCGACACTATGTATTAACGAAATTAGTGACTGCCACACCGGACTCCCCCAGTGCCGCAGTTAACTCAGTAGTCCAATAGCGGAATCATTCGTCTAGATCGCGAAGGCCGTAGTAGGCCGATGAAAAGTCACCTCGAAAATGAATATGTGCTCCATTCGTCGTGTGTTCCATTCCCGAATACCCTTTTATCGTCACGTGTGTCAATTTGGTGACTCTGATGTTATTATCGGTAGTCCGATGGTGGATATGGTGTCGGGTGAGGGTGAAGGCCGCTCACTGGCGGTAGCGGCGGCTGATGAAGCCCGTAAGGCCCATATGTCTCGACCGGATGCATTGGGTGGCTTATACCCATGCCGTGACCCGGCGGCGCATTCCAACCTTGCATTAGGATCTCGAAGTCGAACTCGGAGTCGCCCCCCGCAAGACCGTCCATTCCCGGCGCCATAGTGACCGCCGTAATGCCGCTGTTTAGCGACACGCTTCCTTCCGGACTCGGTTGCTGCAGCGTCGGTGGTATCATCGGCACCATACGAGGTTCCGAGCGCGCCATCGTCATGTCCACGGTTGCGCGCCTCTTTCTTGGGGACAAATCACTCATGTATGTGTCTTGCCGATCAGCCTTGGCGCCGTGGAAGAAGTACGACGTGGGAGCACGACCGAAGCTCTGTGAGTCTATGGATATCGTGGGTATCTTGCGACCAGGCAATGTTATAGTTGCGCTCGAAGGCCGCGTCCGATTTGCATCGTGGAACTTCCGGACGATGTACTTAAGTCTCTGAGCCTGCACATCCCTGTTTTCGCAGTAATCGAATATGCGGATAGCACTTTCGATAGAGTTGTGTGCGTCGGGATTGTAGCATAACGAACTGAATTCATTGCTCAGTATGACTAGTGCCGCCGCGAAGACAAAATATCTATCGCGAAAAGGGGGTCATTAGTAAGCTCTCGACCCCAACTATATTATATATTATACTATTAAAAGGGATCTTACATTACGAAAGGGTTGCACTGAGGCAAGTATTCGGCATCCAATGCAGCTCGTGAAAGGATTATGGTACGCTGCGCAGCCTCAATACAGGCCGGGGAGAATTTTTCCAATCTTTCTTGATTGGGGAGGGGCGGCTTTTGTGAATCTTCGGCCGAGTTACCACCGTAGTAGCCCATCCTATAGCTCAGTGCGATGAGACATAGAAAGAATGGTTTTGTAAGGAGCAAGATAGAATGGCAGTGAAGAAGGTTGACATGAAGGACAGCAACCGCTTCCGCCGGGTCGATCTTCGCACCCATGATCCGCCCACAGTGCAGACTCTGGTGCATTTCTCGCTCCCAGTCCTCCAGGCGATCGGTAAGTTCTTTCGCAACGGGAATTGGCATCTTCATTCTGGAATATATCCTTTTGAGCGTCGTGCCGATTAGCATGCTGCTTTTTACCGTGGCATCGAATGCTATCGAACTTGTCATCACTTCTGTGACATTGCTCATCGGAGATTCGTCCGTCGTAGGCCCTCCCCAGGAATCCAGTGCATGTTCCGAGCAGTCTGCTTCCAATATCGTGACCGGAAGACCAAGACACACAGCAAGAAATCGATCGAAAACGAACAAAGACCTCCAAACGTTTCTCCGAAGTTTCTGACCAGGGACTTTGTGAACCGCCATGCTTTCCTCCCTATGCAGCCCCAATGCTTTTGCGGAATGGATTGCCATCCCTGCCCATAATAGTCAGACACCTATTGAGAGTAAAGAGAGAAATAGCATAGAAGATAAAGCTAGGAAGCAGCGGAAGTAGCGGAGCCACATACCAAAGTATATATAGGAGCCCTTCCTATTAGATATTGCCAGCAAATAGAGCGAGGTTAGCAAAAGAGCTTGGACGGTCCAGAAGTCAACATCTTCAAACCCTCTGTCCGGGCCATAGTACAGTCTAGCATTCCGATAGAATAGCTCGGCACGATTGATTGGTTCCGCATGCAACTCCCGAATCATGTCTCCTTCCTCGGTGCCCTGTGTCGGACAAGCCATGACGAGGCCAATGGCAAATACCAGGTTTAGCTGACATATTACCTTCTCGTCCACGTCGAGAGGGTTGTTATAGACTGCTTCAACGGTCTGGAGGAATTCCTCCCTGTGGAATACTTCGATCAAGCCAGAGGTCTGTGAGTTTTGTAAGTCAAACTATCTATTGCAAGAATAGTAAAAGGGTCACGACCGTACATTTACGAAGAATGAGTTAACCAAGGCATCGGCTGTTTTCCTATTTGGCAACACTCCGGTTGGCGTTGTACCTTGCGGGAGCTGCACAGTATTCTCGACTATATTATGTCTCTGATTATCTTCAGTAAACTCAGTCTCTCCAGCGACACCACTAATTAGCATGCGTATCAAATGTAGGTGGGCAAGGTTCGCCGACTGTCCAATATATTCTAAGCCAAAACGTTAGCACAGAGCTTATCCGGGTAATGATAAACGACAGTTTGAGAATTGTAAGCCCAAAGCTCAAGTGAAGCTGGAAAACGTTACTGCCATCGCACCGAGCCTCGCTTACTCCTAATTCCATGTTTCATATAAAGGACGTAAGCTTCATAATGAATTTGTATGCCATAGAAAGCGCAGCCAAGCAGTCGTGGTTGAGGAGGAGGAGGTTTGTGGTTCTACTCACGTATCTTATTTGTTTTGGTCTCAAGCATTCTCGAAGGAACAACCTGCTCAGCATCATCTGCGGCTCCGCTAGTAGTACTCATAGTGGTACTGATCCGAGAGCGAGAATCAAAGTCGCGATCATTTCCGCCGGTAAAGTGGCGCGTTGTCGCCCCAAGCCTTGTCTGGTTCAACTCAGGCGACTCTGGTTTGATGCTCATCGATGACCTGTCGGGATTATGGCTCCACGGCCCTATGGACGAAGCATGCGCTGTTATGATCTGACCTGGTTCCATCTTCAACATTCTGGGCGAGCTGTCGACATGCCGACGTTTAGTGGGAGATCCTAGAGGCTCCTGCGATCCAGTTTCCAAGCTCGTTGGCGTGTACATGCACTCCAGGTTTCGCTTCTCACACGTGCTGCATCGTTGCAACCCATTGCACTACAGCGATATCCAGGTTAGCAAGGATCACGGCCGCAAAGATGGATACCTGTAGGAATCGTACGATAGCTTTAAGTCATACTATCCACAAACGGCTACACGACCACGCCAGCCGTTGTGAGACGCAATAAACCATCCGAATGTAGTCGCAGAGTACGCGTTGCCAAGGTGCTAAGTAGGGTGGGATGGCGGAGACGAAAAATAAAGATCGTCTAAGAGAAGAATAGTTGGTCCATATCACTTTCCCGAGGAACCGCTGGGGAATATTTGGTGATTTCACATATAAGGAAGTACAAAATTAGGGGGAATGAAGGGTGTCATAGTAAGAAACAAGATGCGAAAGCGAATAATCTGACTGACCTTTTGTTTTCTTCGCTTACAAGAGTCACATGCTTGGGCGGTGCGCTGCCTCTTGTCAGGATCAACCTTAGGTCGTGTCATGATGTTTGAGCCACAGGCGATCTAGGTCACATCCGCCATCCGACACCTTGCTACAAGATGCCAGGATTCAAGTTGGACAGTTGTGAGTCGTGAGACTGATAATAAAAAGAAACAGACGACTTCGGGGGGACGCGCCGGTCTTACGGGCGCTGGAGGCGTCGGTCTCGGATACGGATATATCTCTAGACTCAGCCCTATCGGAAACCAGTCGGGGGCTCAAGTTTAGAGTCGTGAAGTTGTGCGAGCAATAGACTAGGCAACTGCTTGCCTCCCGGGCGGAGTATCACCGGCCTGCATGCGGTACGAGGAGCAGGGGCCAGGCTCTTATGGTAAGGTTGCGGCAGGATACGTGGATTGCAGCCCGACTATGCGGAGAAGAGTATAGCTGAGTATACAAACCGTAGGGCGCAGCTCAGTGGAGCTACAGTGATCTGTCACAATAGGATCTGGCTGACATGGGACTAGTCATGGAAAGAAGCGAGAAGGTGTAAGACTCTGGAACCGACAGACGGCATCGGAAGCGGGCGATTAGCTTGAAAAGGACTCTCATGAGAAAAAGAAAAAAAAATTTAATGGAAGATGTAAGGGTTGGCCCTTCGGATTTTGCTCGAGAAGTTCAAGGATGGTAGCCAGCGCAGAGCCAAGTACCCCAACCCCAACTGGCCCGGTTCGATCTCCTGAGCCGGACAGTGGGCGGCCTCGACCGCCTCTGGCTGTTTCTGGTCATGATAGCGATGAGAAATTCAGGCAGAGCTGGGGGAGGAGTAGAACCGTGATTGGACAGCTAGGGCGTAGATCCCAAGTAAGACTCCGTTAGGCACTTGGGTGGCGTTTTAGCACCGCCTAAGATACGGGAGATAGCGGCTTATTTATTTCTTGATTTGACAGGGACATTTCTGGGGAGGGGAAGAGGTTGCGATGGTAGAATGTACAGAATGTATAGAATGTACAGAATATACAAAATGTATCAGGAGTGCGGACTTTTGGTTCCTTCGATAAGACATCCCCGCGAAGACCAGCGAGGTCAGAACCGGGATGATGCCTTTTCTTTTCCACCGAGGCGCTTTGCGAAGAGATGGGAAAAAAGTGACTGATCAACTCCGTATGCACGTCAAATGTCTCGGTTACGCCTTCAACTATTGGAATCGTTACCCAATGCGAACCGGATCGAATCGAACATGATCAATCAAGATTATGATATATGATATCGAGATAGAGCTCGTGGCCGGGCATGAACTCGTCCAAAGTTGCATAGAGCTGAGGCGATTTTCACGTGTAGCTGCTGAGGTTAGTGACGTTAATACTCCGTACTCCGCAGATTATAGGCAGATAAGGTACCTACCTAGCATCGAGCCCCTGACGCGGGAGAAGATGGGGGATGGGGGTTGAAGATTGGGGGCTCTTGAGTCTTGGGGGGGTTTAGAGTCGCTACCCAGCACTTAGAGTTGTCGGGTAATGCACCTAAATGGCTAGAACAATCAGGGGTCGCAAGCCGGTCGACCATGCATTGTACGGCGAAGTACTTGCCAAGTCGGCGACATGAGTATGGAACACTATGTATCGTCAAGTACTTCGTCTGGTATCTGGTAGGTACCTAAGGTATTCTGTATCGGACAATTTAGGAGCTCCACTTAGGCAGATTACTCCATTTTGCGGCTCAATCGTTCAACTACCAGAAACCCACCCCCCTTCCAAAAAAAAAAAAAAAAAAAAATATCACTTACCTGCTTACATTACATGCTTACACTCACATGAGACCTGTTATGAGACCGCCCTAAATTTATCTACCGTCTAACGCTCGTAAACTCATGAAGCGACATCTAAGACAAGCTGTCAATGCTATATTATATTTTGAGACCAGTGTCACTCAAGTCTCGAGGCCGTTAGATATCAGAATTTACTTATGTACCTAAGGTACCTAAGAAGGCCCCTCCTAGACGACTCATATCTCTCGGATGCCGCACCTGGTCCTCGCATCGAGCATTCAGTGGCCGATTGTCAATTGCCTAGCCTAAAATGTTCGGGTTCCTCCCCACCTTGCATGCAATCTCAAACGGTCTTGAGATGAACTCGATTCGGCACTCGCAAATCTGCATCTGCATGCAGCCCTTCAAGTCATGTCCTTCACCCTTGCTTGTCTCGTGCTTTAGGGTCCTGTCCTTGCCACGGACCGAGCCGATCTAAGATAGAGGTGTCCACCTACGACGTCAACCTTATCTCGGCAGCATTGGGCGCGTCGAGGCTGGTTTAATGCTGGCTGTCCCCAGTCTGCTTCTGCGGGGGCGAATTAAAAACAAGCTCGTGCCGGAGGGTTTGATATATTCCTCTTTCTGTCCAAAGTGATACTGATCGTCTTCCAGGTTGAGTCAGCCTCCGATGCTACTCTGAAGCCGTACTGGTCTTTCCATTACAATGGCTTCCGCAGTTTCATACCCGCGAGCACCGCTTTTGTACCGTCGGGTGCGGTGCGCGAGTTGACGTGTCAATAATAGTCTTGGACATTTCAAGTTTATGACCAGGACAACCTAGCGTGTGTCTGACTTGAAGGTATTGGCTGTAGCAGCGGCTCATGTCGCCAGTGACATGTCTCTAGGCCTATTCTCCACGTTAGCGCTGAGATATATTCACTTTCCAACCAAATGACCCGTTAGTACGGGTCTGACGGGGCAGGTCTTGCCTATCGCTCCCAGGCTAAACCACAAATTTATCACATATATGCCCGAGTCGCAGTCTTGCTAGCTGTCTTTCTCGGTGAGTCACCCCTATATAAATGGATCACAATATGTTGTGATATACGTACTGCCTTTTGTGATTGCTGTTAATCGGCAGCGTCTGCTTTCAAAATATAAGCGGCATATTTCGGGGAAATTCCCAACTGTGTTATTGAAACGACAGACATTGTGTTTTGCTGTGCTTTGCCCTACCATTACGATGAGTATTACGCTAGTCTCGACATGGTCATCTCTTCATTTGTGGCCTACACTTGGTTCGGTAAGTGAAGGGTCAAGAGATGCCTTTACCCACCTGTGGAAGTCCACCGAAACCGAGGTTCCAAACGAGTTTCTGCAATACGTTGATCGTGTTGTGTTCCGGAAGAGCACGGTTTCGGGCGACGCGGTATGCTTTCCATGCCCCTTACGCCAACAGGAAGCAGTCGCGGCACTCAAAGCCCTGGAAGGATGTGCCGCCGCCGCTATTGCAGATGTCCGGGGGCCAAAACAAGAACGGGAGATTAGCGTCGCCCTCGAAAACGTGGCGTCCTTCCTGATGTCCACATATATCACCAACATCGACGGATTGGATAAATGCGACCCTCGAGCCAAGGAACGGATCCCGGGTTCGTATTATGTATTCCTATTAGATATTAGGAAATGTTTGCGCTAATGAGAATACTAAGATACGGACCTGAACCAGGCTCAGTCAATCCTGTACCGTCGCTTATCGGCAGGCCTCTACAAAACCAAGGACCGAGGCGAATACTACCACATACATGGGTCTCTGGATGCTACTAAGACCCTAGAGATGATAGGCCTTCCCGCTTTCGACCCTGACTTGACAGATTATCATGATTGCATCCGAACTATCGAGGGGGCAGTCGAACAGTTTTCCGGGGCGGAACTGGAGAAACTAAATCGAGAACACGGCCAGGCGGGCGCGCCCGTCCTCACTAATGAGATGTATCGAAAAACTGCACATGGGAAAGCAATGGCGTCTCTTCCATTATTTACCGTGAAGCCTTTAAGCATGACTGCGCCACCGACCCCATTTCCGCAATCTGCAACTAAGCCAAGTCAATGTCTGCAGGGACTCCGCATTATTGAGCTATGTCGGGTGGTTGCAGGCCCGACAATAGGTCGATCCCTGGCAGCCCATGGCGCATACGTCCTGAAGATTACATCTTCAAAGCTACCGGACGTCCCGTTCTTTCAATTGGACGTCAACACGGGGAAGCATACGACATCCCTGCATTTCAAGGACCCAGGTGACGTCAAGATTTTCGAGTCCCTCCTCGAGACGGCTGATGTTATTATTGATGGATATCGGCCGGGTGTCATCGCGAGCCTCGGCTATCGTCCCGAGGATCTTGCGGAGAAGGCAGCGCTGAGAGGAAGAGGTATCGTCTATGTGATCGAAGACTGCTTCGGTGGTACTGAAAAAGGGGCCGACTGGGCGAGCCGACCAGGCTGGCAACAGATCGCCGACAGCGTCACGGGCGTGGCATGGGAGCAAGGTCGATTCATGGGGCTGAATGAGCCAGTTGTTCCGCCGTTCCCAATGTCCGACTATGGTACAGGATGTGTCGGCGCCGTCGCAGCGCTCTCGGGCCTTTACCGACGAGCGACGCAGGGAGGCAGCTGGATTTGTCGGACCAGTCTAACGCAGTTCGACACTTTCCTTCTCTCGTTAGGCACATATCCGTCCGACATCCAGGACCAGCTACGGCGCGAGCACGATCGTCACTTTTTCGGGATACGACACTACGATTCGGTCGATGAAGTCAGTCAGCGAGCCTTACGCAGTGTCAAGAGGCTTCATCCGAATCTGTTCGCCGACCATATGCTGCAGAAGGCATACAGCGAAGCGTTCGACGGGACGGTATCATGGCCAAGGCAGCCACTAACAGTTGACGGAATCAAGATAGGTCATGTGAGGCCAGCCCGGCCCAATGGCTATGACGAGCCCACCTGGGACGGTTGGGAGAGGGACGAGACGCTATTGGATGCTTGACCTCCTGTTTCCCCTGACCGAAGCCCGGTTTCGTAGCTTGGGGAGGATCACCTATGTGGTCGCACAGCAGTAGCGGCAGTTATCGTGTTTTCTTATTTAGTTTCTTTCTGCTTTTACGAGGACGGGCCGCTGTAGCATCTGTCATCCCCAATAATGGACGAGCAACAGGCAATACAAGTCTTTGAGGACGGGACACGATTCTTAGCGCATTACCGGGAGGGGATCGTCTTCATTGAGTATAGTATAGCGGTTCCGCACAAAAGCATCTCCTACTTACCGCGGTTCCCTCCAGACCACCAATCTGAAGAGCCAACAATATCGCGTATGCACTTTTAGGCATAGATTACACCACCACATCCGACACTCGGTGGAAGGTCTCGGATTTCGGAGTAGAATATACCGAAAATGTTCCTAGACGCCTCGGTCTTATTCGCGAGCACGTGTGACTAAAGGCTACCTACCTCCTCTCTAAGTTACTGCCATACCATGAAGGCCGCATTTGTCAGCGAAGTAGATAATGGTGGTGATACAGTCCCTCCCAGTTTAGGCCCGACCGGCAGAAGAGCCTAGTCCGAGACGCGTTCTCGCCCTATCAGCGCCGTTACGGGCTCATCACTATAAGAAGCCAGAGGCCAGACTCCAGCGGGCCGAGGCAGTGAGCGGTGTGATGAGTCGATCCCCGGCCGTGATGAACAGATCTAGGCGCGCCATCTTACACCATTATCCGTTATCTCTCGCGAATGGTACCGTAGCAGTGAGAAGACGAGCCGTCGTTTTTGGAGCCGTCGTGTCGGGCCTAATCTAATGCAAGTCCCATCTTGATGCCCCTCGTGCGTGCGTGCGTGTGTGCGTTGCAGGACAGGGCTATCAAGCACATACATATACGATAAAACGGTGACGTAGGAACACAGTGAACGGTATATGTATCCCGTACGGGGCTGGATGAAACGTCCATTCGCACGGCTTGGATATAGACAAGATGTCATTCCCCTCTGTCACCTCCTACACGAAATCGTTCTACACCTAACATCACATCTCAGCTCCCCCCCGGTCCCTCACGAGGTAATGTCTTGGCTGATATGACAATCTGGCGATTTCGATCTACCTACCCTTGCGCCTCATTTCCGCGCACACATACGTACGCGCGACTAACCTTCTCCTTGCACGATATTATATTAAACCGATAATCCGCAGGCCGCTATTAGCCGGAGGCGCGCAGCTGTCGCCGGGAAGATGCAGCGGGAGGAAGGGGGGGAGAAGTGTTGATCCTCCTTCCATCACGAGAGACAGCCGCGTCTCTCAGCCCTCTCTTTTCGATTCTCAATAACCACTAGGTAGCTAGAAATACGAGCAGGAGCTAGCTCCGCGAATGATAGTTGGCCAACAGGTCAGCTTGACAAGGGGTCGTTCGACCGTTCGAGAACGAGCTGGACGCAGACGCAGACGAAGACGAACGGAATTCAGAAGAAAGGCAAACGCCGGCCGAGAAGTGCAGGGCTTCTTCCTCCGAGCTGGGCGCGAAAAGTAACAAAACAAGCCGACGACATGTCATACGAGACTGGTTTTACTTTCCAGCGTCGCACGGGCAACCCTCTCTCCCTCTCTCTCCAGACAGCTCTCGCGCTCTCGCCGTGAGGTAGTGGAATATAGATGCGATGATATACTATAGTAGTAGACCATGCAGTAAAGAGTTTCTGAAAAAAAAAAAAAAAAAACAAGACTGTCTACCTGCTCCCCTCCTCTCCCGTTGCTATATCCATGTAGACAACTAAAGTGGCTTGAATGTTGCATCGACTAGACACGGCTATAAGACGCCTCGTGTCCATACTTTCATGACCAGCTTGGAGATGGGGTTAAGGACTTAGGACATATCGTAGCGCCAACTGCTTCAGCCGGCACTTATATGCAAGCCCGCTGCAATAGAAAAGGTACCTCTAGTAGAGCAAGTAATGCTCTCATTCCGGTGCACGGTGATTGGTGTGAATGTCTCGCCCGCTGCGGTTTCGTGCATATTGAATATCTCGATATGGTTCTATCTCCTTTTATCAAGCTGCCTGCCTTGTTCAACTTGTAAGTTAGATTGAGCAAATGTTGCCGTCATAGCAAAATGAAGAGAAAAAAACTGCTCATATCCGCCGGGGTTCTGTCGACGGACTTGAGAGATTATTAAGATCTATTGCCATTGAGTATTCGGGAAGTTCGGGAAAAATTGGGCCGTCAGAACGTTTGATTAACGGCGAAAAGCAAAAAGAAAGAGTTAATCAATTAGATGAACAGATCTCAAATAAAAAGAAAAGATAGGTTAAACAGATAGGAATAGGACACAAAAGATTTAGTCACGCCGTGGATCGAACACGGAACCTTCTCGGAACTTTGATCACATCAATGTGAACGAGAAATCATAACCATTAGACCACGCGACTCTTACGATAGGGATATCGATATACCGCTTGAAGGAAACTGCTTCTAGATCTCATTATGTCGCTAATACCCAAGTCAAAGGTGGAGAGATGCGGGGCACGAGAGAGCCGCCGTAGAACCATGTTTACCTGAATCCGATATTTACTCCCCCCATTCCCATTACACGATAGCTTCCGCTACTAGGACGCACGACGGGCCCAACCTTCTACATAGCGGTCAGGAACCTCTACATGCCTACGTACATACACTTCACGAGTTGACGTCAGACTTTAGTTCATGGCCGACTAGTATCCGAACCCCCAGTCTGTCTCGAAAAACGATGGTAATTATCAACAACACATGTAACATACTAATAACATATATTATTATACCTAGAATTCTTTCTCTATCAGCCTGTTTTTTTTTGTTTTTTTTTTCTAAATTTATCTAAATTTATCCATTTGTAAAGTACGTGAGAAAGTGTCCTGGCAGAATAGGCCCCTTGTTAGCTAAGGCATTCTAGATATTTGATTTTGCATAACTTCGCCATTTCAAGAGCAAGTATATTAACTAAAATCTTAGTAAAGCACCGCAGCTTTCAGCGAAGTATATCTGATAAGATTTTCCTAATTCTTCAAAATTAATTTGTATTGTTATTCTCATCGTAATGTGTGGTGCCAATCTAGGTGGGTTGTGCTATCTATTTTCGAGACCGACTGACCCGGTTAATCGTACATCGGGCCGGCTATCGGCCTTGCAAAGATGATCGGGAGGCCTGTGAAATATACGACCAAAAACGTAATAAGCTGGCCCCGTTGCTGACCTCGGCCATCGATTCCGGTTCTGCCTCATGACAGGATGGGGAAGCTCGGGGCTCCGCTTCCATGGTGCCGGTCTCCGGAGCCTGAAACTGCGTACGAGTGCGATCTTCATGCACTCGTGAAGGCATTCCCAGGGTTCCGTCTTGCAGCCATGTGTCTACGCATGTCCGATGTTCTTCTTACTCTTACCTATCGCAGTCCCTAAACGCCTTTGCGGTGGAACTGACAGAGCTTCTTAACACGTAAAACGTTGATACAGACGATGCGGTATCGGACTTGTCTGATCTCTCTGCCGATTGAGTTCATATGGTGCATTTAAGATAATAAGTATTGAAACGGGGAAATCTTAGAAGCATGTATATATATATGTGAATAGTTCGTTGCTTTCTAGTATGATTTCCCTAATAGACTGGCTAAAAGGTTTTTCATTGCTTTATTTTTTTATCCTTTAATTGTTTTGGCTACAAGAAGAAAAGATGACGATAGACTTAGACTCCAAGAAATCTGGGAGCGGCCTCGGGACTGAACCGACCTTACCCACGAGACTTCTAGGAGATGACACCCCAGCCGTTGAAGAGCCGCCTCCGGATGGTGGTCTTGTCGCCTGGTCTCAAATAGTGCCAGGCCATATTGCTAACATGATGAGCTGGGGATACGCCACGGGGTTCGCCGTCTTCCAGCTCTACTACAAGGAAACCTACCACTTTTCTGCTTCCCACATATCGTGGGTAGGCTCGACTCAGATTTTCCTCTGCTTCCTTGTGGGGACGGTGGCTGGCCGGCTCTCTGACGCTGGCTACGCCCGGGTCCTATACGGCGCCGGAGCCGCGGTGACCATATTCGGCATGTTCATGACGAGTCTGATCAACGGAACCTACTGGCAGATACTGCTCGTCCAAGGATTCTGTAATGGAATTGGCGGCGGGCTCATGTTCATGCCGGCTATGGCTAACGTCACCACCTACTTCAAGAGGAAGCGGGGGCTCGCCATAGCGCTCAATGGATGCGGATCGAGCACCGGGGCCATACTGTACCCAGCCATTGTCCAATTCCTAACGCCGCAGATAGGTTTCCCCTGGGCAGTAAGGGTTTGTGGCTTCATCTCGATGTTTCTAGCCATTGCCGGATTCTTCATACTGAAGCCGCGAAAGCTACATCGGCTTCCAGCTCCTATTGTCGACTTGACTGCTTTCAAGAACGCACCGTATACTGTGTTCTGCGGAGGAGCGTTCCTCATCTACTTCTGCGTGTTTACCATGCTGATATACGTGAGTCTTCCACTAGTCCTATCCTAACAAGACGTGTGGGGTGCTTACCTCTTACTGACTTCTATCTCCCTACCTAGATCAACTCGTTTGCTCGCGAGGTTATTGGCCTGAGCCAGTTAGAATCGATTAATTTTGTGCTCATCACCAACGCAGTTGCCATACCCGCGCGTCCAATATTCGGCTACGTCGCCGATGCCTACCTAGGCCCGGTCAATACGTTTGGTATAAGTTGCATTGGCCTGGGAGTTATGGGGTTTGGGTGGATGGGAGTCCACAGCCGAGGAGACATGTACGCCTATTCGGTTGTGATGGGATTCGTGAACGGAGCTGCCCAATCCATGTTCGCCAGTGCTATCAGTAGCTACGTTCAGGATGTACGGAAGATGGGAACGTGGATCGGTATGGTATACGGGCTTTGCGGGTTTGCCACTTTAGCAGGACCTCCAACCATGGGCGCCATTATCGATGCTTGCGATGGCAAATACATATGGGCGCAGCTCTGGGCAGGACTGACGATTTCCCTAGGTGGTACGCTAATACTCCTATCGTCTCGGCTCACATGGCAGCAAGCACATAAAAAATACGTGGTCTGAATAGATAGATCACGACTCAAAGGAATGGGAAGGGGAGTACATGGCTCGACAGTCTGAATTGACCAGGACTCGGCCCTCGGGACTAGAACTTGATAGATAAGTATGAACCAACGTTCATGAAAAGCAGCCATGTACATCATAGATATAATACATAATGTAATCTCGACCAGATAAAAAATGAGGTAGATACTTAGGTAGATAGGTACTTACCTACCTAGGGGTAGGTTATGTAGGTAGAGAATAGAATTTGGAATTTGTGTTGCCTTGGCCTGAGCCTTGCCTAAAGAAGATGTTTTAGTTTAGCTGTGGTTGGCGATGATAAAGTACGGTATGAGAATGCTCCCGTGATAATATAGACTATACTGAACGGATTTGGTGCCCTTACACATCTGGAGGCCTCAAGACTGGAAATGGTGAGTTAAATGGCAAAAAGAAACCTCTAGGTTACCTGAGGCAAGTTCATAGGCGAGGTATTTATGAGTGACTGTGGCTGAGTAGTTATCGCACTAGCCACAGAGAGTTGCTGAGCCACAACTCCAGAGCTGTTCCTTGGTTGGAAATGCCGTAGGCCCACTTAACCTTAACTGCCGTGATGCAATTAGTATATGGACTTATCGGGGAGCTGCGGTATGACGTCATCACTTTCCTGAGCTGGCGGGCTAGCTACCTCTCATATTGGGTGCATCACATCACAAACCTTGGTCAAATCATCAAGGGTAAAACTTGAAATACGTTACAGTTAGCTCACCAGGGGTGGCGTAGGTACAGCAGCAAGGGATCTATTTGCAAATTTGGATAATAATAACAATAAAAAACTCTACACCTTTCCCTTTGTTCCCATTTTGCCCTAGCATGACTTTTGTTGTTTCAGAAGGCGCGGCGAACTATAAGTTGTCTCCAGTCATCTAGTCTCCAGTCAAGCAAGTTTGCTACTTGAATCACCGAATTACTCGGACCCAACTGGCGGAAAGCATACCTTAACCTAGTTCTTCCTAAAACCACACTCCTACATACTCCTAACATTAGTATACCCGAATCCATCTGCTGCTAGACAGCAGATTCGATTTCAACTTGCGCACAAGATGGCCGGCGTCGTTGCGAAGTTCATCTCCAAGAGGGTTCTCAAAGAGACAGCTGGAAACCAATTCGGAATAGATGTAAGTAACACCAACTTCTACATATATTTTGGAGATGTGGAATCAATCACAAAGTACATATACTTACGTGATATCGCAACTGCAGGACCCGTACTTCGAGTCGGTCCCCGCGACGAGACTCGATGGAACCCCCAACGGCAAAGTAAAGAAGGTCCGCAAGGCGTTGCCGCCCGGCCTTTCCGAGCACGACGCCCAGATCTTGACCAAAGTGAAGAGGAGGGCATACAGACTGGACATGAGCTTCGGCAGCTTCATGGGACTGAAGTTCGGTTGGGGCAGTGTCATTGGACTCTTTCCGATGTGAGTAGCCTCGGTATTACGCCCTCTCGGAGGTAGACTACCAAGGTATGCTAACGGATGTTCGTTGCCATAGTGCCGGAGATGTTGTCGACGCGCTCCTCGCCGCGATGGTCGTCCGCACCGCGAGGCAGATAGAAGGAGGGCTTCCGTTCCGTACGTATGAAAACGTGTCGTGTCGGCATTCTTCTCCTTATACCCCAGAAGCCTCGAGCATTCCAAGGCAAATACTTCCTTGAAGTATTTAGATATATTTGGTTAAGCCTCGAGGGTACTGAGCGTCCCCTGTGAGGCCTCTGACACCATCTCGAAACTTCTTTAGCCTTCTTTCGTAAATTGTAGAACACTAAAGGAGAAATGCTAACACGACATCTTTTCATACACGCAGAGATTTGGGCGTGGATGTACGTTTTGGTCATTATCGATCTCATCGCCGGATTAGTTCCCTTTGTGGGCGACATTGCCGATGCCGTCATCCTCGCAAACACGCGAAACGCCGTAGCTTTGGAGGACTACCTACGTAAGAAGGGCAAGAAGAACCTCCGCGCGAGCAAATTGCCGGTGCCCGATGTCGACCCCAGCGATCCTAACGAATTCGATCGATTCAACGCCGAGTCACCTGTGCACGCGTCGTCGCGTGCAGCAGCTGGTGCTAGGCGTCAGGCTCAGGCTGAGACATCTGCGGGTCAGTCCCAACGAGCCGACCACCTTCCCCAGCAAAGTGGTGTCGAAAAGACTCGGCAGTCTCGGCCGTCTCAGCCGTCTCAGCCCGCCCAAGCAAGGGTCCATGATGATCGACGAGGTGGATCAGGTAGAGGTTTCTTCGGGTTTGGTAGCAAGAGATCGCGCCCGGCCGATGTCGAGCATGGCAGAGTGAATTAGGGGACCGCTAGCGATCAAGCTCTGTGGAGCCCACTTTGAGATGGAAACGCGTTAAGTGCTCGGAGGGGCTGTTGATACGCGTCGTGCGTAGTGCGTCATAGCTTTCCGAACTATTACAAATGAGATGGATGCTCAACATTACGGTTGGCTGGTTTAGTTTGGTTTGCTTTCGTATTATTCAGCTTGCCACTTTTCTTCGAGCCTCAGTTGCTTGACACCTGAGGTTCAATGCGTAGCAAGCGAGGCAAGGCTAGTGGGAGTGTAACGGCAAGCAAAAGTGACGAATCGACGAGATGATACCAATACAAGATACTAGGTTAGATAAAATATATCTAATGTCATAATGGAGTAGCAGCTAGCATTAGCTGTGGAGAATAGAATTGTGAAGTTGCTGTAACATAATTGATAGACACGAAGGATTGGATCATACCTAGCTTATGATTTTATTATAAGCCTTATGTAAGTGTGTACCCAGCTGTAAATCTCGTAATCCGAGGGCCCATCCACAGCCGCGAAAGCCGATATTTGACATTAGACTACCTTAGGTACCGGCCACCTTAGGTACCTACCTAGGTAGGGATAGAAACGTCGATTGTCGATGATGATTCGTGATATCCAGTAATTGTTACCTGAGCAGGAATCAGCTACGAAACTAGGGAACCCAGTCCTTACTTCTTTTGGCCCATTGTTTACCTGACAACTGTGATCTGATAATTCTACAGATCCATAGGTTGGTGCCAATATCCCTGTTAGAGCCTGAGGCCAGGCTGGTAAGATCTTACAGCGGTCGGAGCTAGCCAAGCTGCTTGCGTTGCTATGCCAGTATGCAAGCCCCATGCAAGAAATAGCTGGGTTGGACAGTGCAGGATGCGAGATTGGCAGGGAATAAGAGCGGCATGCGGCCCCTGCGGCCCCTGCACTCCCCTACTCATCCCTGGCAACTTGGTTAGCGCGTCGAAAAAAGTGGCGGGGAGTCCAAGTCGCGTCTCCACGTCGCGTCAAAGCTGTGAAAATCTACGAATCTAGCGCACGTGACTTGGTGCGAATCGCCCTTAAAAGATCTGTGACCCGACCAATTCTAGACAGGCTTTCTTTCTGCATCCCATCAACCTTATACGCTTTTCCACTTAACGCGTGATTGAACAGTTGAACTTGACTACTTCCAGACAGTTCTCTTTTTCAACTACACCAATCACCAACATCGACCTTTCAATCAACCCTCAATCCTTCGCAATGGCCACCGAGATCACTCCCTCCAAGAAGGTATATGACGTCGCGCCCCTATCATTTTGACATGAACAGGCTTCTCTAACGCGTTCTACTACAGGCTGCCTCTGCCATTGAGTCCCTCAAGATGGAATCTCCCGTCAAGAAGCTCAACCTCGGCAAGGAGAACACTAATCTGGACGCTGATGTCGCCAACGAGATGGAGTCACAGAAGCCTGTCGAGAAGGAGCAAGAAAAACCTTCTGTTGCCCCCACTATCAAGTCTGAAGAGGCCGATGAGCCCATCCTACAGGAGAACCCTCAGCGATTCGTCCTGTTCCCCATCAAGTACCATGAGGTGAGTGACGCGTCTTGACGCGTAAAGTGATTTTTTCGACGCGACATACGCTAACCACTATACGCGTTGTACAGATTTGGCAGATGTACAAGAAGCATGAAGCATCCTTCTGGACTGCCGAAGAGATCGACCTGTCCAAGGACCTTCACGACTGGAACAACAAGCTCAATGACGACGAGAAGTTCTTCGTCTCTCACATCCTCGCTTTCTTTGCCGCGTCCGACGGTATCGTCAATGAGAACCTTGTCGAGCGATTCAGCGGTGAAGTCCAGATCCCCGAGGCACGATGCTTTTACGGCTTCCAGATCATGATGGAGAACATTCACTCCGAGACCTACTCCCTGCTCATCGACACCTACATCAAGGAGCCCGCCCAGAAGACCCATCTCTTCAACGCCATCGACACCATTCCCTGCATCCGCAAGAAGGCTGACTGGGCTCTTCACTGGATCTCCGACAAGAAGTCCACCTTCGCCCAGCGCCTAATTGCCTTCGCTGCCGTCGAGGGCATCTTCTTCAGCGGTGCCTTCGCGTCCATCTTCTGGCTCAAGAAGCGCGGTCTTATGCCCGGCCTGACCTTTTCCAACGAGCTCATTTCCCGCGACGAGGGTCTGCACACCGACTTCGCCTGCCTGCTGTTCACGCACCTGAAGAACCGCCCCGGCAAGGAGATCGTCGAGAAGATCATCACGGACGCCGTCGTCATCGAGAAGGAATTCCTGACTGAGGCTCTGCCCTGCGCGCTGCTCGGCATGAACTCGAACCTGATGAAGCAGTACATCGAGTTCGTCGCCGACCGCCTGCTGGTCGCCCTCGGCAATGACAAGGTGTACCGCTCCACCAACCCCTTCGACTTCATGGAGAACATCTCCCTCGGCGGCAAGACCAACTTCTTCGAGAAGCGCGTGGGCGACTACCAGAAGGCCGGCGTCATGGCCAGCACCAAGAAGAACGCCTCGAGTGACGACGTCACCACCCCCACCGAGGGCCAGGGCGAGAACGGTGGTGACTTCTCCTTCGATGATGACTTCTGAGCTACTCGCATCGTCGTTGTCGTCGCTGCCGCCTTTCTTCATGACCCTTCTTTGCCCTTTTGATACCCCCACCCTTTAGACTCGCCTTGTACCATACACACTGGCTTCCACATCCACCGCTCACGTATTCCCCGCACGCACGACACTACTAGAGCGTGTGGGGAACTAGATAATACTATAGATCCGGCGAGCAATTGCGGTGGTGCCTTTTTCATGTACGGGAATGAAGCTTTTTTCAGCTTTGATCTTCCCCAACCCTGTTTTGTTTTTCTGTTTTCATCTGTTTCTGCAGGATACGATCACACATGCTGATGGCGTTGGAGGCGTTGGAGCTGCATACTAGTCTCTTTGACATGATGGGGACTTTGCTCGTTTAGCAACAATTCCGGGATGGACGAGGAAAATGACTTGATGCAGGGTAAAAACCACACGGGAGGCTTAGTGAATAGGAACAGATATAATGCGAATGATCATGAAAACGTGTCGTCTTGAGATCTTTGGTGAACTTGATACTGTGTATGATTTAGTTGTCAATGCTCATAGTTGTCAGTGTCTAGGTAGTAGTGATATCATCCATCTTCAGTACCGTCAATGCAGTCGGTCTCCAGTCGACTTGATAACCTAGCAATGATCTTTCCAACGATGATGGCTTAAAATGCAATGTAGCAACCGCAATCTTGATTGAATACCACTTCCTCTTCCAACACACAACATAGCACACCTTCCATCTTCATCTCACATCTCCTCTATTTCCCCTCATTTCTTACCACGCTTCTTCTTCCCCTTCCCACCACCACCACCTCCTCCTCCTCCTCCTCCTTGCTGGTTTTGTCCCTGTCCCTGCCCCTGTCCTTGCGCCTGCGTCTTCCCACCAGTACCACCACTCGTCGCCCCTCCCTCCTCCTTCCCCACCGGTGCCTCCTCAGCCCCCGCATCAGCCATAACCTCATCCGCACCCTCCGACCTTGGCAGCGCGGCCATGCGTCCCCCCAGCGGCTTGCCCAAACTCAGGATCAGCCGCGACACCTCGGCGGCTTTGGTGGTGCGGTACTTGAGGCAGACGCCCGAGTAGGGGTCGTACGTCTTGAGGGTTAGGGAGCCGCGGGGGGTCTCGGAAGAGGCGGAGGTGGAGGTGGAGGTGGAGGTGGAAGTGGAAGTGGAAGGTTTTTGAGAGGGTCGCCGGGGTTTCGGTTTGCTGATGTGGTATTTGGTTGTTATGCGCGTCTGCGGAGATGGGAGAGGTTGGTTAGCGGCGATAGGAGAAGAGACTGGATGCTAGGCGTAACTATATCGCATAGTAGTACTGCAGCAGGAGGACACCTCTAGGAAACCATTGACATACGGTGCTTGGTCGTGCCTCGAGGAGTAGCGAGGACTGGTGGAGCCATTCCTGGCTGGTAGCGTAGTAAGGCATCGTGACTTAGTTTTGTTCCCCCTACTGGTGGAAATTCGTACTCGCACTGATTTCGAAGATATGGCGCCGTATTAATTCTCTGATGAGTGCGCGCGCAATTTGCGAACAGCGTGGCAGTAGATGGTGGTCTCGTGCCAATTCAAGAGTAGGTTGGACTTGGAGTGGATGGGATTTTGGCACTTTTCCTCTTTGCCCAATGACGAACGAAAGGTGCGCGTCAGCCGCAACGTGGGGTCTAGACAAGGATGGTATAGCTTATTGCAAGGATCGCGGGGTAGCTCAAGCCACATCTTGGAGCAAGCCCTGTCTGGCTTGGCTCTCGCTGTTACGTGCATATTCATTTTACTTTGACTTGCTGCATAAATGCATATATCTCGAGGTAATTCGCTACTAGAAGCTTCGTATCTTCGCGAAAAAGAGCAATAACCCAAATGCATCCCTTTAATTAGCAAAACGCCAACGATGTCCTTTTAGACGCCATACTATGCAAATAGGGGTATCTTCCTTGGCCAATCGCAACCTCTTTCCTCTCTTCCCCATCCCATTGCCAATTCGCTCCTTGCGACTAGTGCTTTCTCGTGTGCGTGGTACTAAAGCTCTAAGAGAGCTTGCAAGTATCACCAAAGGGCAGGCGTACTTCGAAATCAGAATCGGTGTCATCCTACGACGAATTCATATCCGGTAGCCAATATACCACATCCTTGTCGGCCGTCGCAATAAAGTTGAATCGAGGGTTGGCCGCAACCACCGCCGCCGGCCTCTCGTCTTCCATGACGTGAATAGGGTCCATAACCTTACCCGTCGTCTGGCCGAGAGTGTCCCATATCACGATGCCGTTCTTAGTACCACCGATGATGTAGCGGCCATCCGGCGTGAAGCAGCAGTCGCCGCTGCTCTCCAGGTTGGCGCCAGGAGGGCCACCGCCGTTCATCTCGTACTTCTCTCCGGGCGCTAGTCTTCGGCTGCCGCTCTCGGGCTTTCGCAGGTAAGCCTTCAGGCTGCCGGTGAACGAATCGAGTAGGAAATGGCCGGGGCCCTTGGTCGCTAGTAGAATAGAACGCCCATCGTTGGCAAACTCAAGCTTAGTCCAGCCCTGGTCAAGATTGTCGTTGGTAACGGGGGAACAACTATCTACGACGTCGAACTCTGAAATGGGAGCTTTGTCGAAGTTTCGGTGGTCGTAGAGGAGAATGCTGCCGCTAGTAGGTGATCCTACTGCGAATACCTGCCCGCTCGGGTCGAAAGCTGCTAGGTAGGGGGTGTTCAAATACAAAAGCCCAGTCTCGTTCTTCGTTCCGGCATTCCATAGTCGCAACGTGTTATCCTTGCTGCAAGAGATGAAGTCGTCGCTGCCAGGGTGCATCGCTAAGCAGGTTACGGCGTCCGTGTGGCCCTCGAAGTATCGGATAAATACATTGTCGTGGGTTGTCAGGTACCGAATCGCATCTATGATAGCTCGTATATTAGCTGCATTGCTCAATCGGCAGTGCGCTATGCTGCGACTCTATTGGTAATACGTACCATTTTGCTTGGTACTCGCGTAGACAATACTAGAGCTGTGATGGGTAAACTTGGCCAACTTAACGCCATACTTCTTGCTCATTAGCGATTTGTCGTGTCGCCCGTCGCGGACCTTGTAGATCTGGATAGTCTCGTCGCTCTCGGACGTCATCAGTAGCTCGCCGGGGTCATCGTAGTCGAGGCTAAGAATGAAGGGTTGCGGGCGACCATCCTTGATGTCGGTACGCCTGAATAGCTATAAATTGTGGAAGCGCATTAGCTACCGCTAGTGGTTTGAACTGGCTGCGAAAGAGAATCGGAAGAGTCAATTACCTTTGTAGGTTTGTAGTAGGCGACGACGTCTGTAACAGCCGAGGTGCTGGAGAAACCACCTCCAAGCGTACGCGTGATGTTCAATGAAGTGGACGGAGTGCCATTGGCAGGCGACGAGGAATCAGGTTGATCGAGATCCATCGGCGTCGACGCCATGGTGAGATGTTGGCAGAGAAGCTGCCGAAAGGAACTTGGAGGAATGGATTGCTCAGTGTGAAACAATTGAAAAGACTCGGTCAAATAATTCTATTGCTAAACAGCTGCACCAAAGCTCAAAATAGTAGCGTCGCGTTATGTGCATATAATGGGAAAGTTTGGAGATATGGTTTATGTGCATTGATAATTTCACCCACCGTAGCTCAGAGCCTATCGATAGAGTTCTCTTACAAAGCGTACTTCATACCTTGATGAATTATACCTTACCAGGTAGGTAGCTACCTAGGTATGTACCTACCTGTAATATATTCATACCTGGTAGTGGCACGCCAGAGTAAAACATTAGGTACCGAGCTAGCTGCCTTCAAGGGCTTCATACCTAGACGATGATTATCAAGTCCTTATCCAATACCAAGACGGGCAGAGAGCATCACCATGTTCCACCAACCAAGTCCAAAACTAAGCAATATGCATTAGATATCATTCCCAAGCTCGTCTCCTTCCCATCGCATGCAGGTACCCTAAATTGAAGTACGTATGCACTGCGGTATGTAGCCTACATGCGGGTGGATTTTCTCTCCCCCAATCCCATCCCATCCATCATATGTAGATCTACAAGCGCAAGGTAAAAAAAAAAAAAAAAAAAAAAAAAAAGTTGACTTGTAAGCGCGTCTGAAACTTTAAAAGGTAGTGCCATCGCAATATCCGCCCGTAGGAGGTACCTTGCAAATATCCGTGCTCCGTCTTGCCGTTGTATGATGCGTATACGTATTGTGAACGCCGGCCATATATGCTTTAGTTAGCACTTGTTTCGTTACGTATGTACAACCCCGATACAACTCTGCACAACCCGTACGCCCCGGCCAGGAAAAAAAATTGATAAACATGGCTTTCTAATGTGAACCTTCATATCCTCATGCACGTCCCAAATATGAATATCGACGTTCTCTTCTACCTTCATCCGGTGGGAACCTTGGCCTCGGTATCCGCCGGCGCGGGAGCGGCTGAGGCGCTACCTATGGCGAACCCGATGTTTGAGCGGTCGTCGTCGACTACTCGACCGTATCTAAATCTCGCAGTTAGCACTTGGATTTATCCCCCGTCCGTCAAAACCCCGAAATTCACATACTCTAGCAGCAGTCTAAAGAACCAAACCTCCATATCCTCATGCCTCAGCACCTTGTTCGCCCACTCGCGCTGCTGATTCGCTAGCCTCTTCGCCTCGTTCTTGCCTAGGGCGCCATCCCCGAAGAACCTCACGGCCTCGAGCCAGTCGTCGCCCTGCAGGCTCAGCGGTATATAGTGCGCCCACGGCTTCAGCCACTCGAGGTGCCACTCGCGAAAGATGGCCCACTTGTACACGAGACTCCGGCTCTTGAGGAAGGCGTAGAAGCGGCCGCTGAACGCGTTGCCATCGATATCCAAAAGATATTTATAGCGCCAGGCGTCCTGCTGCTCGGCGTGCCCTTTCACCGTGAAGAACTCCTTCTGCGCCGCGCAGTCGCCCGGGTCGCACTGGCCTACCCCGGAAAAGTACACGTCGATGAGGTCCTTGAAGTCGCCGCGCGGCACCACCTTGGTCTCCCACGTCGTGCCGTCGCCCTTGCTGTTCGTCAGGATCTTGGCGCTGTCGATGGCGTTGATCTTCTGCACGAACCGCTGCCGGTGCTGCCGCCGCCAGCCGCCGTTCCGACTAAACCCGCCCGTGGTCGACCCCCGCCAGTACAGCTTGTCTTCTTTCGTGGCCCACGGCATGTCCTTGGCCTCGTCGTAGCTGACCTTCTCGTACCAGTACCACGGCGACGGGTACAGGATATCGGAATACGATGAGATCTTTGACTGCGAGAAAATGGGAAACAGGTCGTGCACGATGTTGTATGCGTTCGGCCGATCAAAAAAGCCAAACGTCGAGCTCAGCGAGGGCGAGTAGCAGATGTCCGACATGGCCGTGATATTATATATGAACCCCAGCTCGCCCAGCCCGTACTTGGAGACGTCGTCCTTCTTCTCGTCCTCCTCCAGGCCCCGCGACGGGCTCTCGGGCGGGCACGACAGCCGCGAGTGCGTCCACGTCGGCTGGTGCGCAAACACGTTGAACCGCGTCAGCTTGCTCTCGTCGAACCTGGTCCCGTCGTTCAAGCCCTTCGGCTTCGACGTGAACTCGTTCCTCGGGTTCGCCTGCATGTTCGCCGCCGGCATGTTGATGTCCCTAGCCCTCTTGACCAGCCGCGACAGGTCGTCGTGCGGCACCACGACCCGCGACTCGTCGTGCAGGTTGAAACACAGGTCCATATCGGGCAGCCACTTGAGGAACTTGCCCATCATGCCCGCGGTCGCCTCGCGCTGCCACTCGCCGCCGCCCTGGATGTGCGTGATCCTGCCGCCGCGGACCTGGATTCCTAGTAACGCGTTGTCGAACCCCAGCGCCTCCTTAGCCCGCGCCCGGATCGTCGCCGGCTTCAGCCCCCAGAACGGCGTCAGCGACTCGTGGATCATGTCGAACTCGTCGACGAGCTGGACGTCTTTCGCTCTCGCGAACTCGAACCACTTGTCGAAGTTGGGCGGCGGCGGGATCCCGTACCGCCTGCGGTACTCGGCGACGGCGTCCCTCAAGGTCTTCGACTGCCTGCTCTTGGTCGCCTCATGCTCTTTCTCCGCCTCCGTGATCAAATACCACATGGGGTGCGAGCCGGCCGGCGCGGGCTTCGGCTTGGGATCGAACGGCTCCAGGGCGGCGGGCGGCGGTCGCGGCGGCGCGTTCGGGTCATCTTTGCTGCTGCCGGTGCCCTTCCCCTGCGATAGGGGAGAGCCCGGCTTGATGTCGGCGAGGTTGGTGCCCGACGGCGACAGCTTCAGCAGGCTGACGACGCATATGACGGAGAAGACGAGCCCGCCGGTCAGGAGCAGTTGGCGCGGCCGCATTGCTCTCTCTCCAAGGGCCCCCCCTTTATATTCCCGTCGTGTTTCGACGACGAAAGGGGTAAAGGTGGCGGCGTAGGGGGGTGAGCGTCGGTTGCAGACTCGTTGCCGGCAGGATGGTAGTAGTACTTTCTGATGATGTATGCGTAAAGAATGACATTGGTACCTTGATCGTACCGGATCGTGGGTCCAAGAATTGAACCGTGTAAGGTTAGAGAGTAGCAAGAAAAAAGAGGGCGATAGAAAAAATATGGCACCAAACATCTGCAACTTCGAAGAGGCACCTCCATTCCTGGTTTTTTTTAGACTGACTACTGCTGTACCTGGGCTGGACTGGCCTGCTGGGGTCGGAGGTTTGCCCCCGGCACTTTTTATCAAACTAGTCCAATTAAAAATCTCCATTTAATCTATCCTCTGGGTGGGAGGATGCACTGTGACGCGTTCTCTGTCAGATCCAGTGATTAGGTATACATGAATCATTTATTTTTTATTAGACGTTGGGACTTGCAGTATAAGTCAGGGGTAAATAAACATTCTTATGTAGCTAAGTCATCTGAACAATCCAAAATCTTACATGCATCAGGGGTCACCAAGGTAAATTCTGCGTGTGGTCCTCTTGAAGCGATGACGGAACCTTAAGTCAATTAGACTCGTCTTAGCGAGTCACCATTGTACAGAAGAATGCGACGAAGGACGAGACCTGAGTGCCTATTTGAGTCATGTGTAATAGCACTACGGCATCGGTGCAACGTCTCAGGATGCCTACATGCATACATGCACTTGGAATATTTGCATTTGGGACATAACGACAATTGATAGAAGTGAACTTCATGTAGCATTTCTTGGTATCGTGGTGTATTCGGCTGAAAGAAATATCAAGCACAAAGCTTGGCCATTGTCCATCCCTCCCCAACGCCGAAAATGCTCTCACGTCAGTCCATATTCCTTAAATCATTTTTGCTTTTCTTGT
Source organism: Hypoxylon sp. FL1150 (assembly GCA_022495205.1). Taxonomy (NCBI): domain Eukaryota; kingdom Fungi; phylum Ascomycota; class Sordariomycetes; order Xylariales; family Hypoxylaceae; genus Hypoxylon; species Hypoxylon sp. FL1150. The sequence goes on along the minus strand of MU376188.1, from coordinate 25,918 downwards.
TCCACCATCCACTCTAGTAGAAGAAACCGATGATCTTGCCAGCAACGTGCTTTCGTCGGGCCTCCTCGTGGTCCATGATACCGGCAGAGGTGGTGAGGATGATGTAACCGAATTGACGGGCAGGGAGCAGCTTGACAACCCACTTCTCGAGGTGGGCAAGGTGGACGTTGAATCGGGGAGAGATGCAACCGCACTTGTTGATGCGGCCGTTCAGCTGGACAACAATCTTGCCAGATCGGTGGTCATCGACCTCCTCGAACTCGCCGATGTAGCCTAAGAACCATTAGGTTAGCTGCATGTAGCGAATGACTAAACGTTAAGACCTCATTTCGGATAGGATCAGAGATACGTGTAAGACTCCTTCGCCAGATTAAATCGATATATCGGCAACTTAAAAGACGTCGGCCGTGGGGAGTTGTGAGACCGCTATCCAGTTATCATGCCGAAGGTAGGCCAGAAGAAACCAAACACAATATCCGAACCCAAGTAAAAACAAGACTGTACGTACCGTGCTTTTGCATGACAGTCAAGAACTTGACGATGACCTTGGAGCTGGGTCGGATCAGGACCTGGCGCTTTCCAGTCTTCTCGGCATTGTTGATCGCGTTAAGAGCGTCGTTAAGGACGGAAGTCTTGACCATTTTGGCGGTATTGCGAGATTCTCGGATCGTCCGTAAGGAAAGGATGTGAGGTATCTGGTAGTCGGAAAAGGTTAGCCTTCGAAAGCCATGAGCATGGAGAGTGCCCTCCCCCAATGTGCCATTTTGGGGAGGGTTCTGCCCGCTCAGTACTGGAGAGGAGAAGCGTATCAAGGACCTGACTCGGCCATCGCGGTAAGGAGGTTGGCGGCAAGGTCCTTGATTGCTCTCCTCCGGCTTCTTGAAGGGCGGCGCATTGGGGGTCAAGTCATCATGAATTCAACTGTACCTACCTCTGATGTTAAGGTCGTGAGCGGTTGAAGAAATTGGTGAGCGCTCGACTTTTTTCTTTGCGGTGCAGAAATTCGGAGTTGAGAGGAATAGGGAAAAGTTCTAAGCTTTACGAGTTTTTTCGCGCTGAATTTCCAAGGTTCTGGTGGGCGGCCCCACGTAAGGAGGTCCGCCCAATTGGATGAATTTCGGCGTACTAACCCTAAGCGATACACAGACTTTCCAATGCAAACAGGCTCGTGCCCGCGATACCAATTCCCCTTGGTGCATTTGGAACATTTCCAGATTTTCGCAAGCCTCAAAATCTCCCATCCCACCTACGACATTTCACCCTTCACATACACGACACAACAACTCTTCGAGGATCGCACCGGTATCTCACATAATTCAAGATGGTACGTTGGAATCGTCATTACGAGCATATCTGTTATGCCTCGGCGCCGGGACATTTGCATGCGACAGCCTCGCATCTTGTGCTTGTGCCCAGGCTACAATTGTGTGTGCGCACAGGCAATTCGAACAATAACTGACCGTTCACCCTGGAATATAGTCGGACGTAGAAGAGAACAACGCACCCGATGCCCCCGAGGAGGTTGAAGTTTCCGCCGATGCCTCCAAGGGCCAGATGTCCGTTCTGGACGCCCTCAAGGGTGTCTTGAAGCTCGCCCTCATGCACGACGGCCTTGCCCGTGGTCTCCGTGAAGCCTCCAAGGCCCTCGACAGACGCCAAGCCCACATGTGTGTCCTGAACGAGTCGTGCGAGGAGGAGGCCTACAAGAAGCTGGTCATCGCCCTCTGCTCCGAGCACAAGATTCCCCTGATCAAGGTTCCGGATGGCAAGCAACTGGGCGAATGGGCCGGTCTCTGTGAGTTGCATTGTATTCGTGGCGCAGTGATACGGGACTAACAGTATGTTTACCAGGCGTTCTCGACCGGGAAGGGAATGCGCGCAAGGTGGTCAACTGCTCTTGCGTCGTAGTTAAGGACTGGGGTGAGGAGTCGACCGAGCGATCCATCCTTCTCAACTACTTCCAGACCGAACAGTAAGGGATTTTCAAGGGGCGTTGCGGGTGGATAGACCATGGGACGGAATGGTTTTCAGACCGTCCTTGACGGACCCTTCAAATGTACTCTAGAGGCTGCTCCGTGTAGCATAGGTGCTGGAAAATAAGGGACAGTCATACTGCATCGGAATCAAGGAAAAACTTTGCATCACAACCTCTCCCGGACATTTTCACGTGCTTCAGGCTTTCCCTCTGGTATATTGACTGCAGATTAGGTGCTACGGATATGTACCCTGAAGACTTCACTTTCGGCCTTCGACCACGATAATGTGGTACCCGAATGCTGTCTTGGCCTCGCCAATGTTCAGATTGCTGCCTTTGCTGTCCGGCAGAGAGAAGGCGACCTGTTCAAATTCAGGTTGCAGCGCTCCTTTCCGTTGTAGACCAAGGAGACCACCTACAATCCCCATGTTAGCTGCTTTATGTGAGAGATGTGAGTTCAATAGGCATGCTGTACCTTGCTTTGCCTTGTCCTCGCTGTAAATCTTGGCCACGGCAATGAAATTGTCCAAGGTAGGATTATTTCTGATCTCGGCCAGCGCTTCTTCCTTTTTCCCATGCTTTTCGCACTTTGAGGTGCATATTAGCTTATGTGGGCGAGCCGAAATCAGAATCCCAACCCACCAGGATATGCCTGACGATGACAGCTTGTGCGCCCTTCACCTTGGTATCTTTCGCATCCTCCTTCTTGTCAATTTTTCCCTTGGCGCCTTTTGCCCCAGAGTCTTTCTTGTCGTTCGACTTAGTTTCGGCTTTCTTCTTCGCACCCATCGTGGATCGTGTTTGATGCGCCGTTGAAGAGTAGGAAGGTGTGATGTGGGAAATATGTAGGTACCTAGGTATTCATGAGAGCTTTGCCCCACGTTGACGATAAGATGGAGGATAAGAGAGCTACTGCTATTGACAGCTGACCGGCAGCTATTTTTCAGCTGCCATCATAAATAACCAAGTCCCCCTATTCCCAAGCGTTCACGCCATTAGGTCCCCTGAGGTAATAATCATTTTCTTCTTATTCTTCTAGTTCTTCTTATTCTTCCAGTTTTTCTATATCTTCCAGTTCTTCTATATCTTCCAGTTCTTGTAGTGGACCCACATTATCCTTCTCCTTCTTCCTTTGTGATTATCGGGGCCGAAGTCTCGGTATGATCTGACATCTCCTCGAGTAAAGCATGTAAGGAGTCGAAGTCGGGTATCATTTGCCTTGCCATATCCTGGAGCCAACGCAGCTTGTCAAACCCCTCCGTCACTTCCGATTGAGTGGCTCTTCATTATCCGCATCTTCCATCGTGATAAATTACAACGGTCTTCCAACTATTCCTCTCTTCTTTTTATTTCTGGCAAAATGCTGAACAAGTCCGACTCGGATTTTACCTAATATAAAAGGTCGCTTAGCGCCGCTGACGTGCTCGCTAGGTAGGTACCCAGAACTCGAAGACCGGCAACTCGGGTCCAGAAGTCCAACGGACCCCCTATTGTGTTTGTCCCTGTTATCTGGAATATTAAGAGTCGGCGACAACTGATCATCCGTGGGGTTCTCAAGCCTAAATTTGGCGTTTTGCAACCGGAGCAAGACCCCTCAGGCCGAAAGGTTCCTCCGAAGGTGTTGACGTAGAAGGACAAGTTCCAAGGTTTGGGGACTAGGAGTCGAGTGAAAGTAGACTGTGCCTCGCCACTGCCACAAATGGCTTTTTTCGGTGAGTTGTCTGAGGTCAATAATGGGCCTCCATCTCTTCCACAATCGAGTTCCGATGTATGTTCGGGTCTTGGTCTATTGGTCGAGCACCATCAGTCTTGGGTTGCTTTTGACACCTTCGTCGGCGCATCCGCTGCCGTCAGTTTCGGGAACGAACTGAGGTGCTTTGCTACCGTGGACCTTGTCAAGGGTGTTCGTGATCTGCTTTGCGTTCCTGCCGTGGAGGTTCCCGTATTCGCCAACGTCACCGGACAAGGGTTGCATATGTCCCTGGGATCAGATGCCAGCGGTCTTGATATGACATCCGGTACGACATGCAATCTGCATAGTCTGTGTGAATGGTGAACTGAAGCTTGCCGATGTACTCCATTGCCCGGATGGGAAGTCTGTTGCTATCGAGGGCCGTGGGGGCCACTGTGTAGGGATGTTTTGTCATGCTTGGGATTGAGCAGCGGTAGCCGTATGAAAGCGTAGAAGTGTACTCATATCTAGGCTGATTTTAACGTTTGGGGGGTGATCCCGTCGTTGGATAAGGTAGGATTTTGTCCAAAACATGGGGCTGTCTAGATGAAGTTGTGCTGAAGCTGGTGGTTTGTTTACGGGGGAAAGAGGAAGAGGGGACAAATGTAATGGAACTGTGACTTACCTGCTTGAGATTGTTTCCTGGCAGGCGCTCGGATTGGACCCCCTGTGTCAACTCAGGGGTTCCTACCGCATCACGATATCTAAGATCTAGCAGAATCAGGTTCCAGCTGTGATAAGCTAATGACTTGGCTACATGTACCTATGTAGGTAGGTGCATAGTTAGAATTGAAGGAGTAACTGCAAATCAAATAGAAACGTTTGAATGCCCCTTGACAGCGGAAAGAAGTGATATTTCAGGTTATAGTTCCTTTAATCTACATTGTTTGCCAGTCTGCCAGTCTAAAGTCCACACCCAATCCCTTTTCAATCTACTGCGAATAACTAGCCTTGAACCGCTGCGTCCTCTTCCACTCCTCCCTGTCGGCCTTCTCCTCGTGCAGCTTGATGACCCACCAGAGGTACGTGGCCTCGCCGTGCAGCACCTTGATCCTGTCGCCCTCGAGCTTGGTGAAAGAGTGCCAGTCGTCAAGCTGCGACGGCCGCGGCACCTTTCTTACCGAATCTAGTGACTTTTTCTGGCCCACTACGCGTTCAAGTAGTAGCTCTAGTCTATGCACCCCCGTCTTCTCGTTTAGCTTGCTGCCGTATTGCTTAATCGTGAAGCTGCCATATAGGGGTTTGTCAGTCAGTAGGTAGGTAGGCGGCATGTAGAGAATCGCTTAGTAGTGGTAGGGGCCAGTGGTATACTTACAGCCCATCATATCGAACACCAGCTTCCGGCGCCAGGAGGCTCTTCAACTGGTAGCCCCTGAGAACCCGGATCTGCCGGCCGACCTGCGAAATCAGGGGGATATGCATATCCGTAGCCTTCCCCTCGCGACTGTATTTATACATATTTGCACCTACGATATCCTCCTGTCCGGTCAGGAGAGGCAGCGCCGTGGTCCCGTACCGCCCCTTCGTGGGTATCTCGAGCGAGCTGTCTACTATGCCGTCGTGCCACGCGCAGGCTATGTTTAACCACCAACTAAAACGCCACGCATAGGTGTCAAACACACAGTTTTCAGGGTGGTAGTAAGTAAAGAAGGGTGTAACAATGAACTCACTCTCCCGCCTCAAATTGCAAATTCCCTTCCAGCTCAGAGATCGGGTCGTCCGTTTTCGTGCTCCGGTTATAGGCCAGCGGGTCGTTGAACGAAGCCTCCGTCAGCCGCCCGCCCGTAACCAGGGCTTCGCGCCGATGCTGATCGATCATGAAATACTGGTCCCGGAAGCGCTTCCGCCAGATGCGAGACAAGCTCTCGGCATTTATGACGTCGATACGGAACCGCGAGGGCAGGGCGTCTTCTACCGTGGTAATAGTGGCGGTCGTCGTGGCTTGGCCGGGGCCGGCCTTCAGCGTCTCGGCGAACTCCAACAGCTCCGCCAGCAGCTTGTCGAGGTGCGCGTATTCGATGGTCTTGAAGTCCAGCACCGGATACCGCCGCTGCTCCTCGTACCTCCACGCCGCGTCCAGGAAGACGCTCAGCTCGTCGGCGTCGGGACCTGGTATCTTGTCGCGGCGCAGGCTCGCGCGGACTGAGTCCGACAGCTTGAGAAGGACATCGCGGTCCCAGTTCAGCTTGTCGGGCTTGGTTGGGGTTAGGGTCTCGGTCGAAGCCCGGACTGTGTGGTAATCAGTCTCATGTTGCCTTCGTAAACCAGTGATACGACCCGGAAACATTTACATTTTGAAGGTGATCTGCTAGATCTAGATGACAAGCTGCTCGCCCCATCGTAACCAAAGTGCCCGACCATTGGACTTAGTATCTATTTGCATTAGAATGAATGAATACCGAAGAAAGATGTCATGTATTCTACCAGGTTCATGAACTCCCTCTGCCGACTGAAGAGCGAATGGTCTCCGCCGCCATCGCTGATACGCTTCGACTTGATATGCAGCTGCGGTACGTCCAGCCGAGACCGAGCACTCCAGTCATGCCTCGTGAAGCGCTCAAACATACTCATTCTGGAACTGGACTCCATATTTGAGTCTGATCGATCTTTGTGCGATCTGAGTCACTGTATGTAGGTAGTCGTGTCGCCGTTTCATAGAAACTTGCCGCCGGCAAGGGTCCTCCCAATACCGGTTCTGAGAGGTCATATGTAAGGGAGATGAGGAAATGTCATAAATGTAGGTAAGCTTAAGGTAAGAGATGCGTATCATAGGACTATTGGGAGCCATGGCTGTAGAGTCGAGAATTCTTGAATGGTGCTGTAGATAAAGCCAAGCCATGGGTCATCCGTATTTCGACAAAGGGAAGTTGCAATTCAAGAACTTAGAAGGTAGCAATACTGACAAAGAAGCTAGAAGTCATTAGCAGAAGTAAGCGCATATGGTATCGAAATCTTTTAATCAACTCCGGAGGTTATTTGTAGTGGCACGATGCCGATCGAAGCTTCAATACTCTACTCGCTCCTTAATTATTAAGAGGGATATGGGATCAGGTCATGAACAGGGACATGTCTCTGCTTGCATGCGTATTGGCTCGGTAGTAAGTGGGTATCTTATCTTAATCTGCTTAGCCTACCTAGGTAGGTAGGTACAAAGCCGCCTCGGCTTGCATTCTGCTTACAGTCTGCTCCCTGAACCGCACTCCTTCGATAGACCAGTCTGTTCTCAACCTACCAGCAGAGGCGATAACAACATCGCAGAACTAGCATTCGTCTTATGTCGGAAAACAGACCCCGTAAAAATCAGCAATCGGTATCGAAACTGCGTTAGTGCGTACCCGTGAAATTTGGGACCTTAGTGGTGAAGGATTCTGTCACCTTGACAGGATGGCAATCTCTGCCAAAAGTCTTGATAGTCGATTAAGGTGTCTCGTCGCTCACTTCAGTCGTACTTGCTGCTGGGACCGTCCCTTGAAGCTCCCGGAGAACAATAGTCGCATACTGGCTAGTGTTTAGCGCGAATCGAAGAATCACTGCAATCTTCTTCTCATTAGAATCAGTAGAGGGCGTGGGTTGCTCCGGCTTATCCACTGCGCCTCTGACTCCGCCAGTAGTATCCTGGGATTTATCATCAGATGATTGTTTCCTTTCGCTTTGGGAATTGCTGTTGCTAGTGTCTTTTGTCGTGGCAGTCGACGTCTGTTCCCCAAGCTGAGATTCGGGCATGTCAGAATCCTTGGCTCTCTTGAATGTGATAGTGTTAGTAATTACTCTCATCGCTTTCATAAGTAGCTGAATCGCGTTCACTGCAACATCTCGCACCTGTGTTATAATGTTGGAAACCAGGGAGCTGGAATCTCTGCTATCCTGATTTGCCGACTCTGCTTCGCTCGTCTGACTCGCCACGTTCTCCTTGGCGCCACCTTGTTTATCCTCGATGTCGACAATTGTCTCGTCTCCTCGTGGTTGAGAAGTACCACTCTCGCCCCCCATTTGGACCTCGTCGGTATGTGTGGAAATCTTGACCCTCTTATTACTTCCGTCAAGCGAAGTCTGCACCCAGGTGTCTTTTGCTCGAATCTCAGGGGTCTCAGAAGACTCTTCGGCCTTCCGTCGTTCAGCTCTCTCTTGGTCTATCTGCCGGTCAATCTCCCGTGCATTGTTGGCAAACGCCTGCCAGGCCGATATCTGCGGAGTGCTTATTTCGCGCTGAGCGGATGCGCGTTCGGCCGTCTCTTTAGCTTTACGAGATCGGATTAGATCAAGATCTGTTGGCACTAGTTGATCGGTATCGTTCAAGTAGGCTTGAACAGACGCACTCGGGGTACTGATGAACTTGCCCATCAGCTTGCGGTAAGATCCAGGCAGACTAAAATCTCTCTGTCGACGGAGCATATCTTGAGGATCTAGTCCGCCATTCTCCTCCTTAGCCATGAAATCCTTATAGAATCTGCCAATCTCGTTATCTGGGTATACAACATCCCAGCCAGGAGACGGTAAGACAACGTCAAATATGGTATATTTACCGCTAGTGGCTTCCTCTTCCGTCAGTACGTGGGCCACAAGTCCAGATGTATCCTCGACGGCTGGTCCCTCATCCATAAGATGAATCATCTCCTCATCGTCATCCTTGTTCTGGCGGTCTCCTTGTAATGCAGAAGTTTCGGATTCAACCAGAACTAGGTCGCCCATGACAACTCGAGTACCAAAGAGCTCCCAGCGCTTACTTGCAGCAAAATTCCACACCAGAGACTGATACGCATGCACGTACATAGTACGCATCCCTCGGCTGATCGAAAGCAGAGCCCCAACGAAATCTTTGGGCTGTCTGCTAAGATGGCGTATCAATGTAGACTCCACATGGCATCTTCTGGGGAAATGACTGAGCGCATCCTGAGCGTTGCCCGTATCTGTGAATATCGAGCAAGCTCGTGCGCGCGAAGCATCCTCACGGCGCATTGCTGGAAGAGAGCTTGTGTCGGGCGTGTCCAATAAGCTAGGATCGAAGGACAACAAAGCTTGCACAGCGCCTTCAAAATCCTGCTTGAGAATCTTCATGCCAATCTCCTGAGTCCCAATCTGATGCGTACCAAACCGCTGGGTACCGTAATAGTTGATAAAACCATTATGGTTGACCTGATCCAGGGCCGATTCTATAGTAGCCTTCGCGATGTCGAGTTTCTGCTCAAAAGCCAGATCCTCCGTGCCACTGAACTGACAATTCTTAGCGACGATCACAAACTCGTTTCCACTATGGTGTCCTAGGTGAATTGAGAAGTTCTCGAACTTGAAATCACCAATCTTGACACCATAGATTCGGTCGTTGTTAAGCGAAACCAGTGTTTGAGGATTTCGTCTTCGCATGCTAACTCGCTGGGTAGTCACGGCACGGCGGTCCTTGGTGCCAGCTGTGCCGAAGAATGAAGGCTTGAGGTTCAGAAGACGTGCTATTTGGCCAATCGCATCCATCGTGTCTCGGTTCTCCTTGTAGAGCGTGAAATGCAGGAATTTGCCGTCATTGCCTTGACCAAAGCTTGGCCCGTTGTTTCTGGGTCTCTCATTTCGCGAACGATTGCCTCGCTGTTGTCTACCTTTACTAACAACTGTGGCTCTGATAGATCCATTCTCACCTGTGGCAGTATCGAGTCTACCACCGAAGATACGACGGACCTCCTAGGCATTGTTAATCTCATCCGTCACTGGATGCTTGCGAGACTTACCGAATGGACTTGGGATCTCTTGCTCTTGTCGGATATCGCAGCAATGTCAACGGTACCAAGGTCCTTGAGTCGCAGTTTCTTGTCCTCACCTGCTCGATTATGCAATTCAATTAGCTTCTCTGCTGTATCTTGACCGAGAAGATCCGCTAGAGTGGCGCGATCGGAAGGAGATATGGCAAAAGAATTATCTTCGTCCTCAGCCTGCTTAGAACTCGTCGTCTGTTGAGGGTCCTGGGTCTTCGGAGCAGTTGCAACAGCATCGACACCGGACAACTGATTAGCCTGGGGGGTTGCTATAGACTGATTGGAGGTCTCCTAAAATTGAAACTGGTTATTCGCCAATTCGAACAAGCTGATGCATTGATAGACTCACGGCTCTTGATAGTTCTCGTGCATTTCGTGGAAAATCATGTAGATGAACCACCTCACCAGCTTTACTGATCTCATGAACTTGAAAATCAGTAAATCTACAGAGGGAAAACAATATTAGTAAGAAATTTCACAAGCGTACATGTATCCGAACAGTCTCATGTTTTACCTGGTACGAATATGGCCATGCCAGCCGTGCTCCTTCTGAGACACGTAGTGAAGGATACCGATGCGCTGCTCGAAAGAGCTTCGCACAGAGGCATCGCTGCCCTGAGCCATGGCAGTATGAGTCGCCATCTTTTCAGGTTCGATAATTGTATCGAAGTGAAACCAACTGGATTCTGAGGTTGAGGTGACCAACCGAGAGCATATCCCGGTTAAATCAATATTCACAGATTAGCAGAGATCGGAAGATGAACTTTGGAGGGGCTCTGGGGAATTGAGTTGAAAATGTGATAGGTGAACTTTCACCTGTAACATTCGGACTCCAGTAACAGTCGAAATATCTTGAATTGGATGTCAACTTTTAGCTAGGTACTCTAGGAGGTACATAGGTAGATAGGTCGATGGCATTGCCTTGTATAAAATTTGGTGGGGCTGTAAAGTTTCTACTGGCAGAAAAGTTGAAAAACGAGGGCGATGTACGATGTACCACTCAGCGCGCATGCCGAATAGGAAGGCGGTGGAGACATAAGCGCACCCACTGGTTTGTCAATCCTTATTGCAGATACGGCATATGGGTGAAACGCAAGTACCACATCACACGATTCTTTGCAGAGGAAACTTGCTGATACCCCACTATATGTACCAAAAAGCACCAATGCTTGGAAAATCGCCGATTGGCCGATGATTGCCAAGAGGGCTCAGCGGGATACATGCATTTTACCAAGCAACTTAGGCTTACTTTAGCACAATGACATACCTTTAATAATCTTGCCTCTTTCCACTGCTGCCTCACATTCTTTTCCCTTCTTGACGACAATCTCATATTCCAAAGGTCTAGCGTTGTCGCGAACATGCCAGCAAAGCGAAAGGCTTCGGCCAGTATGTTTAATTTATTTGATAGAAGTAATGCATGACGGAATGAATGATACTGACTCGTAGTAGATGTTACAGGTCCTGCTAAGTCAGGAAGGACCTCTACAGGCTCGACACCAGGACCCTCGACACCTAGATCCATCGCTAGTGACGACGATTTAGAATCGATAGACGAACCCGTCGAGAACGAGCAGCAGCTACAGAAGGCCGTCGACCGTTTTTCGCTTGCCACGTATCAGAAAACCCGAACCCACGACGAAGACTGGACTTCTAGGAGATTCTTTAAAGATGGCAGACGAGACTTCTCATACCTACCTTTGAAACCAGACTCAAAGAGCCGGCCCATCTTCATAGATCCTTCAAGAGGACGTATCATTCTCGAGAACTTTAGTCCCTTAGCCGAACAAGCGAAAGACTTCTTGATCACTATCGCCGAGCCTGTATCGCGACCCACCTTCGTTCACGAATATGCCCTTACGAACCATAGTTTGTATGCTGCTGTTTCAGTTGGTCTACAGCCACGAGATATCATCAATACTTTGGAACGATTTTCTAAAACTCCCATTCCTCAGTCCATCTTGGACTTCATCCTCAACTGCGCATCCAGTTATGGCAAGGTGAAGCTTGTTATCAAAGACACGAAATACTTCGTCGAAAGTACCGATCCCGAAGTTCTGCAGAAGCTATTGAAGGATGAAGTCATTGGGCCGTGTCGAGTTCAGGGAACCGAAACGGTTACCAGCGCTCCTTCCATAGGAAATCTCGTCATTCCTGGAACCTCTAATGCTGCGGGAGTAAAGCAGGCCGAGATCAAACAAGGAGAAAAAGCACAAGCAGAGAACGCCGAGGGCAACCAAGCGAAGAACCCCTTTGATGCGCTGAGAGAAGATGACGACGACGACAACCAAGAAGCCGTACACGCTTTCGAAATTCGCGACTCAACTATCGAAGTGGTACAGAAGCGTGCCTTGGACATCAATTATCCCATGCTTGAGGAGTACGACTTCCGAAACGATGATCGCAATGCTAATCTCCTTATTGATCTACGGCCAGCCACATCAATTCGAAGTTACCAGGAGAAGAGTCTGAGCAAAATGTTCGGTAATGGACGAGCGAAGAGCGGCATTATTGTGCTGCCCTGTGGTGCAGGAAAGACTCTGGTTGGCATTACTGCCGCATGCACCATCAAGAAGGGCACCATCGTCCTCTGCACCAGCACCATGTCGGCCAACCAATGGCGTAACGAATTCCTCAAATGGTCCAACATCAATCCCGAAGATATTGCCTTGTTTACGTCGGAAAACAAGCATAAATTCCCTGGCAATACTGGAATCATTGTCACCACATACCCTATGGTGACAAACTCCGGTAAAAAGCGAGCACATGATTCGCAAAAGATGATGGATTTCCTAACAAGCCGAGAATGGGGTTTGATGTTGCTGGACGAAGTTCACGTCGTGCCGGCTAACATCTTCCGCAAGGTTTCGCACTCGATCAAGAGTCACTCTAAATTGGGGCTGACCGCGACACTGCTGCGAGAGGATGACAAGATTTCGGACTTGAACTTCCTCATCGGACCGAAGCTTTACGAGGCCAACTGGATGGAGTTGTCAGAGCAAGGTCACATTGCCAAAGTGCAGTGTGCCGAGGTCTGGTGTCCGATGACGGCGGAATTCTTTGACGAATTCAATAGGCAAAAGAAGAACAGAACTCTTCAGCAGAATCTATATGTCATGAACCCGCGCAAGGTTCAAGCATGCCAATTTCTCATTGACTACCATGAGAAACGAGGCGATAAGATTATTGTCTTTTCGGACAATGTCTACGCCCTCAAGGCTATCGCTAAGCATCTGTCTAAATTCTTCATCTGCGGATCTACGCCAGAAAAAGAGCGAGCTGATGTCTTGTACCAGTTCGTTCATAACCCCTTGGTCAGAACCATCTTCCTATCAAAGATTGGCGACACCTCTCTTGATCTCCCGGAAGCTACATGCCTAATCCAGATATCGTCACACTACGGATCGCGTCGTCAAGAAGCACAGCGATTGGGCCGCATCCTTAGAGCGAAGCGGAGGTCGGATGAGGGGTTTAATGCTTTTTTCTACTCTCTAGTATCAAGGGACACGCCTGAGATGTACTACTCGACTAAGCGACAAGCTTTCCTGGTGGATCAGGGATATTCCTTCAAGGTCATCACCCAACTGACCGGGATGGAACAGATGGAAGGGCTTTCTTTCAGCACACCGCAGGAGCGCCGCGAGCTTCTTCAGAAGATTATAATCGATACAGAGGCAAACAGGAAGCAGGAAGATTACGATATTCCAACTGATGATCTATTCAACGTGGGGGGGAGGAAGAAGATTCGCTACAAGCGTACGGCTGGTGAGCTCCAGGATCTTGCTGGCGGAAGAGATATGGCGTACATTGAACAGAACAAGAGCGCAAACAAGTCGCTCAAGAAGAAGCCGCAGACCAACGCGTTCTTTAAGAAGATGACCAGGGAAAAGGAAAGACTCAAAGCCAACCGTTAACGTTTCGTAATCTGTATTATACCGGCACTTGAAATGACCGCGATGTAGCAGTGTGATGAAGGCGTTTATGGTAGTTTATAGGCCGTGTCGCACGTGAATATACCCTCGAAGATTGATGAGATTTCACCGCTACTTGCAAGGTCGCAAGGTAGCAAGCCGAGGACCTCAGTATCTAATTTTCCCCCATGCTGTGTGATACGAGTTGATAGTACCTAAGATACACAGGTACCTTCCGTAAGTGATCTTTCGGCTTAGCTGATACCAGCACAATGGGCAGATGCATCCATCCCACGGATCTCACTGCAGTGCTACGTATCGAATGCGACCTACCCTGCCGCTTGCGTGGCTACGGGATTAAATGAAATTTGCTCAAATCTCTGCACGACATGGGCTGACATTGGAGGATCCGATTGGAGTCGTTTGTGGTGTAGAGAGAGGAGTACTAGGGTTAAGAGGCTTATCTCGAGTTACACCTCTTGGTTGATGGCATTGTAGCAAAGCGTAGTCGGCGTGTGCAAGTTGAAAGCAAAATTCAACCTCATCCTTCTGCTGTGGAGGCTTACACGGTCGCGCCGTCTGATTGTTCGCTTTCTCAATCCGAATTGGGATTAAAATTCTCCCTTGCTTTTAACCTAGTTCCATATAAACCCGAGCATTCGGGCAGCAGCTATGGCTGTACATAGTATTGGTTATCTCCCAAAACAAATAAATACTGAGGTACACCCAGGTCCGTTATTAAATGCCTCCCCCCGGAAGCTCACACCACGATTAGCAAAATAGATATACATAAGGTTAGGTACCTATCATTGATCAAAATACCTATCATTGAGCGTTGACATCATCACCGTGTAATGTACTCTTCTAAGTACCAATCATCACATGTTGAGGTGTGTAAGCAGGCTGGTATATCCCCCCCTGTCCTATATTAGCTAAGCGGCACGCGAATATCTGTGATGAAGCTTCCGGAATTTAATCGACGTCTCCAAATTCCGCAGTTGGAGGCGAGGAAACCATGGCCGGTCTGCAGCAAGAAGTTCTACACGGAACAGGAGAACGGAGAGTCTAGACCCTTCCGGACATGGTCCGCAAACATCCAGCAGCTACCAGAACATAGCCAGAGTAGTGCTTCGAGTTGCCGGGTGCTTACAGAGTCGTACCACAGTCTACCGAGCCTGCGCGCCTGCCCAGCTGGACAACACGGTTGAGAAAGCTACTCTATATATATATATATATATATTTTTCTTTCGTAGCAAGCCACTTGCCGGCGGGTCCTACAGTCTCTTTACTGCTACCCCGGGCTGTCTTCCCTCTCTTGCATGCGGATGACGGGCTTAGACAAGTTGCGTTAGTTAGTTCCGTCAAACATGGCCTTCTAATCCATGCTAACCTGAGAGGAATGGCTTGCGTGCTCCATTCGCAATACGCCAGTTGGACCGGCTATCTGTGGTTCCACCCCCATGTCCAAGTGCATCATCAATCTCAATCTCGGACAATCGAAAAGACTGGGGTCGTCCCTCAAGAAGTAAAAAAAAAAGACAAGCAAAAAAAAAGGAAAGGTTATTTCTTCCCTTGGGCCCCGGCGTCAGAAATTTAAAGGGTTCTTATTCTGCGGTCAGCCTTGGCACTTTGTTTTTTTCTTGCAACTTTTTCTGGCCAATGTCAGTCTCTTTCATTGTTATCATTGTTGCCGCTACCCTATAATATAGAATATTGGTTAGTGACTGACGAGGCCGAGACCAATCAAGCGGCCAAGTAAGACCCGGAACGACAAGAGTCAGGGCTGAAAGATTCGTATCAATTATCAAAAAAAGACATTGACAATTTCAAAGATCCACTTAAATACGATTCGTAAGTCGTGAGTCGTGTTTCGACTAGGAAGACTAGGAAGACTAGGAAGACTAGGAAGACTAGGAAGGGCTGGCTGGGCGTCTACCCAAGGTACTAAGGTTTGTTTCCCGCTGCTGCATGGGACAACATGATTCCCGTTTCTCATGAGGTGCCGCTAGACGCTAAACTCTTTCAACGTGGATAGGATTGATCCCATCCATTCCATTCTCCGCCAGCACCAACTTCGCCCGCTCATCAAACCACCTCGATCACTTCGCGCCGTCACCGTAGTCATACCATACCATGAACTTGCTTTCCCTCTGGTAAGTCATCAAATTTCATCTTCGGATATCTTGGGTGTACATGTCGTCAACTTCCGTCCTACCCGCTACCCTGTAACACCAATAACACAATAGCTCTCATAAATCAATTGCAGTGACATTTGTCTCATTGGACTCCCTTTGTCTTGTCTCGGCCTTCTTTGTCTCTCACATATACACCTTACCTTCCAATCATACCTTCTAGGTATATTGTTTGACGTTACCTACCTCACATAACCACGTATGACCCGAGCCTGCTTAAGCTTAGATCCCGTATACCCGTCGACCCTGGATGTCCTGTTTTGCTCTCCGAGAGGCTTCATATCCTCAGTTGATGTTACCTCACACTGCACTATGTTCATTCTACAGAATCCACCAATTCTTTCCATGCACCAAGTTAGCTGACCTTGCACAGTTTTGGAACGAGCGACTACCATCATGTTTAGATCTCTTGCTCTCATCCACGACCTTGCAAGCCAGGTTACCAATCCGGTAGCTCTCTAACATTGGCTTCTCCCGTCGATTCTGACTTACGACGATCCAATTTTGCCAAACATATAGCAGCACTTCACTCGTCATGGCTAGTGTCCGTGAGTATCTTCTCGACGCTGTCCAAGCTCTCCGTCCATCTTTTCTCTCTCGACACCCTCACTTCAACTTCATCACCGCCCATTGTAAGTCATGTCCAGATAATGTTATGGCTTCCATGCCAGCTAATCTGTTCTAGATTTTTGGATTATCGGATGGACCATTTTGGGATCTATCCTCCTCTACGCCAGCGATAACCGCGAATTGGCCTATATTGATGCCCTTTTCTTCGCTGGCGGTGCCAACACCCAGGCGGGACTAAATACGGTCGACGTCAACCTGCTTAATACCTTCCAGCAGGTGGTGATCTACATCCTTAGTATGCTCTCCAACCCCATAACCATTAATTCGTCTGTGGTCTTTCTGCGCCTCTACTGGTTCGAGAAACGGTTCCAGCATATTGTGAAGGAAGCTAGAACTAGACGGGTCTCGATTGCTAAGTCACGATCCAAGTCAAAGGCAACCTCTGCAGATGTGGAGCGGGGTGTCAATGGCCGAAACATCACCGTAATGCACGACACTGCCAAGCAGTCTCGAATGAACAACGATGGCACCGTGTTGGATAACTACAATCTTAGCGAAGCCACGAAGCACCACGGGTCTCCCACGAATAACTCCCAGGATGCATTGGACCCCAAGGCCGAAGAGCCCCTGCAGCAACTTCCCACGCCGCAGATTAAATTTGCGGACGAGGTTACGAGAAGCGACGTAATTGAATCGGAAGATGACGAGCCCCGGCTCCCCCAAAAGCGGACTGACGCCGAACATATCGCCATTCTTGAAAGGCAGCGCAAGGCGGACAAGAGTGTGCTCAGGATTCCCGGGCCACGAGATGCCGATAGGGGTGCGCTGCCCGAGGAATTGGACGATGACGGTCCCGAGAACACCGGATTCTTAGGTCACAGGCGACGGGAGTCGAGCGTCGAAAGACCTAATCGGCCGTTTTCTCCACACAGGCTCGAAAATCATCCCGAGCGGCAACCCACTATAACAATCGAGGAGCCGGTGCATCCGCGCCTGAGAGAGCAGCATGACTGGCCCGAAGAGATTGCTGAGGATGTCGAGGCGGGCGTCCACACCATTGGTGCATTGAAGCCCCGACTCCCCAGGAAGGAAGGAGAGAAGCTTCATCATACCGATACCGCAGATATAGGAACACATAATAAGATTAACCCCCTACGCCGACTGAAATCTGTGCTGACTCAGGACAAAAATAAAAACGAAGATCCTATGCCCTACCTAAGCTGGGAGCCCACCATAGGTCGAAACTCGGCATTCATAGGACTCTCGGAAGAGCAGAGAGAGGAACTTGGTGGCATCGAATACCGGTCGCTGAAAACGCTTGCTCTGGTCATTACCATATACTTCTTTGGATATACCTTCTTTGGCATCATCACGTTGGTACCGTGGATTCTTAACAACAACGAATATTATGGCTCGATCGTCGATGCTGCCGGGCAGAGCAGGGTGTGGTGGGGTTTCTTTACAGCCAATTCCGCGTTTATGGATCTCGGCCTTACCCTCACGCCCGATAGCATGAATTCTTTTAACACGGCTATCTTTCCGCTGCTTGTTATGTCGTTCCTCATTATCCTCGGGAATACCGGGTTCCCCATCATGCTCCGCTTTATGATCTGGCTGTTCTCTCTTATAGTACCTCGAGGTTCTGGTCTCTGGGAGGAGTTGAAGTTCCTTCTGGACCATCCACGCCGATGTTTTACACTTTTGTTCCCAGCTAATGCTACGTGGTGGCTGTTCTTTATCCTGGTCGTTCTTAACGGGGTGGACTTGATACTGTTCCTCATCCTTGACGTGAGTCATCAATCAGCATGGTTCGAATGACATTCACAGCTAACATTCAACTAGATCCATGATTCCGTGGTTTCTGCGCTCCCACTGAATATCCGTTTCCTTGATGGATGGTTTCAAGCTGCGTCCACCAGAACGGCCGGATTCTCCTGTATCAACCTGTCCCTGATCCACCCGGCCGTGCAAACGTCGTACCTCATCATGATGTACATTTCCGTCTTCCCCGTCGCTATCTCGATTCGTAGGACGAACGTGTACGAGGAGAAGTCTCTCGGAGTTTACAGCACGGCACCTGATGACGTTGACGACAATCAAAATAACATGTCGTACGTGGGGACCCATTTGCGGCGACAGCTCTCCTTTGATTTGTGGTACATATTTATTGGATACTTCATTCTCACAATCACCGAGGGCCCTCGTCTCATATCCGGCGACTTCTCCATGTTTGCGGTGCTCTTCGAACTTGTGAGTGCTTACGGCACTGTCGGCCTCAGCTTGGGATACACGGGTATCAATGCCTCTCTGTGCTCCCAATTCAGCGTGCTGGGGAAACTTGTGGTCGTAGCCATGATGATTCGTGGTCGCCACCGTGGTCTGCCGTACGGACTTGACCGTGCTGTACTGCTACCTAGCGAACACCTCAATCGCAAGGAGGCTGAGGAGGACGAGCTCCAGCTGCAGCGTCGTCAGTCCGCTATGTCTGTCCACCACCCGCACCTGCCACATCCACACCTGCCTACGAGCCTAAGCCGGGCCCGTAGTCGCAGTATGGATAGGAAAAACGTGCTCACGGGTCTTTTACACCCCGGTCCGAATATAGGCAACCACT
The DNA here is from genome assembly GCA_022495205.1 of Hypoxylon sp. FL1150. Classification (NCBI taxonomy): domain Eukaryota; kingdom Fungi; phylum Ascomycota; class Sordariomycetes; order Xylariales; family Hypoxylaceae; genus Hypoxylon; species Hypoxylon sp. FL1150. The sequence goes on along the minus strand of MU376188.1, from coordinate 7,183 downwards.
CGTTCTCGAAGGCGGAGAGCTCGGGCGCGCTCGGCAGGCTGGAAAACATCAGGAGGCACATGACCGACCCGGGTAAGGAGGACGACGATAGCGAGGAGCCGAAGCCCCGCGCGCGGTATAGGAAGAGGGCAGACACTCAGCCGACCATTAGCCCCTAGTGGAGGAGAGGCACGACGGAGTGGGTGCAGTTGCACGAGATGAGATTTGGAGATAATATTGCAACGGGACAACGGACGGCATCGGCACCCGAACCATCCGGTACCACAGAGCGGAGGTCAGCACGTAGTGAGCGCCCCAGCCGCCTCAGATACACGGAGTTACCACCTCGGTCGCCATTTGAGCCCCCCTGGTGGAAGCGACGCCGGAGCAACCGTCATGTGAAATGGTACCTTGGAAGCACAGGATAAATTTCCTGGTGCTTCTGGATTACTGCCTCGAACCCTCTTGACGGCACTTACTTTTGAAAAAAAAAAAAAAAAAGAAAAAAAAATTGTATGGTAGAGGGGGGAATTTTTTCTTTTTAATTAGACTAGGACTTCTGCTACTAGGATACATACACACACACAAGCAGTTAGAGACGGACGGCTCAGGCCTAGGAATAAGGATGGAAAGGCTACTGATACAGGGCTACACACATAAGTACATCCAATCCGGAGGATGGAAGCAAAGCGTTATTTTGGCTTGAGAGGTTCGGGCGGTTTTTTTTCTTTTTCTTTTAGCATATGGCGTTATTGGCTGGAGTCTAATCATACCGGCTATGAGGATAGGTAATCGGCTTATGAGGGAGAGATTTCTCTTGTCTGTTTTTTCTCACTCTCTTCGTCGCTGATGGGTTGTCTTATGAAGAAGGAAAGGAAGGTGGTAGCTTAGATACCTACTGTTCCTCATATATATATATATATGCGTTCTGGTCTATTCTTGTGTGGACCTTTTCTTACTATCCGTCTAATGCTGCGACCGCGCTAAGTATACCTAGGTACCTGGTATAAATCAAACACGGCTACCTACTCCGACAGACTTTATGAATATCGCATTTTTGTGAGTCGTGTAAATTGCAGTAACAAATTCTTTACAAGCAAGACTTCTTCTGTCCCACGAATAGGGGTAGAAGTGCTCAAAAAGAAAAAGTAAGAAAAAAAAAAAACGCTACGTTATGGTTACGTCCCATATAGAAAACCCCAAGAGATCGAAATGGTAGCGGATAGCATTCATATATGGTACACGTCTACAAAATGCGTATGCCTCATCGTACACGCAGATTTCTCCGACCTCGACGCTCTTTTTCAAGTCTTTTGCCTCGTCAAAGCCGTCCAGCGAGGAACGACACAACCACATCCTTCCTTGCTTTCCCCCTTGGTCTCCTTTTCTCCCTAAGAGTTTCTATATAGCTTCTCTTAACCGCCACCATAGCTTCCCCCGCCTATTGTCTACCGCTTCCCGCCCCTGACGCTCTTCCCCGCGCCCCCCTTCCCCTTCGTCGTGAACACGTTGCGCGTGCGCCGCCACGCGTCTACCAGGTGGTCCACATTGCCCATATCGTGCTTCGGGCTGCGCATGTACGTGAGCCTCGCCCTCCTCGCCCTCCTGGGTCTCCTCCACACCACCTCGACGCCCACCACGTTCGGCGAGTACACCTTGAACCACATCTCGACGGGCACCCTAGAAACGTGGTTCCTGAGCAAGATGGCGGTATCCACGCCCGCCCGCCGGATCGACAGACACACGCCCGCGAACGGCTCCCCGCCCCCTTTGCGGGTGGTGACTTGTAATACGTCGCCCGGCTTCGCGGCGTCCGGGTTGGTCTTGGAGAAGAGCGCGGTGCGCGCGCCCGTGCGGTCGAGGCGTTGGATCTGCTGGGCGTGGTAGGATTCGAGGGCTGCCGGGCAGGTCTTGCGGGCGGAGGCTACGCGCGGGTACACGGCGAAGGCGGTGCGGATGGGCTTGCTGGGGAGGTTGGATTTTATGGCGTCTGGAGGTATGTTAGTGTTAGGCCCACGCTGTTCTCTTTTGTCTCCAATCCCTTAAACCACTATGAAGATAGGGACGGAGGGGAAGCACGCACGGAATTTAGGTTTCTGCAACGGAATCGCTGGCGGCGGAGGTGGTGTAGAGCTCGGCTGCGTGGGCGTGGTTTCGGTAGCCATTGCTCGGAACGGCATAAGTATCTGCTGCTGCTGTTGCTGGCGGCACCGTCTAAAGACAGCTTTCCAGCTGCTCAGCGGCCGCCGCGTCGATTGGGTGATCATTGTGTCTCTTGTCCGTATTTAGCGGCCTCTAACAAGAGCGAAGACGGCGTCTCGTCAGGGTCGAGATAGAAATCTCGAGCAAAGTACGGAGGCTCCACTGTGGTGTACCGTCTTGGCGCATATTCCCTATCGATAGGGTGGGTGAATTTTGATGCGGCATATCGGGGCCGAGGGTCTTGGCGTGATAAACCCCCCCTGGTTCGCTATATGGAAATTTTAGAGCCTTCGATAATTCCTGGAGCTTCTCGATGATACCTACCTAGGTAGTCAATTGGTACCTCTACGAGTGGTGATAGGTGATATCAGCTGGAGATATGTCGAGGAAATCGGCACTGGGCGCTCTCAGCGCAAGCAACGGCGCCTTCGAGTCTGCTACGAGGAGGATAGCCGGATCGACACAGCGAACATTCTCGTGTTCCACCCGACGAAATGGTACCATGCACTCGGTGATTCTACCTAAGTTAGAATGAGCTCGTATACTAACATGCTCCCGGCGCTACAGCTAGCATCGCACACTTCACCCCGACCTCGTCCAAACAGCTCGACGACCTGCTCAGCATGATTCGGCACAAGATTATCCTGCCTTCGTACCTGCCGACCGAGCAGCGCAAGAAGATCTTCTCGCCCAAGTACGAGAAGAAGCTGCAGTCGGACCCCATCATCATCGAGATCGACGGCGAGATTTTGAAGTTTCGCTACCAGAACCTCTTCACCGACGTGCCCCAGACGCGGCGGTCCGTCGTCACCGCCGTCTCGCAGTTCGAGACGCCCGCTGACTTTGCCAACCTACGACCACTGCTCGAGGGCGTGGCGGGCGCCGGCAGGAAGTTCCCGCACAGCTACTACGCCAAGATCCTGCGGGTCGTGGGCGCCAAGGGATATGTCTACGAGATGATCGAGTGCGCGAGAGGGGTCGCTCGCACGGGGTATAGGCTCGATTCGAGTGAGAAGGCTAACGAGCTGCTTCATTTCGTACAGATGAAGGCTGTCAATAGCGAGTGGGACGAGGCGCAGACCGCAAAGGCTTTACGGTGGGCTGAGATGGTGCTTGAGTTGCTCCAGGAGGAAGCACACCAACCCAGGCGACGAAAACACGACCCCGTGCTCGAAGGTGAGCTGCCGTTATATCGGGACCCAATAGCTTTACTGGCACCTCTCCACCTAGCCGCGGTTTTGGTCGCAAAGCACGGAGCCGAAGGGGAGGCCGCGGAGAAGCTGACCAAATACGCGAGGGACGTGGTTCGGTTATGGCCCGAGGGCAGGAAGTTGACGGAAGTACAACCGAAGGAGCTGTACGAGGAGCACGACAAGATGGGGTATCTCCTCGAGCCTAACAAATTTGTGACCCTGGCCGCGCCGCTCCTATACGGCCTCGAGACGGCCGCGGGCGTAGCCGAGCCTGAGCTCGCGAAAGAGCTGCAGTCACGGCGCGATATTCTCGCCGCCGAGGTGCGGGAGGCGCGGACGGCCGTTGCACAAAAGAACCCAGAAGGCAGAGGAGAGGGTGTATATCGGCAATTGTTCGAGAATGGAGAGCCGGCATATGGGAAGCAGGTTAAAGAAGAGGTTGAAGATACTGCCGAAGGAAGAGAGGAATAAGTAAAACTAAACTGAATTGAGACGAAGACGACGCCAGATAAGATTATACTCGTGTACAAATATCGGGTCGGATCAGATCAGATCAGATTTGTAATGATAACTGAATGTACGTGTACCTATATACAGAGATGATCCCCGTGTATCTGAACAGGAACATGAGTCCTGCTTGGACTCTGCTCGGTATGATAAGGAGCCTTTCACGTAATGCAATGCAATGCAATGCCCCCTGTCTCTCCAAACGCCGTCCGTCAGATCTTGATCTTTGTAAACTTTGTCTTATTTTACAGATTTTTGGGGGATTCCACCCCTTACAACCGCCTATGGTAGCACGATATACTTCTCCAACCCCTTCGGTATCGCGTCCAGCAACTTCTTACTCTCGAGCCACTTGCGCGAGAACAAGCGATCCGCATACCTATACGCACCATCGCACAGCATCGTAACGACCGTGTGGCCCGGCCCCATCAGCTCAGCCACTTCTTTCGCCGCCACCACGTTCAGCGCGCTGCTGGCGCCCAGGTACAGGCCCTCCTCGTCCAGACACCGGTACACCATGGCGATGCTCTTCTCGTCGGCAATGTGCACGCTGCCGTCCAGCAGCTCCAGGTCCGGCGCCAGGTTATCCGTGATCCGGCCCTGTCCGATGCCCTCCGTGATACTCCCGCCCGACCGCTCCGACAGCTTGCCGCCGGACTGGATATACGAGTGCAGGACGGACCCCGGCGGGTCTGCCAGGTACACCTTGACGCGGCGGTCCGAGACATCCTTCAGGTACCGCGTCACGCCCGCCAGCGTCCCCGCCGTGCCCGTCGCGCACGTGAACGCGTCCACCTTCCCTTGGGTCTGCGCCCAGATCTCCGGCCCCGTCGTCTCGATATGCGCGCGCCGGTTCGCCGTGTTATCGAACTGGTTCGTCCACACCGCATTATCCAAACCCTCGGCGTGCCGCTTCGCCTGGTGATTGTAGTTGCGGGGGTCGTCGAAGGGCACCGCGGGGACCGGGTACACCTCGGCGCCGAGGAGCCGCAGGAGGTCGATCTTGCCCTGGGACTGCGTGTCCGGCATGTAGATGACGAGCTTGTACCCCTTGGACCGGCACACGTGCGCCAGCCCGATGCCCGTATTGCCCGCCGTGCCCTCGACGACGGTGCCCCCCGGGCGCAGCAGCCCGCGCTCCTCGGCGTCCAGGACCACGTATAAAGCGGCGCGGTCCTTGACGCTGCCGCCAGGGTTCATGAATTCGGCCTTGCCGAGGACTTCGCAGCCCGTCTGCTCCGAGAGCGTGTTCATGCGGATGAGGGGCGTGTTGCCGATTGCTGTGGGATTGCGCACGTTAGCGATCTGCTCTCGACTCCCTCTTGCCATTGGAAGTTGTCCACTGAGGATTGTAGATCAGAGAAACAGGTAGTCGGGTGGGTAGGTAGCTCGTACCGCCGGTCAACCCCTTCGCAATCCCTTGCGCCTTCGAGACCGCGAGCGTATACGGGCTGGGGTCCTTGGCGGCGGGAGCCGCCGTGGCAGCTCTGCGCGCCGCCGTCGTCGCTATGCGTCGCACGCCGTGTCGAAACATGGTTTAATGTATGTCTAAGTGTGGTCTTGTAACCGCCGTTTCACTCGCCCTGCTTGAAAAGTTCTCTACAGGAATCGAGGGTCCGTCTGTCATTATTTTGGCGGGGCAGTTTTTTCGGTTAGCCGAACAGCTAGGTACGGGTCCAGTGAGCCGGCGCCGACCTAGGTATACTTTAAGTGATTAAGGTTAACTTATAAGTTACCTCAATTTATTAACCTAGAGAAAAAAAGAGAAATCTCATATAAACTTACGATGATCCATTGCGCTGCGACTAGCTAGCTGATAGAGGTATCACATAGTCAAAGGAACCGAGCTTGATATGATTTACGAATAGTTTGATTCAAACCATTGGGAATGTAATAATATATTTAATTTAAAAACCTTTATAATAGACCATTTAACCAAAACCCGCCATACTAATAAAATATAATATATTTAATAAATTAATTGTAATTTTAATATGATATATCCGTTATAATTATAAGGGGCTTAATATTTTTAATTTTTATAATTATTATTTTATAAAATTTTAATATATTTATTATAATTTTAATATTATTTAAAATTAAATTTAAAATTATAATTTATATAAATAAATAATAATTTAATAATAATATATTATATAAGAATTTTTTAATATAATATATTATATAAAAATTTTTTAAAAATTTTTTAAAATCGATATATTATATTTAGGCTTTATAAGATTTTTTCTTATCTAATTTTTTTTTATTTAATATATTTTTTTTTTCTTTTTATATTATTTTTTATAACTTATTAATTATATATTATATTATATTATTATTTCATTTTTATTATTTATTAATATTATAATAAAAAAATATAATAATTAATATAAATTATTAATTTAATATTATTAATTATTAGAAAAATTAATTTTCATAATAAAATAATATTTAAAATTTATTATTATTTTTATATATATTTAAAATTAAATAAAAATTATTTTTAATTAGATTATAATTATTATTATCATTAATATTAAAATCATTAATATTATTAAAATTAAAATTATTATTATTATATTTATTAATATTATAATAATTAATTATAAATTAATAATATAAAAAATTTAATAGAATAATATTAGATATTTTTTTATTAAAATAACATTTAATAATTTTATATTAAAATTAATATTAAAAATAATATTAAAATTAACTAATATTTTAATATTATTAATTAAAAGAAAAGTATTTTAATTTTAATTTATTTTAATTTCTTTTTATTTTAAATTAAAATTTTATTAGTTTTTTATTCTATTTAATATTTTGAAAATGATATATTATAAATAAAAATGTAATAAGCTTTATTTATATAATATTAAATCACATAAAATAAAATCATTTTTTTTTATAAATTTATTAAAAATATATTTACTAAGGATAAATCAAGTAAAATAAATAAGAAAAAATTATTTAAATATTTTTAGAAATAATTAATATTATTTTTTATAATATTTAATATATAAATTTAGCATAATATAAAAACTCTTATTATTAAAATAAAATAAATAATAAATGAAAAATTTTTTAAAAAAGTTTAAAAAGGCTTAAAAAAATATAATGGAATTATAATAATTAATAATAATATATAGATTTTTTTAAAAGTAAATTAAATTTAAAAATTATTAATTATATTTTTATTCTTTGATTTTATTAATTCCTTTTATAATTTTATTATATAATTTATATTAAATTATTAATATATAATTTATAAAATAATATAAATTTATTTTATATTATAT
>MU376187.1:273908-311230 GCA_022495205.1 Hypoxylon sp. FL1150 | reverse complement strand
CCCCACGCGCTGTAATTACAGCGGTCTTGCAAAAATCGGCCTAATTTTGCTCCGCGATTTTGTTTTGTCGGGTACGCACTAATGTAGCACCGTAGCATTGCTTTGCGATGAATTGGTAGGGTAGGTAGAACAAAGACTTTTCCATCGAATCACGATTGAGTCAGCAGATATACCTAGTTTTTATCCGGTAATGCCATTAACGGTGCTCCTCCAAATGATAAGAGGCAGATATGTACAATGTATACTTATCTTCATCTGGTAAGTCAACCCGATAATGTATACATCCAACTCCCATGAAGTAAGTAGTCGCTCTCTTGCTTCCCGCTACCTCACCTCCGACAGCCTCGCAAAGACATCAAGCCACACTGCCGTGCCAAAGATGTTTCAGAGATGATGAGCGTTTCCGTACGCCCTTTGCTTATCACAAGCATATCCCTTCCTTCCTCCGGATTCTCTTGCTACTACCGCTTACCACTCCCGTCTCCTCATCCACGATACTATCAAAATAATTCCTAAGATGAAAGCGAGTTTCGACGAGCAAAAGAATAGAAAAGGGACGCCTTCAACGCCCGACAGACAGGAAAAAAGCGGGTGTCGTCGCGTCTCTTACTCTTCTTCAAACGAGGGGATGGATATCTTTGAGGCTGGTTAAAATTGGATCGTGAAAGACCAAGAAAAAATAGCGATTCATTTTGCTCCCCCATATTCCTTCTCCGGCAAAAAAGCGGCTTTGGAGAGTTTGAAGTGCCGCGTTGCGATCAGATACCCTGGAATGGTTCCGCCTGGGGGGGTGGTTTATATCCAAGCGGTCCGATGCGGGAGGGCATTCCGATGCTTGTCCAAGGTTCGGCTCGTGAGGTCATGGGTCGTCGTTAGGTAGGTATCTGCGCACGTCGTCCAAACTTCTCGGGCGGGAAGCCAAAGCAAGGAGCCAGTCGAATCGGTCAAAAAAATGAAGGGGGGGGGGGGAGTTGCCCGCAGGTCGGAGAGGGAGAAAGGTCGGGTTTAATCTGTTTAGAAAAAGAATATAGCCGAGACTTAGTTATCACGGTCGCCACCATCTTTAGGCACGAAGACACGGTCAGTAAAGGTTCGAGAATCGGCGGCGCGGGCAGCAGAGGAACTATGATTGACGAGCACGTATTCACCTTCGCTGGCCGTGGGAGTCGGCGGCATGGCTCCCCCGTGCGCAGGGGCCGGCTGGGCCTGCTTCGCAGTTCCTGGTCGGGATCTCTGCTGCTGCTGCGCTATGTCCTTCTCGAGGGCCGTCTTCTTGGCGAAGGCGTCGCCGATGGCCTGCCGTTGGGCTCGCGGGCTCGGGCCGCCCGCCACTCCTCCGGGCTGCTTCTTGAGGCGCTCCTCCATCTCCTTGATCCGGGCCTCAAGGGCCTCTAGTTCGGTTTGACCGCTTGTTACTTGTTGTTTCCTAACATGCGGAGAAGATCGCATTAGCACAGACCGGGCGTGTAATTCACGAAGTAAATACGGGAGCTGAATATTGGGAGGGGAGAGTAAGTTAAAACATACCGCTTGTCTACTTGTTCGTCCAAATCGGCAATGCTGTTCTCAATTCGGAAGATATCCATCAGCTCTTGGCTGAAAGAGCGGGCAATGGTACTGTAGAAAAAAAAAATAAGTGTTAGTCGTTTTTTTCTCCCCGATGGTATATAGCCCGTTCATTGGGTGCAATGTTCGCCGTAGAGCGAGCAATGGCGAGGAGTAAGACATGGGGGACAGTCAAACGTTGGGGGAACTCACGATTGCGGACGGCGGCCATTTGGCTTCCAGTCGCGGTCGAGTTCCTCGTCGGTCGGGTTCATCTTGGGCAGGAAATTGACGCCGTCCTCGTACATAGGCGTAAATGTAAGAGAGAGAAGAGAAGAGTAGGGTTTGCAGAAAGTTTATCCCAAGCTTCGGATTGACGGGGAAAGGAGGATAGGCTCGAGAAAGAGGCTCGCTGGTTAATATTATTATTGGCGTTCGAGTTGGCGGTGGGGGAATCGACGAAAGGCGGGTCGCAGGAAGGACGGGACGTGACTATGAAAATGGACTGGACTGAATGGACTAAACCTGCCCAGGACTAAAGGGACCGAATAAATAAATAAAAAGGGGGGTCAGGCGAGTGGAACTTCAAGGCCCTGTGTCTGGTCTGCGGTACCTGACCTGGGCCAAGTCAGAGGCGGTTGTGTATTGCGATGGAGGTTGCTGGCAGTTTTGTTAGGCAATAACAATGTTTTCTGCATTCATAAAAGTTGCGAGAAAGGTTGGACACGGATCGGCAAGTTTTCTTCTCTGCTTCACATCAAGAGGAAATGGATTGAGATATTACTTCGGTGCTCACTGGCTTTTCTGAGATGCACAGCTTAGTATTTGGGTAATTATTACGACTCTTGGCATCTATACTTTCGAGGGATGATCTCAGGACCATCTCATCATTAGGACAAACCCTCCCATGCGCTTTAAGTTGGACAAATGATGATCCAAATCAACTGATTAGCCTTTTGGCTCAACTAGCTGTAGCGTCCTTATCATGGCATTCCTAGTTTACTTGCCCTTACCCATTTCGCAGCTGACACTCACAGGTAGTTCGTCTTGGTCTGATGCCAATGGCTAATAGAAAAGCGTACCTGTCTGCATAAGGACATTAATAACACATTGCATTATTGTCGGGTCGCAAACGATTCCCACGTGTGAATTGCACTGCGCATGAATTTGGGCGCCCCCTTACCGAATCAGGGCATTGTCTCGACGAGTTGCTTTGACGTCGACGCTCTTAGGTAGGTAGGTATCTACCTTAGGTAGGTAAAATAACCTTTCCCCTAAGAAAAGGCTACTTTTAATTTCCCTTGCCTTCATGCATGCATTAACTTTTTGCTATGCGGCTCGTAACCAAAAGAGTCTCCTTATTCTTGCAGAGCCCTGAATATCATCCCCGGGCACTATTTCAAGATCCTTAGGCTTGACGAGCGGGAACTAAATTGCAACCCTAATGGTTCCCGAGGTCCTTCCCCTCCTCACCCCTTTTTCTTACTTCTCACGCCTAGCCTTGCCTATTTCCACCTCTCTACCTACTCCAATGTCATTGCCAACGACTATTTTGAAAGGAGCATATATACGGAATACCTCACATGAGTTTACGATGGCCATGCATGATGGAGCTGTGTGACCTCGACCTTTATGACATCGACTAAGCAAATTCAGGCACGTGCGCTTCCTCGATCCCATGTCGCATTCACATGCCATTTACTAGCGAGATCTCTGTCTTAAGCGAGTATTTGATTGTCAAGATTCATAGCAAATACCTGAGCCTTCAGGCTACAACATAGGAGTGCACGGCATCATTGCTTTACGGAGATCACGAGGCTACTCGTTAATGCTGTCCTAATTCGGGATTTACTTTTGTGCTATGTTCTACTTACACCTCATTCGGGTCCAACGGAATAAGCATCAGCCAAAGTCTCAGCAGAGCAGCTCCCGGTAATCAGCTTCAGCTCACCAACCATCATCGTGCAGATAACATAATACGATAGCCGTTGGCTCCGCGAGAAGAGAACAGAGCATACCATAGCATAGCATCAGGAGTTTTCGGGGGACGGGAGCCGGCGCCCGTACACAAAACCTTTCCTCCGAATGGCACAATTTCGTCAGCCAGCCGAGGCCTTAGTAACCTCTCTTTCGAGGGAAATTGTGACACATGACCGGGCGTCGACGTGGCCAGTGAAAACTTGCGGTACGTCATTTCGCTCTAGAGTACCATCTGTACGAGTTTCGTATTCTACAAGTCACTCATAGCGGAGAGGGATGACGAAGATAGGTTTCTGTCTGTTCGTAACTCTTACGCCCTTGTATTATGATATGGTTTGAGGTTGATCAAGTAGTGATGACTTCATAAGCGAACTTCTAATGTTCTTAATTCAACATGCGACCGAGCCAGTTTTCTCATACTGAGGTCCTAGTAAAAGAATTGAAGTGAGAAAAAAGTAGTAAAGTCGATAAGGTAAAGCCTTATCATAGCTCTAAGGTAGCCTTGTTAGACCGTATCGGAGCTACCGTTGCCAGCTAGCGAATGCCTGTACGAGAAAGGCACTTATAGCGTGTTTAACATGTCTATTATTCAGCAAACATAGCAAATTACCTATAGCTTTATCAACATATAACTTACTATTCGCCTTTATTTACTGATGTACTATAGAAGAGTTGAGAGAATGGTGCGACTAATGAGGAAGTTGACGATAATTTCGTAGTGAAAGATGCTAAAGTACCTATATTTGGTAGCGGCAGGTACCTGTTTGCTCGGTCCCTCGTACCTAGGTACTAAATAGAGAGGTTTAATTAGAAACATGGTTCATCGTGCACGGACCAAGCTAGCAATCATTTACGCAACCCCGGATCCCGCCATCTTAACCATTCATCTGCATCTGGCAACACGTCGATCCTACGAATCATCACTCTGTATTCCGTAACGCGGGTAAGCATTTCGCTATCTGCAGTTTACCGACGACCACGCCTACGACCGTCACGTGACCCATCGCCAACGACAAGGTATCGTAAAAATCTTCAAACGCGAATAGCCTCATCTAGATAGGCCTTATACGTCGCCATTCCGCCCTAAGAGTGGTCGGAGTAATCCTGAATGATTCCCCAGTTTACCATTAAATACTTTAGTACGCGTCAGCCCCGTGTTTTCCCCTTGGAAACAGCCCGCGATAGGCGCTTTCAACCCTGCTAACCCTGACACCAGATCGTGGCGCCGATTCAGTTTTCGCAGCGACGTGACGGTCCCCTCGACTTTGGCCGAGGTGGATTAAATGGCATGAATAGTCCCTCGACCGCTTATACACCCCTCGAAGCCTTCGCTTTATTCCAAGAGCTTAATCGAAACTTCCAAAACGGCATCGTTATCGGCACCTTCGGTCGCATCTCCGACGCGCTCAAACGCACGCCTTTGATATGTGAACAAGGCGATTACGATGTCACCCGACTGAGTCCCGAGTCGCTGCAGGGCTATGCTCTCCAGATTCTGAAGGAGGAGAGGAAACGAGAAGCTGAGGCTGCCGCTGCCAATAGACATAACGCTAGTCTGTCGCCGAATTCTAGGAAAAGAAAGATCGAGAGTCCACCCTTACCTACCATACAGGAAGCCCTTGAGCAAAAGGACAAGCTCCCAAACCTGGTAGAGAAGCTCTACCTGCAATTCCGAGAAGGCCTGATCAAAGACATCAGAGCGGACGAGAGACGGTTTGAAGAGATTCAGCGTGAGCTTGCCGAGATCCAACGAGGTGAATGGGATGATAGGCATCGTCAGGGACAGCATGCGGACCATGGCAAGAATGGAGTTTCCAGTACTAAGGATACGATACCTGCAGCTCCTGCGACCGCGGCGATTCCGGAAGCTCAAGTAGCACCCCCTTCGGTGCCGACAACAATATCGACAACAGTACCTGCATCCGTGCCCGCGCCGACACCGATGCCGACACCGACGCCGACGCCGATTACGACATCGATACCGGTATCGACACTGCCACCAGTTCCGATACCATCTAGGATTCACGATTCTGGAAGGAAAGTAGAGCCACCGCGTACTCCCCAGCCGCTGCAGAAGAACGCGCATCAAGTTCCCTCACCCCTCCCGCCGACTGCTCGACCCGCAAGTGAGGCTCGTAATGCTACTCCTGACAATAGGCCGCATGAGTCTGCTCGCCCAATAAGTAGCACGACTCAGGTTCTGCAGCACCCACAAGTCACCCAGGGTTATATTCCCCGGCCAGGGTCTGTACCACCACATCCGCCTGTTACTGACGGTCTCCAACAGCCTGTGGGCATACCGAAAGGCAGAAGTCCTACACCAATACAGTCACTGCAATCTAATCAACCACATACTCCTTCTCCTGCTCCGGCGTTGAAGTGGGAACCTCCATATCAACCTCCTCATCAACCTCTTCATCAGACACTACATCAACCTTCGCATCAGTCTGCGCATCAGCTCCCGCATCAACCCCATCAACCTTCACATCAGCTCTCTCCTCAACCTTCTCATCCGCCTCCTCATCAATCTCCGCCACCACCGTCGCAACACCAAACTCCTCATCAGACGCCTGTTCCATCTCCCCGTCCTCCGTATGGCTCGGGAGTCGCTCGACCTCCGATATATCCTGCTCAGCCTTCTGCTGGCCAACCCCATTTCCCCCAGAATTATACAGGTGGCAGGCAGACTCCTGGTCAGTACGCCCAACAACCTCGTCCTGCTGTGCAAGGATCTGCGCCAGCGTCTCCTTCGGTGCTTTTACCTCCGCAAAATGCGGGCCAGATACCCCCTTCCCTGCAATCTTTACCCTTGAATGCGACTCCCGATGGTGCTGGACAGCAAAGTCAGCAACGACGCCCGGCTTCTATACCCGTATCAAATTCGCCTGGTCTCAACGCTGGTCCGACACTGCATTCCCAACATCCAAGCCAGCACGTACCAGATCCACCACCTGTTCAGCCGCCTGCCGCATTATCAAACACACACCCAACTGCCGGCCCTGCAAAGCCTCCCGTGCCACCAACTCAATGGTCACAAACACCTGGCCCGGTTCGGCCTTCTTATTCTCCCCAGACACCAGTTCAAGCCACGCCAGCTCCTCAACAGAACCAACCACAAGTATCCTCGAGATCCTATAACTCTCCTTACCACTTGCAAGCTCAACCGGCCAGTGGTCACGAACCGGCGCAGCGCCCGCAAGTGCCTCCTTTGCAGACTCCAGGACCTGTTGCTCAGTCCACGCGTCCATCATTAATAACTCAAGCGCAAACACCTGTTACCGGCTCGCCTCATATCATAAGAGGACACGCTACCAAATGGGTTTCGACGCCAACCCCTGCAACGCCACGCATGGAGAATCTAAGTGGTTATTTTGATATCGAGAGTCCGGTTTTCGAACCACTCAGCCCTCCTCCCCAACCGGCCCAACTACCGAAAGCTTCTTCTCCCGACAACGCTAGGAAGAAAGAGTTGCAGAAGGCCACACCAAAGTTGGATGGATCAGCCAGCCGGCCTCGAGGCCGACCACGCACGGTACACAAACCGGTTCCTCAAACCCAGGTGGAGGAGAAGGAGACCCCGGTAGAACCTGATCTTGCAGTCAGCAACATTAAGAACGAAGTGGCAACTCCTCAGGGGCTCGATCAAATCGGCGACCCTGCAACCGCAGATGAGAGTGTGCCAGGCCAGATTCATACTGGACTGAGCCAAGTGTCGAATAAACGTAAGCGACAGGATAGTCCTCTGAATCGGGCCCCTCCGACTCCGGCCACGCATGTTTTATGGACACGATCGTTCAACAAAATCAGTCAATCTGCGCTGGATCAGATCATCAGCCACCGTCATGCCAATATGTTTGCCCATCCTGTTAAGCCTAAGACGGCGCCGGGGTATTTTGAAATTGTACTCCGTCCGCAAGACTTGAAAGGCATCCAAAAAGCGATCACAGCAGGATCCAAAGCGGCAGCGGCAGCCGTGGCTACAATGACGGATACCGACCCAAGCGCCACTAACGTATGGCTCCCGATATCAATAGACCTAGTCCCTCCGCGAGGTATAGTAAACATCGCTCAGTTGGAAAGGGAATTGGTGCACATGTTTGCAAATGCTATCATGTACAACCCCGATCCATATCGTGGGTTCGGGCCATCATTCCTAAAGTCGAACCAGCGTGCCAGTATGGATGGCGATGGAGAGGACTATAGGGGCTACGAGGTGGACGAGAACGGGGTGGTTAAAGATACTCGCAGTATGTTTGGGGAGGTGGAGAAGTTGCTTGGTGATCTCCGCAACGAGGTGGAGCGCAACGCGCCGCCGCTGACGGGTGTGCCGCCGTCGATGAGTCGCAGCATGAGCGCAGTAGCCTTCGAGGCCAGTACGGCTGAGGACGATGCGGATGAGCAAACAGGAGAAGCTAATAAGAGACGACGGGTTAGGGGCTAGCGGCTCATTTCACTGGCTCATAGAGCGCTGGCTTCAACTCATCCTTAGGACCATAGTCTATTGCAGGTGTGCACTGTCAAGAAACATAATGAATACAGATCACAAATGACTAATAATTTTGTGTCAAGATTGGTATTCCTAGGTATATTTCATCCCTTTCGTGATGCTTCTTGTGTAAAATGACGTAGATTGCCATGAACTTGCATGCATACATCGAGGTACCTAGGTAATGCACGGGCCATATTCGAAGCAACGGGGTATGCAGGTAAGGGATACATACATACGCTTTATGTAGTTCTAGACATGTACCTAGGTACCTACACATCCCTCACTTGAACCTGGACGTCGAGCAACGATACTCTTCATTTTCAGGTACAGCTCATAACTCTTGATCTGACTTCAAGTATTGTTCTTGATGTACCACCTCAGTCTCCAGTAGTAATATATAGCCTCGTGTCACTATTTATCTTGTCGGGAACATACACCCTACTTTCGCGCGGTACTTCAGTACTTTCCGACACTAGCACGAGTCGCGTCAAGACGCGTCAATCGACTAAAAAGGATGGTGCATCGCCGGGTAATTGCCGATTCCGATGACGAGGATGGCGACGACAACCCACCAAGTCCGGAAAGAGAGGATATCATGGACCCTCCAGAGGTAGAGCCACTGAGCCCGCATCGCAAGCAGTCGAGCTCTGGGGCATCGGGCGCTCATATTCAGCCGCCACCCGATTCTAACTCTACCGACCAGTCCTTCTTCGCCAGCGTCTACGACGAACAGCAGAGCAGGGCGGCGGCCCAGTCGCAGCTGATCGAGCACATCATCCGCCAGAGCCAAAAGGCGAGCGGCAGCAGTGGCGAGATCTCCCTCCCCGCCAAGGGCAAGGGTAGGAAGGCTAACGCTTCTTCGTCTACAAGCGTCACATCGCCGGCGGTCCTGAGCAGGCCCGGGAACCAGCCGTCCCTTTTTAGCGACGGCGCGTCGAACATTACGACACCGCGGAAGAGCGCGCCGGGGGCCTGGGATGTGCCTA
Source organism: Hypoxylon sp. FL1150 (assembly GCA_022495205.1). Taxonomy (NCBI): domain Eukaryota; kingdom Fungi; phylum Ascomycota; class Sordariomycetes; order Xylariales; family Hypoxylaceae; genus Hypoxylon; species Hypoxylon sp. FL1150. The sequence continues at coordinate 302,230 of MU376187.1, read as the reverse complement.
GTAGTCCTGATGGTGCGAAGAGTTCGAAAGGGAAGAACATAAAGTCGTACGGCAAGCAAAGGAGAGGCTCGAAGGTGCTTTCTAGTCCTGCAGCAGATATGTTCATGAGAGACGATGAGCCATCTGGGGAGATTGTCCCAGATACTAACACCCATAATGAAATGTCTGCTCCGAGCAACCCTGCCGGACAATCCCCGCAGCCCGCAGCCAAAAAGAGGAGAGTCTTACTTCACGACTCTTTGCCTCAAGAGACGGGCGCGGTGGCAAATTTCTATATTGCCCAGAGCAATCTCACTACCATGCAAAAACTCGAATATCAGAAGGTCAATGTGCCGCGAAATAGTCATCCTGGTCTTCCTGGCTCTCTTGACAATCAAAAATCGAGTGGTATGTCGACAATCGCGTACCCAACACCTAGCCGTTATGCGTCTTCTTCTGGTCCACCGCTCCCATGGGAAAGGAGCCCCCTTCCTGATCTTCTGCCCGAAAATTCTACTGTCATAGATGTAGGTATGCCCATAAAAGGAACTACGAATTCAGCTAATGATTTCACAGATAACTTCTTCTCCAGATATTATTGGAGCCGGCCATGACCACACCGAGGAAGAAATGGTAGACAAAATGCACGAGGAGCCACTTGAAGGGTCCAATGAAACCAATGAATTGGATAAGGATTCTCCTCTGAAAGAGTCCTCCAAGAAGAAGGGGACGAAGAGACCGAAAAACACACAAGATGAAGATGAGCTCGGCCAGGATGAACCTTGGGATTCCGAGATTAGAAAAGACCACAAGCGCCGACGAAGTAAGCAAATGATTGATTCTCCAGATCCGCAGGAAGGCGATGAAGAAGTCGAGCTCATTACAAATCCCCACGACGAGCCTCCCATGGACGAAGTTCATGAAACCGATGTGTTGACCTTTGATATCCCTGGGACGGAACCACCTCCGCCTGCTCCTGCTCCGGAGCCCGGCATACCGGAAGTCGAACCAACACCTCAACCCAAAAAGCGTGGTCGCAAGAAGAAGCAGCCCGTAAGCGGAGATGTCGTAGTTCAAGAACAGACTTCTACTGTTCAAGACCCCGAGACGCAACCTGAGCCAGACAAACCTAAGAAGAAACGAGGCCGCCCGCGGAAGTCGGATACAGAAAAGCCGGAGGCGGCAGCCGCCCCTGAGCCTGAGTCCATCTCTACACTTAAGCCGCACGAAGATAACATCCAGTACGACGAGCTTGCCTTAGAGAAGATACCAACCAATAAGGGGAAGTCAAAGGCGAAGAAAACGAAGAAACAGCCCCCGGTCCATGAGGAAGCTGATGAAACAACGAATGACCAAGCCGCAGATGAAGACGAAAATGTGACGCCGTTGAGAGAGATCAGTCGCAATTCTAGGACGCCATCTCAGAAATCTGCGCCTACAGACGAGGCGCCTGAGGGGGCGGACTCCGACCAGAACCTGCCGCCCAATCAGCCCGCGGCTAAGGCAGCCACCACGCCTAAGCCCACACCTACTCCTACCCCGTCTCAGCCCAAGGTGCCGTACCGAATCGGCCTTAGCAAACGATCTAGGATCACGTCGCTGCTTAAATCAATCAAGAGATAAAGTGGCCTGCCCCTATTTGGCTTCATGTGCAGCTAGTATGAACATATGGGGATGAATAAAAGCAGTATTCTCAAAAACAGTTCGTATTTCCTTTAAAATCGCGAGGGTGGTACTAGTCTTGCGTAACACACCATAGAGGCTAGATTAACCATCTATATGAAAGTACTCAAGGTAGGCTGGCGGCATATTTGACCGCAATATGCAGACCTATCGGGGCAATGCATACAACAGCACATGACCATGTTTAATAGATAAGGGCGAGGTGAGGCTGTGTTGGAGAACCCCGATTTCTTCGAGAGTTCCTTTCAACTCTTGATTTCCGACACCCGCCTACATCGTTTTCTTGAGCCATGACGGTGTGAGTCTGACCCCAAGCAGACGTTGCAAGTACCACTATGGATACATTCGCAGCAATTGGACTCGCGGGCAATATCATTACCTTTCTAGACTTCGGCTATGAGCTGATATCCGCGGCTAAGGACATATACAAGTCGACATCAGGCGCCAGCGCAGACAACGATGACCTGTCAATTAGGACGCAGCAGCTTTCGCAGCTGGCAGCTTCTCTGAAGGTTTCCAAGCCAGTTGGCTCTCTGTCCGAACAGGAACGCTCTCTCCTTAATGTTGCTACCCAATGCATCGACGTATCCGGAGATCTCGAAAAGCTACTCGACAAGCTGAAGTCCAGGAACCCGAAGTCACGACGAGCGGCTATCAAGGCTGCAGTACGCAATTGGCGTAAAGAAGATGAAAAGAATGCTCTGCAGCAAAAGCTGGACCGTTGCAAGCAGCAGTTGAGCTTGGAACTTCTTAGCTTAACGAGGTGAGACATGAGCTGGAGACAATGTTCAAGCAATCCCTAATTATAGAGAAACGTAGGACCGAATCTTTAGAACGACTCAACAAGCTCATTACACATGGCCAAGCAAGTAGCGATGACATGCGGTCACTTACTAAGAACATGGAGTGTCTACGTATGGGCAATACCGCATCGTGTCTTGGTGATGAAGCACTGCGCCAGATCCAGTCGCTACTGAATCTGACAGACGAAGCCGTCCTGAAAGTTTGCCAGGCCCGTGTCCTGGATGGGTTGCGGTTCGAGTTAATGAACGAGAGATTCGAATATATCGAGGAGGCCCATAAGAAGACGTTCGACTGGATTTCCGACAGCACAGCTATTGGCCTTGCTTAGCCAAGCATCCGTTCGTAATGATGTGGGGACTGATAACAAATCTCGAACCGAGTACAGCGGTGGCAACAAGGAAGACCCGGAAGATCATAGTGACCAGATTAAAGACGCAGAAGACGATCAAAGCGGGCTGACAACCTCAAAATCATCTGATGACGAGAACGAGGTAGACTCCATGAGAGTGAGCAAGACCTCGAGTCTAGATGATGGCATAGCCTCGCCGAATAACTTCAAGCAGATAATTTTCCAACCCACATATATCGATGAATATGGCAAAATCATCCAACTTGCCCCAGTGGATGACGTGGGTGATCATCCAGACCCAGACTTTAAGTGGTGTGTGGACGAGCCATGGCCCGGAGACGATGATCAATTGTCATGTAATTCAGACGGGGAGGAATCTGTTGGTACATCGAGTCATGCATCATCCTTAATATCTACTGAGACAAGCACCGGAAGAGTGTCTGATTCTCATGAACAATTCCAAAACAGAGCTCGCACTAGCTTCATTACATGGTTAGAACAGGGCAACGGGATTTTCCATATCCTGGGAAAGCCTGGCTCCGGGAAATCAACGTTCATGAAATATCTCACTCAACAACCTCGGGCCAAAGAGCACCTAAATGTTTGGGCGAGTGAAAAGAAACTCGTTATTGGCACGTTTTTCTTTTGGAAGCCGGGTTCCCATCTTCAGAAAACCATTAAAGGTCTCATCCGAGGGCTGCTGCACCGTATCCTTTCAGAATGCCCTGACCTAATTCCTCTTGCATTTCCATTGCAGTGGGAGTTGTCGATGCATAGAGACGTCATCCACATTGAACATAACGAATGCCAATCGGCTTTGGAGAACCTCATCGCCGTTAGCCACGCCGGCTCGGGGCATAGATTTATGCTTTTCATTGACGGTCTTGACGAGTTCGAAGGAGACCACTCTTATCTCATCCGGCAATTATTCCAATGGACTAATAAATCGCCAAACATAAAGTTGTGCATCTCCAGCCGGGAATGGGCGATATTTCAAGAAGCTTTTCGGGATTGCCCCAAACTCCATTTGCACAAACTCACACGCCTAGACATTCAACGATTTGTCAGTGGCCGATTTCGTGAGATGCGTATCAAGACTTTATTAAGCGGCAATGATGATAACCGTGTTTATCACTTGAAAAAAGTCATCATTGATGGATCAGATGGTGTTTTCTTATGGGTTTCGCTTGTTCTTCGACATATTCAAGAGGGACTACACAATGGCGATCGGATAGATGATCTGATGCGACTCATTCGGTCCCTTCCTACGGAGCTTGAACATAGTAAGTTGTATTTGGATATATATCCCCTCCTACGTCGTATTTGGGAGTCGAATTCTCTCGCAATCCAATATCTCCTTAATAATATCACGAAAACTACCTACTAATAGTATTTCTAATTCAGTGCTCCAACAACTTTTGGATTCCATCCCCCAGCACAATCGGAAATTAGCATATAGTATGTTCTTGCTTACGCGCCTCAACATTCCAAACGAAGGTGTTCCCCTGATGCAATGCTCATTCCTAGAGGAATATACTGAAGATAAGAATTTTGCGATGAACTCAGTTACCAATTTCCTCACAAAGAGAGAAACTGAGATGAGACTAGACAGGGCTAAGAAGCGAGTGTACGGTGTGTGTAAAGGGTTCTTAGAAGTACGCAAGACGTTCGAACCTAGCCCGAACTTGTTAAAAGACAATGTTCATTTTACACATCGGTCAATCATGGAATTCGTGGATAGTCCCTATCTGGAAGAAAAGATGGACATGGAGCAGCCTACCTTTGATGCCTTTGACGCATGGTGTCAGACGTATCTAGGCCTGCTCAAGCGTGTTCGTCTCCCTCAACTTTTCTTCCTTCCTGACCCTCACTATCGATCTTACCTATTCTTTCGTCATCGTTCCGGCGAGCGTGATATGAGGTCAATCTTCCATGCAACTAGGCTATCGATCCTCGGGAGTTTAGAAGCGGCAATTGCATACGAAATTGTCCTTGGTCCACAAGGAAATGCTCTGCGCTTCTGCAAGTTTCTGGACAGTATATGTCGCTTGCTTGCTGGCCGAGAGTCAGGTACAGCTAGTAAAGTGCTGATAAAGCTTGAACTCGGACAGTTGATGCAATGCAAAATGGCAGATATTCCCATATTTATCTGTGCGCTGCACGCTTTCTGCGAATTCTTCGAATATCAGAAAATTGCCTACCTGGAACTGGCATCCCCTTTGGCCTCTGCATGTATTATTGGTTTCGGGCTTTACTATTTTCATAGTGAACACCGTGATCTCAAAGAGCGATGGCCTCGGGTCTATAAATCACTTCAAGTTCTTTTTCACAACGGGGCTCTATCTAGTTGTAGGTTGCCCCCTGCTTCAGAGCCCGTATTCCACACCCTTATGAGACGCTGGTGTAGCGATCTGCAACTTGCTCATGGGTCGCTGATTTTGGAATGTATTGCGTTTTTACTCTTTCAGGGTGTGAATCCTAGATTTGCCGTGGTCACGAGCCCAACAAAAGATCGGGTGATCGATAGAAACGGTAAATTCCGCATGGGGTTTAAGGTATATTTCACCTCGGGAAGCCCGATAGGAGACGCGATATATCAAGAGGACACCATACGGGTAGGGCCAGACCACTTATACTTTCTCTTGGCGACTCCAGAAACGTTTGACATACGCAACAAGTATGGCCACGTCATAACTCTTAGAGACTTGGTCTCAATCTGGTTTCCAAATTGCAGCGCTGTTCTTGAGCAAGTGATTGACTGGATCTTGGATTTGGGGGTTGAGGTGGACACACAGCATCGCCTACAACTACAAGCTCGATTCGGACATCTTCTCCGTCCCCTCTTCGATCCGAGTTTCCCAGGTTTCGTTGGCTCGGCTGCTATTCAACGCGAAAATGACAGTGCCGATATCGATAACTGGTGGCCTATTAAAGACATAGTCTATTTGAGAAAGTAGATCTCCTAGAGCCTATAGTGCTCCATATATGAGAGCTCATATGAGAACTCATATGAGTATACGCGTGGGCGCAGGGCTGGTGCTATGATTATAGGTGTATGAACGTTGTTCGTAAGGTTGGCTGGTTTTCAATAGTTGGACATGGCTACAGCTTTCATACTTCCGAGACTCGGCAATGGAATTTAGTAATGTAAAAGACGGAGAATGTTCTGCCGGGTTCTTTTGTTCAAGTGCAACTAGATAACTTTTTGTAGATTAAGTATCTTGTAAAGGTGGATTAGCTTTAAATCCACTTGCTGAGGTTATGTGATTTGAAGACAGCGGTTTGACTTCTTATTCTAGGATGATCACTTTTCGGTCGCTGGTCATCTGCTAGTCTACTTTCATCTGATTCTTATACTCTTATACTTTAACAGGCCTGGATAAGATGTCCATTGCTTTACGGTGCCATCACAGCTTCAGGGCATTTCAACCTACCTGGACACCAAACCGTCAAATGGCAAGTAGCACGACCGACCTTCGGAAACATTACTCTCGACAATGCCTTTAGGTCTACCTCTCTTCCTACCTTTATTAGGAATCTCGGTCGCTGCCACCGCCCTGCTCGTGGCCGACCAGGTTATCAAAGCCCGGCAGCAGGGTTGGATGACGCGAGCAACATCTCCGCCTCGCCTCGACCACCCCTTATATTCCGGCATAGGCCAAACTAGTCTACACCATCATTATCATCCGAGGAATAGGAATAATCATCGGGGGCGCTTAAGTATCCTCACTCTCGTGGGCGTCGTTGTCTCTTTTGTCATCAAAGCCCCGTGGTCTCTATGGTTTCGCCGTGACCTGTAAGACAGATAACATCTTTATTTTCACCTACGAAGGCTTTCCACGCTAACATGGGATTTACCAACGGTGCCATTATTCCGAATGACGGAACTTGATCGTTACGAGCGACAGGAAGACAATAGACTATCCACATAGGTAGGGGGCAATGCGTCGAGTGGCACTTGACGAGGATGTTATCGAAAATATATATAATCTCATTCCCTAGACACAAGACCAAGACATGCTTATCCCACATCAAAAAATTGACCATCAATAAACCTATAAAATCAACCCACTACCGATGTATGCCCATCGCATTTTAAGGGGCCAAGATGCATTCTCGCTAAAGCCCGACATATCCTTAACCAATCCACAAGTATACCTCCCCGGGATAACGCATAGGAACTCTCAACCGTAGCATCAAGCATTAATAAGAAGTAAATAAGTCCTGCATCATAACCGCGGCGGATGCTCCCTCATGCTCTCGCTCGAGCGCCTCGGAAACTCCGGGTAGCCGGCGGCGGCGGCAGCAGCGGTCTCCTGGGCGGCGCCGGATAAGGACTCGGACAGGGTGTGGGAGGAGCCGGTACCAACGCGGCCGCGCTCCTGGAGGCGGAAGTTCATGAGCCAGCGGACGTGCATGCCGAGGACGCCCATGGTGCTGCGGACGTCGGTGAGCTGGTCCTTGATCTGCGCGCTCTCGTTGAAGAGCATCATCGACTGGCGGCCGTCCAGCTCGTTGAGCACCGCCGCCAGTCGGTCCACCTTGTTCTCCATCGTCTCGAACAGCGTCAGGAAGTACTGGTCCCGCGACTCGTACGGAGCCGCCGCCGCCTCGGCCTCGTGTGGAGCCGTGGCCCCCGGCAGGCTGATGTCCGCGACGGGATCCGGTGACGCCGCGGATGGGATGGGGTACCCCCGGTTCTCGAGGAACTTGATGCGCCGCTCTTTCAGCCGGTCTTGCACCTGCAGAGCCTTGACCTCGGCCCGGAGCTCGGCGAGCTGCCCGCCCACGGGCCCGACGACCTGATATGCGCACGTTCGGACGTGCTCCTCTAGCTGCTTCCGCTTGACGTGCTGGGTGCACCCAAAGGGGGAAAACTCGCAGGGAGTAGAGGCTTCGGGGCACTCCTTTAGGTGTTCTTCTTGCTTATGCCGTATATACTCGGACCCACATAGCGTGCATTCCGTCGTCCGGTTCGGGCATTCGGTGTTCTGATGGTCTTCTAGATCGGCCTTCTGTTTCACCTGCCCGCAGTACTCACACTCCACGTCATAATGGAGACATCCCTTGCCGATGTCCTTCCGAACTACCGTCTTGTCGCAGGATGGGTGGGGGCACGGTACGAGAGTTCTGTCACAGTAGCGGACGACGTGGTTCTCGAGTAGTGAGCGGGAGATGACTCGTTCGCATCCGCGGGCGCTATTCGGACATCTCACGGGGAGGTTATCGACTTGGTTATATATAATCTTGGGCGCGGGCCGGGTCTGACCCACGAGCTTTAGAGGGAGGCGGTCGACGGGACAGATGGGCTTGAGGGCGTGGGCTTGGATGATACATTTCTGGCAGAAGACGTGGTCGCAGTCGGTGATGACGGGGTCGATGAAGGGGACGCGGCATATGGGGCAGATCAGGTTCTCGTCGATGGTGCCCTCGTAGTCGAGGTTTCGGAGATCCACGGTGTCGGGGGGAGCGTCGCCGCCAATTAATGGTCGGAGGGCCAGTGTGGCGGTAGCAGACAATACTAGCCCTTCCTCCGGAGTATTGGGCGGTGGCATGTTGGATGTCTATGAAGTGTCATAGAGATAAAGGAAGGGGGTTCCATCGACTCGACCCTTCATTGGAGATTTAAGGTTCACAGTTGACGGACCATCAGGATGGTCTGTGGCCTGACGATGCGGTGTTGGACCCTGTCCGACGTGAGGCTTTACGCCTTACACCGGGCGCAACCGAGGGGCAGCTGGACGAAATAGTGGCGGTATACCTACTAGGTAGGTATATAGTGCTTAAATGCATACGCCGATGTCCCGGACGTGTAAGCACACGTCATAATTAGGCGCCCCAGCTGTCCAATCCATTGCCCCGGGATGGAGCTCTCTATAATCCATGCACTCACTCATGGGTAGGTAGGTATAGACAAAATGAAAGATTGTGCTCAGTGTTTTTTTTTGAATGAGAGGTGTTCAAATACTCTTGGTTTTATTTACGGAGACCTAGTGTGAATTAGGATGTCGATACCGGGAGCCTCGGCAAATAATAGGCATTGTCTTATCGAGATTGAAACTAGAAAGGAAAAAAAAGTAAGACAGCAGTTCAGCTCATGAGGAGCGGGTCGGAATTCCCACAAAAGTCTAAACAATAAACAATAACCTAATACTCCAGGTCAATTCTCTTCTCCTCACTTTTTTGTTTCCGACTTGAATCTAATCTATAGCATTGACCTGTATAACCGGAGAATTGAAGCCCGTGTCTCGGCAGCTCTCATCTCAAGTCGTCGTCGACAATGGCCGGGCTATCGTTGAAAGTCACCGCCAGGTCCCGCAAGGGCCTCAAGGGGCTACCCCCCACCGTCGAGCTCCCGAACGATGCTACAATCGACGACGCCAAGATCGCAATCGCAAAGGCGATCAAGTTTTCCGACTACAACCGGATCGGTATCTTCGATCCGGTGTCCAAGAAGACCCTCAAGGACAGGAAGTCCCTGTTGCGGGATCAGCCCGAGGTCGTGAAGCGAGGCGAGCTGCTCGTCAAGGACCTGGGTATGTGTAGCCTTGCAACGGGTTATATACAATTTATGTGTTGTGTCCGATTTAATTAACCAAACGCTTCCGAACAGGACCCCAGATCGGCTGGCGCCTCGTCTACTTCATCGAGTACCTCGGGCCGCTACTCTTCCACCCCTTCTTCCTCAGCGTACGCAAGCAGCTATACCTGGGCGTGTATCCCTTGATTAAGAACATCGTACCCGAACCCGCCAACCGCACCGGGGAGCTGTCGTTCGCGCAGCAGGCGGCCTTCGTGATGATCATGCTGCACTTCCTCAAGCGGGAGCTGGAGACGCTGTTCCTGCACAAGTTCTCGGCCAACACGATGCCCTTCGCGTACGTCTTCCGCAACTCCTTCTTCTACTGGGCCTTCGCGGGGCTGCTGGGCGCCCTCGAGCTGTACGCGCCCTTCTCGCCCGCCGCCCTGGTCGAGCGCACGCCGGCCAGCGACTACGTCGCCTACGCCGGCATCGCCCTGTACGCGTTCGGCGAGCTCGCCAACCTCGACGTCCACTACTACCTGGCCCACCTGCGCAAGCCCGGCGAGACCGCCCGCAAGCTGCCGCGCGGCCACGGCTTCGGCCTCGTCACCTGCCCCAACTACATGTTCGAGATCCTCGCCTGGGTCGGCATCGTGCTCGTCACCCGCAGCCCCTCGCTGCTGGTCTTCATCGCCATCGGCTCCTACATGATGTGGACGTGGGCCTGGGGCAAGGAGAAGGCGTACCGCAAGCAATTCGGCGACAAGTACAAGAAGAAGCGCTACGTCATCCTCCCCGGTCTGCTATAAGCTTGTCGAATTGGGTCCGTCCCTTGGAGATTGGAGGCGTGAGAGAAGCTGTAGTGTATACCTATTTTACCCAGTATATGTGCCTGGAGATCAGGTTCCTATGTGTGTTAGATATGAGGTGTTAGAAGACAATGGATGATAAAATAGACACGAGCGAACTGAGACAGGATTCAGAGGTAGAGTTTACAATAATCGTAATCAAGACCTGTTTAATATAATATCATATGGTCAAACATAGTGTGAATATCTACATCCACAAGGCATGTATAGATAAATAACAAACATATGATTAATTATATAAGATATAGTGTCCTGCACGCACCGTTCCTTGAACCTAAATGATTCCTTATATTGCAAGTTCGTGTCTGGTATCATGTCCATATATAGTCCCTAGCAAAGCCGTCCTTATTACCCTACCGTTGTCGACGATTTCGAGTCGTTATCTATTGGTAGCGGCTCTTCCCCGGTATCTAGTTGAGGAGTAATGGGAGCTTGGATGGACTGGGGGGATCCAGCTTCGAGAGTATCAGCATCACTAATCTCTGTTGCCGGCTCCTTGCCTTTTGACACAGTCGACTGTGTAGTGGACGGGACCGGAGCTAGAGCTGGAGTCGAATCCAGCGTCAGTGGCTCGAAGGCGTCATGTAAACTCGTAGCCATAGCTTCGCTAATACTAGCGGCGACTGCTTCGTCCACAGTGACTTTCGTATCGTTTCTCCCCTTATTAGCGTCACTCCCGATGGTGCCATTCACAGCAGACTTTCCATTTGCTCCTGGCCTTTCTGTATCTTTCTTCACATTACCATCAGCATCCCCATTCATACTCCCCCTCCGACTCCCCACCCTACTCCCATCCTCGCTATAGCTCCCAGACCACGTACTCCGGCTACACTCGCTGCACGTCTCATCATCACTCCCACTCCCACTCCTACTTCCCCTCTTGACCAGCCGCATCGTCTCCTCGAGCACCAGAAAGTCCCGCTCCAGCACCTCGGCCCAGTTCTGCACGTTCCCCAGCTCCTTAATCTTGCGCTCCGTGTCGCGCGCCAGCTTCTCCAGCTTGTCGTTCTCCTTCCGCAGGCCCTCGGTGCCGCGCGCCACATCCCGCTCCTGCTTGGCCAGCGCCGCCGCGTTCGCGTGCAGCAGGGACGCGCGCGACTGCAGCTCCGAGTCCAGCATATTGGACATGGTGGCCACGAGCGCCGCGCGCGCCTCCGCCACGTGCAGCTGCGTCGTGCCCGACGGCAGCGTCGGGTTTAGGTCCATGGCGACGCGGGTCTGCTGCTGCTGCGCGCCGGCGGTGGCGGCAGATGCGGATGCGGTTGCGGTTGCGGTTGCAGGTGCGGCGGCGGTCGTGGGCGCTGACGTCACGCTTCGAGATGCCGATGCGGAGGTGGACGGCTGTGCGCGAGAGGTGATAGATTGGAATAGGAACGGTGGATTCGTCTTACTTGAAGAAGCGGTCGCATGGTTCGGACTTGGGACATGCCGACTGCTGCCCGGAGCTTCGGAGGCGGAGGAGGAGGGGTTGGAAGGCGGAGGATACACCGACGTGGAGGCCGACATTTTCAAAGCACTTCTCACTACTGGGGACACGGCTATGGCTTGGCAACGGCAAGTTGCAGGACTGTAACCCTCTGAGAAGGGCTGAGCAATAGATTGGACGGTTGTCGTTCAGATGGAAAGAGGAGAGCTTCCAATGATCAAGCTCTGAGCTGCGGAATTTTTGCTAGACATGCGGGGTCGGCCCAGCTCCCCCTGAGCTCTATTGGAGGGATCCTCGAAATGACTTGCATGGACGTGCCAATTCATTCCTACGTCGGCTCGGACACTGACACAAAATGTAACAGCAACAGTTTTGTTCAGTTGACCTCTGCGTCAGCTAGATCAGTTATCCGAATCTACTTCAAAGTGTCCTTCCTCCATCTGAGTGCTGACCCACTCCTCGCTCGCCAGACCCTTGTTACGACGACGCTGAAGGCCAGCGCTGTCCTTGTGGAAGTCGCATGCATAATCACACACTGGGACCTCGTTCTCGCCGAAATAACTACAGATAAGCTTATGGCGGCACTCGTTCACGGTCTCGCAATACGTAGCTAAGGCTATCAGGCTTTGTTCGCGTGCTTCGAAGTTGTTGCCCGATAGCGATTGCGAGCGCTCTCGGTCTCGCTTTATGTGATTTCTGACCCGGTCCCGGTCCTCGCGGCTGTAGTATAGAAAGCAGAATGCGGCATTGCCATCGCGGCCTGCTCGTCCGGCTTCTTGATAATAACCCTCGAAGGACTTGGGTATCCGCCAATGCACTACAAACCGGACGTTGTTCTTGTCGATACCCATACCAAACGCCGTCGTTGCTACTATTATATCGTAGCCGGGCTTGTTGGAAACCCAGTTACCAAGGACACGCTCTTTAGTATCGTTGGAAAGCATGGCATGAAAAGGCTGAGCTCCGATGCCTTGTTCTCTCAGCTGTGACGCAAGGCTCTCGCACTCGGCCCGGGAGTTGATGTAGATAATACCGGGAACATTGTCGACGCGCTGTCCCGAAGCATCGAGCTCATTCTTTCGCTCACTTGCGGCCCTTCGCCTGTATACACCTCTCAGCCACTTCAGAAAGTCCTCCAGTCGTATATCATCTTCGTCGCGTGTATAACGAATCTCAAAGTGGAGATTGGGTCGATGAGCCGTCATTGTAAATGTCCTGAGCCTCTGTGGGCTCACGTCTAGTCCGAGGATGGAGAGAATATCATTCCGCACCTGACCATTTGCTGTAGCGGTCAAGCACATGATGGGCACATCTGGGAATTTCTCTCGAAACCAAGCGAGTCTCTTGAAATCCTTGCGGAAGTCATGGCCCCATTCCGAGATGCAATGCGCCTCGTCAATAACGACGCGTGCTAGCTCTTTCTGCCTGTGAACTGTTGAGATATGGTCACGAAAGCGGTCTTGGGCACATAGCTCGGGCGTTACATATAAAAGACGGGTGCGTGGGTGACCGGTTTTAAGGTCGTTTATGATACGATCCTTTTCTTTAAGAGATGTATTGCTATTCAGCGAGCTGGCGTCGATATCGGCAGCCCGGAGAGCTTCCACCTGGTTCATCATCAAGCTCAATAACGGCGAGACGACTATAGTAACTATATCTGGATGTGAGTCTAGAATACGGAGGCGAGTGTGGGAAACATACTGCCCTGGTTCATGACGGCGGGGAGCTGGAAGCATAAGCTCTTGCCGAATGACGTTGCTGCTTGGACAAATACATCATTGCCGTCCAGTGCAGCTTGTATGATTTCTCGTTGGAAGGGACGAAAGTTGGTCTTGTTGAACTGGCGGCGGAGGGTGAAGTCAAGGTCGGAGAAGATGAATGAGTTGGATCTGACTAAAGCAGGCATTTTGAATTTGTTTGCCTCAATGCCATTCGAATAAGTCAAGATATTACAACTACCCAGTTCGATGAGTACCGGGAATTAGGTATCGTATGATCTCGGCTACATTCCCAGATGTTTATAGCCTACTCTTGCTCCTTTGCTATACTAAGCTAGCAGTCGGACTTGATGCCAGATGCAGGTGTTGGTTGCCAAGTCATCTGTGCACCATGTCTTTGTTTTCGGTTGATGAGAGAATATAAATTGTAGGTAAGCAAGGGCAGAGCTGGGATGAAGGTAAAGTTGGGACAAACTCAATTGAACGAGGTTGCCTGGATTAGGCAGTTGTGACTGATCATCTCTTTTAGGATCCCAGTATCGATATCGATATCAAAGTGTAAGAATGATACCGATGCCGTTCCTAACATGCCAACGTCTGTCAACTACCTCGGCAACTCAACTTGCTTTGCAAACCCGAAGAAGCCATTGTGAGGCATTCTCTTTTATCGCGAGCCTTATCCGTGATTGCCTGGTCGCGTCGAAAGCTCCACTGCCGCGTGGGAAACATGGAACGTGCCTTGCATCTCCGGCGGGCTAATTGGATCATAGGGCAATGCCTGGCCCGTGCATACAAGATCTAGTGACACGCCCTAGCGCCCCTTCGGCTGACCAACTTGTCCGAGCCCAGAGACCGGCTGGCGCCACGGCTGTAAGGTACAGATTACAGTCAACTTTAAATTCTTATTCGGTCGTCATAACATCCAAACCACCGGGCTAATCGAGATGTCTGGGACAGGAAAAGGTGCACAATTAGTGTGTATCTAATGCATGTGACTTCTTGACAATGCGATCGGTATGGTTCGCGTAAACAGCTCCAGTTTTGGGATCCGTACCGAATCATACCTCAGGTATAGACTGGAAGTAGCGAAGAAGAAAAAAGACAAGGATCAATGGTCCAGGTCTCGAGCCTCCTATGAGTTAAGACATCTCACAAACAGGGGGAACCCAAGCGCCAACCCCACTATCTTTGCTTTATTTTTATTCGCCCACACCAACTTTCCCCTTTTTCTCGTCACACACACCCCTACTCCCATCTTGTGTCGTGGGGAGAAAGCCACACGCCCACCGTGTCATTGTCGACTCCCCTTCTTACGTATGATACTATTATACCTAGTCAATGGTCAATCACTGACTGGTGACAAAGAAACCCCTTCCCTTAGAGCAAAAGGTTGCGCCGCACTGCTGTGCCTGCCTCGTACCAGCGTCCCGCCCCCCCTAACAGCCACCTAAAAGAAGGTCTAAGGAGGAAAAGACTTCAAGGAGACGGGGGCTCCATACTGTTTTCTGCACACTTCAACGACATCGGTGCCTCACTCTTTTTACTGGACATGTTTCAACTTTCGAACCTTTGACAGTCGATGCCAAGAGTCCCAGTCGAAACACCTCTCGCCCTACCCCTACCTCTTCCTCTTGTTACTTCCGATATCATGCGTCCACAAGGTTCTTCCTAAAGCCAGACGATAAGCCAAGAGCCGATTTTGCGCCTTCAACTCTCGCCTATCGAATTCGTCCCTTCTTCCAGTCGATTTCGTATCTGACAATGATCGCGCTTGCGTTGCTTCTCCCATTGACCTTTCTTACACAATAGATATACCTATCTCGTAATTGTTATTTGCCTGAGGGATTCGCCCGGTCAATACATTTGCAAACCCTAATCCGCCCGACAAATCCACGTCCCATTCGAAACTTACCCGATATTTTTACCTGGTAACCTGGTAACCATTCAATACTCCGTTGCTATGGAGGTCGCGTCGGGCGGTATGGCCGCTACTATCATACCGCCTCAATCATCAAGCTCCAGAAACCTACCCGCCAACCTATCTCAAGGAATGAGAAGGTTACCTCCCGCCTCCGCGATGCCACCTCTGCCGCCTCTACCGATACCCGAGCAATACAATATGTCTAGCAGTAGCTCTGGCTCTATGTTATCGGCATCCGGTCCTCTATCCGCTGGCCAAGTCATAGCCCTCGCCAAAGAAGCCATGAAGAGCGCTTTGCAGGATAATGAGACTCAAGCAGCCGAAGCCAGCGGTGTTAGCACCGACTTAAAACCCGGTGTCACCATTGACCTTAGCCGAAAAAATATTCAGGGACTGCCAGACGAAGTGGTGGACATAATTAAGAATGAATTGGAAAGGTAAGCCTGCCGTTTGGGCTGCTTTGATACTTGGGGGCGCGCTGACATGACTGACTCCTATATAGGTTGGCGCTTTCTCATAACAGACTAACATCCTTACCGCCGAGGTTCTCGGAGTGTACACATCTGCGCTATCTTAATTTGAGGGCCAATCTAATTAGAGAGTTCCCCCTATCGGTAATTCCCTCCCCCCTTTTCAGTCCTGCTGGTCGTTGTCTCACCGTGTTCCAGCTCTGCGACATCAAGTCTCTCGAAATATTAGATATGGGCAGAAACAGAATCCGCGTGCTACCTCCCGAGATTGCAAAATTGAATTCGCTTAAAGTCCTTGCCTTACAAAAGAATCGGATAGAGGAGCTTCCGCTTTGCTTAGCTGATATGGTCTCTTTACAAATGTTAAGACTAGACGGAAACAACATAACCTTCCCCCCTAAGGAGGTGTTACAGGTTCAGGCTAGCAGTCCTCCCAATGAAGGGTTCCTGGAAAAGAGCGAAATTACCGAACTTACTGTTACGGCACATATTAAGAAATTCCTGAAGCAGAAGTCCCAGAGCATGAATGGAAAAGAGAAGGAGGGTGAAAATGGTGGAGACGAGCTGAGCGATGGGATCGAAACACCGCGAATGCCTATAAGAAGGGTAGTCAGCGGTAGGTTCCCTATCCGAGTGAACGGCAGCGATGTATCAGATCCCCGATCACCCGCCGTACTTCGACCACCGCCAATCCCGTCCAGATCTCATGCCCGAGGTTTCTCTCAGCAGAACACAGCCATTCGCAGGCCCGGTGTGATGCCTCTCACCATTGGCAATCCTAATGAGAGAGTGCGTTCCAATAGTGAGACACTGCTTCAAGCGTCGAGAGCGGAACGGCCCTCTGAACGGAACCGACGTATGGGCATTGTATCGAGGAAAGCGAGCGAGCTCGGAACCTTGGATGAAGGACAGGCGAACAATAGATTCAGCCATTACCGAGGGCTGAGCCACGGTTCATCTATGACAGGTCACTTAAATCCGAATGCATCAGCCGTGATTAGCCCTAATAGTCCGGCCGAACCGCTACTCCATCGACCAAATTACGTACGACGTCTCTCCGTATTACCGGAGCAAAGGCGGGAGTCAAAGGTTTTTGACTCGATTCTCGAGTCTGCCAAGGGCATTCTCTATGCTATCTTCCAGATTCACCCAATGATACAGCTTTTTACAAGACTTACTAACGACGGTACAACAAAGCGGTCAAGCCTCGAGATTGTCTTTTATAACACGAATTTCCACATAGAGCAACTGGAACAGGAAATTCAAAAGCATGAATTTGCTACAGAGAACGGCCCCTTCACTCCACGCGAGAACGAAAACGTTCAGAGGGCCGTCCTGACATTAATTAACGCCTACAGCCATATCTGCTCACTCCTAATGGACAACATGGATACTATCGTCGATAATGGAGATCCTCGCTATATTCGCACCATGATGATGTTGCTTTATCATAGCATCATGGAGCTTCGTGTCACTGCTAATGAGATATCCGCGGCTGGTTCTGCGCCCGTGTTCAGCCAAGGCTATTGCCGACCGGAAACGAATCGGCCGGCAATTGAAGATACGATTCGGGTTCATTCGCGAGAAACTTCCATGACGCCCACAGTAGAGCGACCTAGCCCAGCTAGCCGGCAGCGGCCGGGAGCTTTCGTCCACAATCCTAGTAATCTCCGCGTAACGACGGACATGTCAGCCCCCTATATGAATGGCTCTGGTCGATTGGCGCAAATCACCTCAGCAACGCCTCGATCTGGGGAATCATTCGCATCTTCCAACCCTGATCTCAAGTATCCCGGCGACTTCACTGCAGATGAACGCCTATTTGAGAGGATATATTTGTCATTGCAGAATTCATCGGACCTAGTTATGCGTATTCTCCCGAATATCAACCACCAGTTCTCCCTCTATAGGCGCAGTGCCGAAAGCCAGCGGGCCCCGGATCCTATTGTACATTGTTGGAGAGGCCTTGTTGCAAAATGCTCGATTGCTATCACGGACACGGAACGTCTTAAGGATCGGCTATCTGTGATCAAATTGAAGGAGCCTGGTGTCCGAACGGATCCTTTCTTCTGGAGTCTCTGCAAGAGCTTCATCGACTCCTGGGCTGAGTTCGGGAACAGGTTGAGGTCCTCGATGGAGCAAGTATCGCTTCCATTGGATATCAGGACTAGGTTACGACCCATTCAGATTGGCGTGAAAGAGACTAATCATCTCATCATGACCTCCCCATGGGCATACCTTATTCGCCATGCTGGTAACATGATCGATGCATCCAATCATTACTCACCTAGTCACTACCCCTCGGGTTCCGCATCAACCCAGATGCAGATGCAGATGCCAATGACTCCTCAGAGTGCTGCCCTAGGACCAGCTGTGCAGGCAACCGTACCATCGACGCCCCAGAGCGCATCGTTCGCCAATGCATTCAATGGGAATGTGTTTGAAAGGGCCGATGCACTAATGTCGATGGGAGGTATAGGGAGTAGATCGATGTCACGTGCCGGGACGATGACCAGTGTTTCTACTTCTCTAAATTCTTCATTCTCGTCCACAACTTCGTCGCAGGATGAACGTCAAGGTCTGTCGACTATGTTAAGTCCTAATGGGAACGTTGTTCCTGGTACATCTTTCCGGCATAATGGCTTGAACAAACCCTCATTCTAGGCAAATTGGGTCAGATAGTTGCGCCGATAGATGCGCAATGCTCACCTGCTTCCCGAGAGGAGGCTTGTTGCGACTATTGTTAAGCCGGGCTGTATATTGTGGCAGACTCGCAACCCTGGGTTTGCAAAGAGCCCCTGAAAGCCTTTTTGGATTGCGCGCCGGCTCGCTCGAGACCTTTTTCTTTTCTATCTGATCTAAATTTGTTGCATACATGTGTTGCATCCTGGACATACCGGACACAAGATGGTGTACCTTTTCTTTTCTTGCTTTTCTGCTTGGCGTTAAGGGGGAGACACAAGATAACCCACACGCGGTCATTCTCACTTTGAAAAACTCACTCGAGCAACACATGGGACTGGTGTTTTGATAATACTACGAATCAATATGTCAATTATAATGTCTGAATACCGACTACAACCCATCCGATACTAGAATCCGCGTGCTTTTGTTTTCATTGCACTGCGTGCTTTCGCGATGCTTAATACCCTAGACATAATCTATATAGGTACCTACATACGCAAGTATTTCTCCGAGTAATCGTAGCTTAGCTCTCACGTTCTATAAGGTTAAAGTCAAATTGAATCCGAAGTCTATTCGCATATAATCTATCAACTCTGATTGAGCCAGTTCTCATAAAGCCAGGCTCATTGTCTAGGTAGGTAGCTAATGTACATATGGCCACAGTTCGATATGATATCTATTATGCAGGTATTCGTGAGTGGTTATATCTCAACACCCATTTACTTTATCTCTCATCATATTCAATTTCTTTTTCAAACGTTTTCTTTTTCTTCTTTTATATCGTCATTTGTATACGCCCTCGTCACTTGAGCGTGACCAGCTCCTCGGCGCTGGTGGGGTGGATGGCGATGCAGGAGTCGAGGTCCTTCTTGGTGGCGCCCATCTTGACGGCGACGCCGAAGCCCTGCAGCATCTCGCCGCTGCCCTGGCCCATGATGTGCAGGCCCACGACTTTTTCTTCCGGCCCCGCGCAGATCACCTTGTACTTGGTCGGCGCTTTGTCCTCGGGCTCCATCATCGCGTAGTACATGGCCGTGAAGCTCGTCTTGTAGACCTTCAGGTTCTCCGCCCCGTACTTCTCGGCCGCCTGCGGCTCCGTCAGCCCGATGGAGCCGACCTCCGGGTGCGCGAACACGACCGACGGCACGTTGTCGTAGTCGATGTGCGCCGTCGCGAACTGCTCGCCCCCGTAGAGCCGCTCCGCGAGCCGTCGGCCCGCCGCGATGGCGACCGGCGTCAGCTCCACGCGCCCCGACACGTCGCCCAGGGCGTAGATGTTGTCGACCGAGGTGTTCTGGAAGGTGTCGGTGACGATGTATCCCTTGTCGTCGAGCTTGACGCCCGCCTCCTCGAGCCCGATGTTCTTGGTCATGGGCGTGCGGCCGATGGCCCAGATCAGGTGCTCGACGTCCTCCAGCTTGCCCTCGCCGTTGCTGTCCTTGTAGTGGACCGTCAGCTTGCCGGTGCTCGGGTCCTTGTCGATGCGCGACTGCGAGGACTCCTTGTGCACGTGGATACCCAGGCGCTCGTACTCGGCCGTCACGCTGTCCTGGATCATGGGGTCGAAGTTCCGCAGGAATGTCTTGTGCCGGATGAACAGGTGCGTCTCGGTGCCCAGCGCGTTGAACATGCCGGCGAACTCGACGGCGATGTACCCCGCGCCGACGATCGCCACCCTCTTCGGAAGCGTGTCGATGTCGAAGAAGCCGTCGCTATCGATACCGTACTCGGCACCTGGTATCTTATCGGTGGGCTTGGTCGGCTCGCCGCCCACCGCGATCACGATCTTGTTCGCCCGCACCGTCGTCTTGCTGCCGTCGTCCAGCGTGATCTCCACCTCGTTCCGGCTGAGGAGCTTCGCCCACCCGTGCACGTACTCGACCTTGTCGTTGGCCAGGTTGCGCTCGTAGATGCCGTTCAGCCGCTTGATGTAGGCGTCGCGCTTCAGCTTGAAGGTGCGGAAGTCGAACGGCTTGGTTTCTTGCACGGAGAACCCGTACGCTTTCGCGTCGTGGATCGCTTCGGCGAGGGCGGCGGCGTTAAATGTTACTTTTTTCGGTACGCAACTAAAAAGTTTTTGAGAGCGCTAGTTAGTTGTCGTGCTCGTTTGCGCTTGTGTGTTACAACAAACGCGGAATATGGAGAGGGTTGGGTTACTAACCCGACATTCACGCAGGTGCCGCCGAGGCGCATAGCTTCGACAATCATGGCTCTGGCGCCAAACTTTCCGGCGGCCATCCGCGCGGCACCGAGACCACCGCTACCACCGCCGATGACCAGCAGGTCGGTCTCCTTTGATATGGGAGCCATGATGCGCGGGGTGGACGAGAAGTGTCGAGATAGGGAAGCTACGCGCGAGATAGCCGTCGACGTCCTGGAAGCAGTAAAAGCAGAAGAAGGCAGTGTTCTCGAGTTCGCGGCAGCCGATATGCGACCAAATATCCCAAACGCTCGCATTGACTTTGTCTATTCAGTCCGGCGGACAAAAAGGAAGGCGGAATGTGTTAGCGGGGGAGGGGGATGACGTCTTATATGGAAGGGCTCGCGGAATTAAAAATAACTGCCCTGCAGGTAAGGGAAGGGTAAGGAGATTTCCAATCTACGGTGCCGAGACAAGTCAAGGTGCAGGGCTTTGTACCAGCACCTGAGTCGGTATGGGAAGCTAAGAGTAAGAGTCGTACAGGGCAAATTACTAAGACGGATGAATCACTGTTGCCAATTGGTAGCTACCGAAAGGTTCCTGAAAAAAAAAAAAAAATCTTGAAGCTTGTAGGTGATCAATAAGCAACCGCCGTACCGGGTCACGCCGCTGTAACCTAGAACTAAACGCCGTCCCGAGGTGCGCAAGGATCTTTGACAAATCGCCATAGACGAGGGGTTTGCTGCGGGGCGTTCGAGCTACCATGTATTCAACCTTCCCCCCTATTTTTATCTCTACCGGGCTTTGTCATCTAGAACTGCCAGCTTAAAGATGGTTGAGAGGTTTAAAATTGACAAATCTTCTATACCTATTTTGGGGCATACTTAGCGTTACTAGAAAACCTGGGGTGATCGCATGGCCTCCTTTTACTCCTAGCTTTTTGTCGATTTCTGATCATCCTTCAGTGGCTGTAAGCTCTTTATGAGCTAACCCCTCCGAAGAGTGCATGTACCTTATCGCTGTTGTTCCGTGGCCTCGTCAACTACCAACCTGAATGAAAACCATAAGAGCAGTCGCATATCTGCCAGTTGTCGATAGGGTGGTCTCAAGACACTGAAGAGGCATATCAAGTTACGCTGCCGTTGCTCCCAAAGCTTCGAATGGTTTTGTGGCCATGGCAAATGATAGGACCAAAAGAAATACGAAGACAAAAACAGTTATCACGATCAACTTGCGCTCTAGGTCATCTTGACGTTCCAAGATCTAGATCGGTATTATGAGCATAACAGTTTCGATGAATACCATTGGAGGATAAAGAGATCGTCGTCGGATGCGATGAACTTCGCATAGCCCCTATAACCGATATATTTCCATGGCTGTCCGTGGATATTATCTTGAGAGGGTTCTAGGCTTTCACCTACGCCTCCTGACCTTCGTTCTTCATCCAGCTGCGTCCTATTTGTTCCGTAGTGTGGCTTTCCTAACGAGTCAGATAATTAACAAGTTGGACATATTAGCCGGGTCAGTGGTGGGTGTGGTAAATAAGTAGAACTGTCAAGGTGCTATTGCAGCTATTGAATTGGGCTGTGCTATTACTGTGCCCCCTCTAGGCTAACTACGCAAGACTATTATATCCCGTTCTCCGTTCTCCAAAATAGTTGTCCTTCTCAACATGACTTGTAAAGATGACTCTCCGTATAATATCTTATACTCTCTATCGTGGTAAAAAGGCTTCTTCAAGAGCACTTAAGACGAAGAAACAATTTGTCGACACGAATACTCTAGCCGCCTTATGGATCACAAAAGCTATCGCTCTTAAGGTCGACCGGCCGCCTCTGTTGGATTCAGAAAACCGGGAAGCTCCTGTTGACGTCAAAGTAACAAAACACAGGGTACACGCCGAGCCGCCTCCCGAAGACGAAGATGAAGACCCAAGATATCCAAACAGCCAACCTCCTAACGACTCCAAGGGGAACAGCTCATCCAAGAGCGGGAACACTGGTGAAGATGGTGATGGACGCAAAGGCGGGGATGATCCCGAAGAAGAACGTAGACCTGAAATACGATCTGTGCCTCAGTCTCTATGGCACTGTGTAAGTGAAATGGGAAAGTCAACAAACAGTGTGTTTTCCATTCATTAACTGGCCTTAGTGTCGATGCCGTGCTGGTCCTATGTTAATTGATACCAATCCGGGTTGTAGTGAGTGTGGCGACCAACGATGTGGAGACTGCGCGATCACAATATCGACATAGGGACGTTGACTTGTGTGAGGGCTCAACATCACTCGATAAACTATCTTCAATTTGATATCACAAGCGTCACTGTAACTATACCTGAAATCCAAAGTCTAATGACATTTGTCTGGGCTACGCTACCCTCATCAGCCTGTGAGCTGGACTACTACGCAAATTTTCACCCCTTGCCGCAGGCAAGCTTAGAAGAGAGAATAGAGAGAACGCGAGAGTGATTCGAATAGGGCTCTGATAGCATTGGTGAAGCGCTAAGGGAGCAGTGCCAATATATGTATCTACCTAGATGACGTGGAGAGACGGCTAGGGTTGAGTCTGCGTAGTTGACTTTTTCTTCTGCATCTATTCGCTGGCAGCGCCAGCACAGCCGACACTGCGCTGCAAGATACCAGGTAGGTATTGATGGACCGTATGCATCTCTCCCTTTAGGATCATTACTTGCACAGTCTAAAATCGTCAAGTATTAGACTGTGCAAGTAAACAAGCATAGCCTGAGACCGCCGAATCCAACTAGGAGCAAAACACAGCAAGGCAGTCTCGTGCGTAACACTTCATATTCTCGATCGCAAATACCGCACCTTGAGAGAAGCTAAAGAACAACTAAGAATTGGGAGCTCGAGTCGCCCCAAGAGTCCAGATCATTCTAAGACAGCCTGCGCTACAAGCCAAACGGGCTATTCAATGGGGCCACATTAGGGCTCAAGAAATACAAATAAGGCAACTTGGAGACGGGATTGTGCAAGTGAAATAAGACGTGGGTCTGGCATAAATAGCTGGTACTTGTATAGTTCCGACTGTATGGATTGTGACCATAGTAGATGCAGCAGCTACGATTTTTCTAGAAGTGGAACTTGATTGAAATGGGAACTTAACATGGAGTTGTTTTGGGTAGGTACCTAGTAGCTGAGTTCGTAGAGGTGGTCTAACTAAGTGCGCTTATCTTAGTTTAAATTTTATTGGCATCATTTTGTTTCCCAAAACCGTTCATCTTTCGGACTAAGTGGACTAAGTAACAGTAATGCCAAAAATCATCGCTCAGTCATCAATATTGGCGTCTCTATTAACGCCTTCGAGGTTCAAGAGCGTGCCACTAAAGCAGCTCGCCTTCCTGTGCGGGGTAAAGAGTTCGGGCAACAAAGATGAGCTTGTCGAGCGGCTCATCGCCGTCGCCGACGCGCGCCAGGCGGACCCGGAGAAGAGCAGAGACCCGCGCGTCCTGAGCATCGATCTGGGCATCCGCAACCTGGGCTTCAGCTTCCTGGTGCCGGTCGCATCATCCCGCCGGGGAGTCGAGGGGTCACCATCCCCGGACTTCCGCCAGCCGCCGCCCGTCCACCTGCGCGCCTGGCAGCGCCGCGAGTTGCTGAGCCCCGAAGGATCTAAAACCCAATCCGAAAAGTTCAGCCCGGCGTCGCTGGCCTTCGTCGCGGACCGCCTGGTGCGCCAGGACATACTGCCTCTCAAACCGACGCACGTGCTGATCGAGCGGCAGCGATGGCGCAGTGCGGGCGCCGCCGGCGTTCAGGAGTGGACTTTGCGCGTCAATACGCTCGAGGCCATGCTGCACGCATCGTTGCGCACGCTGCGGGAAATAGGGGTGTGGCATGGTGAGATCCTGTCTGTGGCGCCGGATAGAGTCACACAATTCTGGCCGCCAGTGCCGGGAGCCAATGAGGATCCACCAAAGACTAAAAGTCGGACTGTTAGAGGTGCTGTGGAAGAAAAGACACCGAAGAAGAAAACCAAGTCACAGCTACGCAGCAAGAAACATAAAATCGGCGTTCTCAGTAGCTGGCTAGCGGAAGATGAGCGCATCGTACAACCTACGAATCAAGATACCAAGGATGCCGTCAAGCGGTTCCGCGATCTGCTGACTCACCCTCGCAGGTCGAAGACCGCAGAAGCAGACTTGGAATCCCGGAAGCTTGATGACCTTACTGACTGTCTCGTGCAAGGCATAACGTGGTTAAGGTGGGAACAAAACAGAGCGTTCCTGTTCGGAAACGAAGCACGTATGTACTATGAAGAGCCCAAGAAGCTAGACGAACTACTAGCTAGATATGATGGCATAGAATAAGCACTTTATTGCAATTATACACACATCCCTGGCTAAAACTACTGTCTGTTACCCAGTATACGATTCTATCTAATTCAACCGGGCCTGGGCGGATTGGGGTATCATAAGCCATGGATAATCCAATAGTAGTCACCCTCTCCTCAACATGCACCTCAACTCAACTATCGGCACGAACTACCTATTCAGTAGAGTGTTTACAAAAAGACGACGCTAGTCAATCCCGTGGCCAAGAGAGCAGCAGCGGCAAAGAGGAAAGAGTGAGGCTTGGTAGCCATGCCGGCACTGTCAGTGGGCGTAGCAGTGCTGCTAGAGCCACTAGAATAAAACCAGTCGTTAGCAAGCCACGGACATATATGTATTAGAATGAGGCACTTACGTAGCGCTGGTAGAGGATGTGCCAGATGTGCCGGTAGCGCTGTCAGTCGGGGTGGCGGAAGCGGAGACGGAGGCGACGCCAGTGCTAGTGCCAGTGGCGGAAGCGGTGCCGGTGCTAGAGTGGCCAGAGGAAGTGGAGGTGGGGAGGTCGGCGACGGTCACGCCCTCCTCCAAGCACTTGGAAGAGTAGACCTTGTAGGCCGTGGGAAGCACGTCCGTGTGGCAGGCATCGGTAAGGTTGCCCTGGACGGCTTCCTGAAGGTCGCCGCAGACTGCCTTCATATCGGTCGGGTTACCCTGAACGCTGTATGCGAAACCGGCATATTAGCTTCTTACTCCCAATACCAGGTAGAAGAGTCCACATAATTCTGCTCGATTCAATACGCTAGGATTTACGCTTAGATAAACCACATGCGACATACCCAAGAGCAGCCAGTAGACAGGCCGGAGGAAGAGCGGCAGCGACCTGGAAAAAGGCCAGAACGGCAGTGAAGATGGCGAAGAAAGCACGCATTATGATGGATCTGGTATCGATATCGCTCGGAAGAGAAATTGAAATAAATCGGGGGAATATAGCGAGAAATAAATCGGGGGAATATAGCGAGAAATAAATCGGGGGAATATAGCGAGAAATAAATCAAACACGGGCTCGGAGTTGCAACGCGTGAGGATCGAATCGACTGAAGGTGAAATGGGATTGGTGGAACAGAAATCCAATTGTCGTTTGTCTACCGAATAAAGAATGACTGTAGAAAAATGAGAGTGGTGAGATCGCAGCGTAAGGAATGACTACGAAAGCTCGATGAACGAAGGACGAGAGAGAAGACAATATGCGACGATGATGATGAAGGACTCTCCTGAATTCAACCTTCGAACGGAGCAGCAGGGGCCTGCGGTCCTGTCAATTCTGGGAAAACGTCGGCGAAATGTCTTGTACGACGATCCCGCCAGAATACAAACATCGTCTGCGACCATAGGGATCATTGCCAAGATACCTATCAGGATTAGCGCATGATATCAAACAGCGTTACACTGGGTTGTTTCGTATTGAAAAGCCCTCAATCCCTTTCTACCGCTATCTAGGTAGCAAACATCTATCAGCATTGCTTCAGGAACCAAAGCGAAAGGATGGCAAAGATGGCTCACATTGGATACGGTATTCAGCTAGGAGCTACTCCGTAGGTGTTCTCAAGCTGGACTTAATTTTACGTCATATTCATAGCCTATTCCATCCAGATTGAGAGCCGCATACTCTCCACTATCCACTATGGAACTTCTATCTTACTACACATGTACGTAGCTGAGTAGAACATCATTGAAATAGGATAGATCTGAACTTTCATCATGTTAAGCCAAAAGGTACCTTCGTTTTAGAGCTTTAGGTTTTTATAGCCCAAAAATATTCATACACTACAGCCCGACGCAGTGTTCACGATGAATCCAGAAGGCAGTCTCTAAGTCACGGATTCATTCAGTCTACCCTTTTGACTATGAGCAAGTATTCTTAGAAATTCACCATAGCGATGATACTCGTGAATATTTGTTAACTCTCGATCCTTTGAATCCTAACAATTATCTGCTTACCTAGGTAGGTACGCATCCTATTGGGCCCATAAGTAGCCATCCCTATTCCCGTTTCCTAAACAAAGCCAATACGAATAGCAGAATCACACAAAAGATCAGTGTACTCGCCGCAGCTATGCTTGCGGCAATTGCCTACGTGGACTATAATGACGGCGGTCTGCTTTGACTTAGGTACCTACCACAGGGGCTAGAGCGGCGTCTCATCATGTATTGAATTTCGATTTTTCAAATTGAAGGCATAATAGCTATTACGTCCAGCAGTCCAACCTGAATATGGGGTTCCAGTTTGAGATCATGGTGATAGGATATCAAACATTAATGATGTTAGTTAAGATGGCCTGCAGAAGACAGTCTACTGGCGTGAACATGATGGGGAGTCTCGGCACACTGACTGGAAGTACAAGTTTATTCCGGCTCCATCATATTAGATATGCAACTCGCAATATTCTCATCGTAAGCCGAGTTACAGGAGGGCAGAGAGCTAAGGCTAGGGGGGGGCGGTCCTACGAGAGAATAGGGGAAAATAATGGCACTAGCAACGAAGACGGTGAGTTCCCTGATAGAACGGAACTACCATAATCGAGGGCATGCTCAGTATGGAGCTCCATTAGAAGTCATATTCAACGGTAATCATCTTGCTCCTGGTCTGTACATTTCATGAAAGGGTAGCGTTAGCTGTCCTATACCTACCTAGGAGGTAGGTACTTCTAATCCCTGGGCGGGCACCCTCGAAGGAGCTGAAGCAAGTAGGCTGATCTCAAAAATGTAGAAACCTTCTAATCTTGCGGTACCTACCTGTCTTAACATTCAGGAAGTTACACTTCAAGCTACCTACCCAAGTTTTAATCTTGTAAATCCCTTCAGGCGATGCAGACACCCGGAGGGCATGGTCCGTCCAAGTGGAACCACCTACAGCGCGAAATCAGAGTGTAAAAAATAAAATAAAAACTTAATGATGCTGATTAGAGGCCAGATTAGCCGAATTGGTTTAGCGGGTGACTTGTAATTGGTGATTTGTGGTTTTCTTGTCGCCGTTGCTCCGGTACAGCACGTCGTAATATTCATGCCAGCGACGACTTGTTTCTGGAATAATCAGCATGTGTGTATGAGGTTTAGCGTCGTTTTTCTGCCGCAAAATTTTCGAATCAGTAAAGCAGATTTTCCGTGTTTACCTTACATTATCTTTGCACCGCATGCCGTCTTTGAAAAAGAGAAAACCCTTTCAGTCTTCGTGCAAAACCTGCCTACCATCATCTTCCTCTTCAAACATCACGTTTCATCATATTGTGAACCTCACAGGTGCAATGGCAACATTGTTTAGGTATGTAAGAGACCCTCGATCTGTACTGCTATTCATCTTTCCGTCTTCCCATCTCTTCTACTCTTCTACTCTTCTACTCTTCTACTCTTCTACTCTTCTACTCTTCTACTCTTCTACTCTTCTACTCTTCTACTCTTCTACTCTTCTC